>WHVA01000042.1:0-376155 GCA_015179125.1 Gautieria morchelliformis
ATATAGGTCTTGGGCCTTGTCCAATGATCTCTCAAGTCTCCATCCTCAGGACATCTCATACTGCGGAGTTGTCTCTGCAGGCTGGTGAGGACCATCTTGGGCTTTTTGGTCATTTCATTGACCAGTGCATCCCAAGTCTCTTTTGCTGTCTTCTGCTTCTGTAGCATCAGGGCTAATGACTCTGACACTGAGACGATGATTTGGGTCTTGGCTTGTCCTTCTCTAGCAAGGTATCTCTCCAGCTTCTCCTCGCCTTATCCATCTGAGTTTCCTCAGCTTCTGTTAGAATATGGCCTGGGGGCATGACTGGAGGATCAGGAGGTCGAGTGACTCTCCCTTCTACATGCTTGAGCAGATTTTTGGACTCGAAATAGCTGATGAGAGTGGCTCGCCACAATGGCCAATTACTTCCATCAGTAGCAAGCTTCTCAACACCCAACAGCTTCTCAGAAGTGTCTCCGGGGCCCATAACCCTGTAGAGGACAGGAATTATAGGCAGTAGGTATGGACTTGTTATTCAAAAGAATAGACTAGAAATCAATTCACTCTCTCAGTGAATTTAGTGGTCACTTAAATATATTATACACTACCTAGAAATCAATTCACTACAGAGGATTCTAGGTCAATAAATGCAAAGACTACTAGACTAATTTACTTGCCTCTCTCAGTGAATTTAGTGGTCACTGAGAGAGGGGGAAATGTGTTCCACTGCGCATGTACTACTACCCGGCCCTTTAGCGCCCAAGAGCTCGCGCGTCGAAGTCATTTCAGACTCCGCTGGGTGCAGCCGCTTGTGAAAGTAGGAATAACAAGATGAAATAGAGAGATAAGGAATGAGTGGAAAATTTCGAAAATAACCAGAGAAATGGATGCATAATACAAGAACAATGTGAGAAGAAATTGGAAGGCCACACAACAAATTGGATATATTATGCTTGATTTTGGTGCAGGAGCATAAATGCACCCAACAGCTTCCGATTCCGATTCCATCTCCGCCTCCGCTCTCGGAAATGATTCCGCTTCTGGGAGAACTTCCACCAGTTCTGTTCGCCTTCCCAGTTCCACTCCAATTTCCGAGTTCCACCCTCGGAACAGTGTCGGAAATCAAGCGACTCGCGTAATAGGTGACATCAAGGGTCGATCAAGGGTCAGGGAGGTGCAGGGTTGATGGCGGGTGCCAAGTGTTGTCCCTGGCTGCGCAGCGTAGTATAATACGGGCTCACTGACATTGGGGGTCCTTAGACTTTTCTCTTTGGATTTCCCCTTGTCAGGTGAGAATCCCCTCTCTTGTATGCTCTGTTCATTTATACAGACTTTGGATTTCCCCTTGTCAGTTGTGTGGTAGTGTGATCTCCACAACTAGCCAGGGTTGCCCTTACAACCTTGCCATGTCATCCTTGGCCTTCGCAAGGGCCGACTTGGCTTCCGAAAGGGTGGAGTCCATGCGGTCTCGGAACTCATTGACCGTCTCGAGTCGGGAGTCAGCCTGGTGTGGTTCGAAGCCCATCCGCGGGTGTCGTCCGGAGTCAAGCATGAAGGGAGTCTGTTGCGTGGCGGAATGGACATGGTTGTTGTATTGGAATTCCGCCAGCGGAAGTAACTCATCCCAGTCATCCTGCCTCTCATTGACAAAGAGGCGGAGATATTGCTCCAACTCCTGATTGACCCGTTCCGTCTGTCCGTCACCCTGCGGATGGTACGCTGTGGTGGTAGCCAGCTTTATGCCGAGCAGGCGGTAGAGCTCCCGAGTCAGTTCCGCGACAAACTGCGGACCTCGGTCGGAAACGACTTGCTTCGGGAGCCCATGCAACTTCCAGACATGTGCAAGGAACAGGCGGGCCGCTCCGAGGGCTGTGATCGTCGTGTGCGTCGGAATGAAGTGGGACACCTTGCTCACCGAATCCACGACGTTCATGATCGCGTCGTAGCCATGAGACTCTGGGAGTTCAACGATGAAGTCGACACTGATGGTGTCCCAGCGGGATTCGGGAATCGGGAGCGGAACAAGTTCTCCGACGGGCGGACGTCGTTGCGCTTTGGTTCGGAGACAAAGGTCACACGTCTTCACGTACTGTCCGATGTAGCGGGACATCTGAGGCCACCAGTAATTCCGAGCCACTAACTCCAGCGTCTTCCACCTGCCAGCATGCCCAGCGACCCGTGTGTCATGGTGCTGGGACACGATGCGACGGCGGAGGTCCGCCCCACCCGGAACATAGACCTTGCCTCTGAAGTGGAGCAGTCCATCACGTTCCGACCATTCCGCTGCCCGTACAGACCGTGAGTGCCCCTTCCGGAGTTCCTCCACTGCCTTCACCACCGACTCCTCCTTCTCTCCATTCCGGTACTGCCTCCGGATATCCCGGAGCATTTCCGCTTCCGCCCCAACTGCAGTTACTCCTTCTAGGGCACGGATTGCAAAGAGACTTGGGCGGAGCAGTGTCATATCCGCGTTGTCTCCACTTCCGCTTCCGTGATCCGCGCGGCGGGATAGGGCATCGGGCTTGCCCATGGTGCGGCCGGGGCGGTGGTGGAGCATGAAGTCAAACCGGGACAGGTGCAGGGACCACCGTGCTTGTCGTCGGTTCAGCTTCTTAGCCGTGCGGAAATACTCGAGGTTCTTGTGGTCTGTCCAGATCTCAAATGGGCATAGAGCACCCTCGAGGAAGTGTCGCCACTCCTCCAGCGCTCGGATGATTGCCAGCATCTCCTTGTCATGGATCTCATAGTTCCGCTCGACCGGACTAAGGCTCTTAGAGAAGAAGGCAATCGGATGCCACCCCCCACCATCTTCCGATGACTGCTGTGACAAGACCGCTCCGGTAGCTGCGTCGGAAGAATCCGCCTCGACTCGATAAGGGCGAGAGTCGTCGGGAAAGATCAGGACCGGGGCGGAAGTGATCAGCTCCTTGAGTTTGTCAAAGGAAGTCTGTTCCAGCTCTCCCCACCGCCATCCAACCTCCTTCTTGGTGAGGTCGAAGAGGGCACGGGCGTGGCAGGAGAAGTCCTTGATGAACCGCCGGTAGAAATTGACAAACCCAATGAAGGACTGGACCTCCTTCTTGTTTCGCGGCACGGGCCAATCCGATACACCGGAAACTTTGACTGGGTCCATTTCCACCTTTCCTTCCGACACAATCACCCCAAGATACTCTATCCGCGTCCGCTCAAATTCGCACTTTTCCGGCTTGAGACACAGGTTGTACTCCCGGAGCCGTTCCAGCACTCTCCGCACGATTTCCCGATGTTCGGACATTGTTTTCGTGAAAATGAGGATGTCATCGAGGTAGACGCAGACAACCCCTTCTGCTATCATGTCACGGAAAATGTCATTCATCATCGTCTGGAATGTGGCGGGACTGTTGGTGAGGCCAAAGAACATGACCTGTGGCTCAAAGAGTCCTCGATTGGTGCGGAATGCGGCCTTCCACTCGTCTCCCTCCCGGATCCGGACATTGTTGAAGCCCCAGCGGACATCCAGCTTAGTGAAGTACCTCGCCCCGCGGAGTTGTGTGATCAGTTTGGAAATGAGTGGAATGGGGTACCGGTTCTTGATCGTGATCGCATTCAAGGCCCGGTAGTCCTGCACAAGTCTGAGCGAGCCATCCTTCTTCTTGATGAAGAACACCGGAGATGCCATGGGTGACTTGGAGGGGCGGATCCTCCCTGTACGGAGGTTTTCCGCAAGGAACGCCTCGAGCTCTACCTGCTCCTTGGGTGACAGCGGGTAGACCTTGCAGTTGGTGGGCTTTGACCCAGGCTCCAACTCGATGGCGTGGTCCCACAGCTTCCGTGGAGGCAGGGTATCAAACGACTCCTTGGAAAAGACGTCCTCGAACTCTCGCAGGTACTCCGGAATTTCCGCCTCTACTCTATCATGCCTCTTGGAGGCTTCAGCAAGGCGTTGCGAAATATTTCCGGTGGCGCGGATGTGTTCCGCTTCCGGTGGAAGGTTTACGTACAGCAAGCGCTCCCCTTCCGCCAGAGTGTCTTCCGGGTCGAGTCGGATGACGTTGGAGTCGGAATCGGAATCGGAATCGGAATTGGAAGTGGGATCCGGTTCAAATTCCGCTTCCGAGTCTTCTTCTGCAAGCAGTGGATGGGGGCCAGAACGACATGTCTGTATGAGCCGTTCGGTCTTCCGCTGCTCCTGGCGTTCCTTCCGCAGTTCCGACCTGCACATGTGACACTTGGCTGGACATCGACTCATCAGTACCTTCCGAGTCTGCCAATTGATCTCCGGGTTGTGCTCCTGAAGCCAGGTAAACCCGAGGATGATGTCTTGCTTCCCCAGGCTGGTGACTGCAAAGGAAGTGCGTTCTGAGTGTCCATCGTAGCGGAGAATTGTGTCTACTATCTCCGTGATGGACCCTGCCTCATTGGGGCTTCCATCCACATTGAACGCCGGGATTGCACGTTGCAACTTCCGCGTGGTCAGTCGGTTCCGTTCCACATAGTCCCGGTCCATAAACTGACCAGTGGCCCCGCAATCGACAAGGGCGGGTCCGGATTTGACTTCCGCCGTATCTGTCGTCTGGATCTCCACCTTAATGACTAGTGACTTGGGGCCAGGGGTGGCAGCAACAACATAGCGCTTCGGAAGGCGTCTCTCCCAAGGGCGGATGCGGGATGGATGGGGTGTCAGATTTGGTTTTTGTGTGACTTTATCCGGTGGGTCTGTACGAAGTGAGGGGAGTGGGGGCTTTTCATTTTCAAGACAGGCAAACCGGTTATGTACAGGCAGCAGGGGCACACATCTCACCCGCTGCGTGTCACAAAATCCGACGCATCTTCCGCTTCCGGTAGACCATGTTCCGCATTTTCGGAAAGCTCTTCCGCAGTGGGCACTCCGTTTATGTCTGCAAGGGCGAGGAACTCTGGAAGGATCTCGAGTTTCTCCTCTGTGGTCATAAGCCGGATATCAAAGGCTTGGGGGCACTCGCGAGCGTAGTGGCCTGGTTGTCGGCAGCGGAAGCAGGTGATAGTTCCGTGGCCTTTTCCGCGCATGCGGTCAACATCCATCGGGGCAGGGCCACTCTTCGAGGGAGGAGGGCTATGGTTCCTAATAGGAGCAGGCGGAGCAAGCATCGGAAATAATTTCCGTGTGGGAATGAATGCGCTTCCGGGTTTTGGCACAGGTTGAGTAGGACGAGCGGAACTGCGTGTCGTGTTCCGACTCGTCTCCACGAAGGCCTCATTTGCCTCCCTGTTCCGAGAAACCTTCTGCGCAGCTTGGTACCACCCTTCCGGGTCATCAAAATCCGGAGCTCCATCCCCAAGCAGCGCAACTTGGTTCTGGAGCGTCGGATCAAGTCCTCGTCGGAATTTGATGACGATCGTCTTGTCGTCGTCATATTCCGCAAGGTCGATGAGCTCTTGGAAGCGATCGATGTAGTCATCGACCGGATCTTTGGCCTGGTACCAGCTGGTCCCCTCGAGCTTTGTAAGGGCTGTGAGCTGCTCGTTTTTCGGGCAGAACTGGTCGGAAAATGTTTTCTCGAACGCGTCCCAGTCCCGGAAGTAGTTCCCCTTGCCCTTTGCTTCATGTCGGATCACCTTGTTTGCAAAGCGGGCTGCACGGTCCGATTTGAAAAAGGACAACGTCCAGTGAATCCGAGCCTGGTCGTTCGGAAAGAGGTCTCCGACAATTGCGAAGTAGATGCTGCATGTGTTGAAGAATGCGGGTCCCTTCTCCCGATCTCCGTCAAAGTCCGCCGGAGTTGCGGGTTTGACCTTTGCTAACTTCGCGGATATCCTCTTTTCCGCTAGTTCCGCTTTTCCGAAATCCGGATCGTCCAGCATTTCATTTCCACCACCTTGTGGAATATCTAACTTAGCCAAAATCGCTTGTAAGGCTGTTTCAATCGCGTCGGTCTTCATCCGGTTCCGCGTCAATTCCTCCTCCATATTCCGAAGACGATCGTCCGGATCCATGTTGGAAGGAGAAATATGGGACGGGATTTCCGGGGTTGGGAGCTCGACGTAAGAAGAGGGGCTGTCGTACGCTGTATGTGCGGAAGAGGTTGCGATCTCCGAGTCGCTGTCTCCGATTCCGAACGCACCTATGGCGAATGCAACGCGCAGTACGACCGCCGGTCCTCTAGGGGAGAGACTTTTCTGCTGTAAGGGCAACCCTGGCTAGTCGTGGAGATCACACTACCACACAACTGACAAGGGGAAATCCAAAGAGAAAAGTCTAAGGACCCCCAATGTCAGCGAGCCCGTATTATACTACGCTGCGCAGCCAGGGACAACGCTTGGCACCCGCCATCAACCCTGCATCCCCCTGACCCTTGATCGACCCTTGATGCCACCTATTATGCGAGTCGCTTGATTTCCGACACTGTTCCGGGGCGGAAGTCGGAAATTGGAGTGGAACTGGCAAGGCGAACGGAACTGGTGGAAGTTCTCCCAGAAGCGGAATAGTTCCCGAAAGCGGATGCGGAGATGGAATCGGAACCGGAAGCGGAGTCGGAAATGGAGTCGGAACTGGATGTGGTGTCGGAACTGGATGTGGTGTCGGAACTGGAAATGGAAAACAGGGTGTCCCCTGACAATCAGGGTCATTGAGTGTTCCCTTTGTATCAAGTGGTTTATTTCTGCCACCCATCTTGCCCTCACTTCTTTCCTGTGAAGGTTTTTTCTCTGATTGTGGACTTGTTTCTTACTTTCCATAGGAGCCTCCAGGATGATGTCCTTGTACGTCTGCAGCACCTGCGTCGAGGAGAAGCATTCCGCTTTCTTTATGGCTCCTAGCCCTCTTATCAAGCTTTTGTCCAGGTGTATCCATCTGTTTACCGTTTATTTTATCTCTGTTGTTTTGTTCCAGAGGATTTCCACTGCTTCCCAGACCTCAGACCAGCCCAGGTTTTGGCATTCGAACTAGATGTGGTCCATTGTTTCCAGGCCTCTGCATTGCCTGCAGCTGGCCCTCTCTTTGTAGCCGGGTATTGTAAGGGCAACCCTGGCTAGTTGTGGAGATCACACTACCACACAACTGACAAGGGGAAATCCAAAGTCTGTATAAATGAACAGAGCATACAAGAGAGGGGATTCTCACCTGACAAGGGGAAATCCAAAGAGAAAAGTCTCAGGACCCCCAATGTCAGCGAGCCCGTATTATACTACGCTGCGCAGCCAGGGACAACACTTGGCACCCGCCATCAACCCTGCACCTCCCTGACCCTTGATCGACCCTTGATGTCACCTATTACGCGAGTCGCTTGATTTCTGACACTGTTCCGAGGGTGGAACTCGGAAATTGGAGTGGAACTGGGAAGGCGAACAGAACTGGTGGAAGTTCTCCCAGAAGCGGAATCATTTCCGAGAGTGGAGGCGGAGATGGAATCGGAATCGGAAGCGTCTTCGGAAATGGAGTCGGAACTGGAAATGGAAAACAGGGTGTCCCCTGACATCACCCCCTCTCTAGCGTGCTGCGTCCTCGAAGCACGGGACACGAGGGATTGAAATGCCAACGAGCGGATCCGGCGAGGGGCACCGGGATGTGTCCTATAGAACTCCCCGAGCTTGTCCGGGGCGGAAACATCTTGCTCCGGGACCCACGAATTCTCTTCGTACCCATACCCTTCCCATTTCACGAGGAATTGGAGTCGTCCTCGCACAAACCGGCTGTCCAGGATCCGTTCCACCACATAGTGCTCCTCCCCATCTACAATCTCTGGCAGAGGTGGCGGATGAGCCTTCCGACCTGGAATTGGGTCCTCAAGCATAGGGAGTAACTTCACCACGTTGAAGACGGGGTGGAGGCGGGACATGGACATCGGAAGTCGCAGGCGGTATGCATTCCGTCCAACCCTCCGCGTCACTGTGAAGGGCCCAAGGTAGCGGTGGGCAAGCTTCTGTGAAGGGCGTGTGGTGCGGATGTCACTTGCATCTAGATACACCTTGTCTCCAACTTGGTACTCTGGGGCAGGAACCCGGCGTTGGTTGTAGTACCTCGCCATGTCATCCTTGGCCTTTGCAAGGGCCGACTTGGCTTCCGAAAGGGTGGAGTCCATGCGGTCTCGGAACTCATTGACCGTCTCGAGTCGGGACTCAGCCTGGCGTGGTTCGAAGCCCATCCGCGGGTGTCGTCCGGAGTCGAGCATGAAGGGAGTCTGTTGTGTGGCGGAATGGACATGGTTGTTTTATTGGAATTCCGCCAGCGGAAGTAATTCATCCCAGTCGTCCTGCCTCTCATTGACAAAGAGGCGGAGATATTGCTCCAACTTGTTACGACCTTTCATTTCCGACTTCCGACCCTCAGTTCCGCCATACATTCCGCCCCTCCAATAGTTCTGCAACACGTTCCGCCCCTCCGACATTTCCGCCATTCCGCCCCTTGTACATTTCCCTTGTTCTTTCGACTCTATTACTCGGACCCACCGGACCCACCTCGCCATCCATCAAACCCACACATCCGGTCACCCTTGTAGTTCGTTGTCAGATATGTTTTCCCGACCCCTTGTTCTTTGCCATTGTTCTACCTTACCCTGAACCCCCTTGTAGTCCCATTGTTCCCAATTAGTTAGTTCCCACACATTGTACTCGACTTCCGCTTCCTCCGGAATTTGCTTAGTACAACACCATTACTTGTTGCTCTGCGCTTTGTATAAAACCCCCCTCATGTATGTCTGTTATTCTGCAATCAGATAATCACCTTCGATACTTGATTTCCTTCGCTCCATCTCCTGTTCTTAGCACAGCGAGTCTAGCAAGATCTCAGTCTCTCTCAGCCTTCCGTCTTCCGCCTTCCGCCTCAGTTCCGACTCAAGTTCCGACCAAACCTCTGGTCCAGTACTTTCCGACTTCCGGCTCATTTCCGAAATACCTAGGACGATAGTTCATTGGGGGCGCAACCTATAAGTTGAAGCCGCTGTCCTTTCCAGTTCCGACTTAGTGGAAATCTCGATACGTAACACAACTCCTGATTGACCCGTTCCGTCTGTCCGTCACCCTGCGGATGGTACGCCGTGGTGGTAGCTAGCTTTATGCCGAGCAGGCGGTAGAGCTCCCGAGTCAGTTCCGCGACAAACTGCGGACCTCGGTCGGAAACCACTTGCTTCGGGAGCCCATGCAACTTCCAGACATGGGCAAGGAACAGGCGGGCCGCTCCGAGGGCTGTGATCGTCGTGTGCGTCGGAATGAAGTGGGACACCTTGCTTACCGAATCCACGACGTTCATGATCGCGTCGTAGCCATGAGACTCTGGGAGTTCAACAATGAAGTCGACGCTGATGGTGTCCCAGCGGGATTCGGGAATCGGGAGCGGAACAAGTTCTCCGACGGGTGGATGTCGTTGCGCTTTGGTTCGGAGACAAAGGTCACATGTCTTCACGTACTGTCCAATGTAGCGGGACATCTGAGGCCACCAGTAATTCCGAGCCACTAACTCCAGCGTCTTCCACCTGCCAGCATGCCCAGCGACCCGTGTGTCATGGTGCTGGGACACGATGCGGCGGCGGAGGTCCGCCCCATCTGGAACGTAGACCTTGCCTCTGAAGTGGAGCAGCCCATCCCGTTCCGACCATTCCGCTGCCCGTACAGACCGTGAGTGCCCTTTCCGAAGTTCCTCCACTGCCTTCACCACCGACTCCTCCTTCTCTCCATTCCGATACTGTCTCCGGATGTCCCGGAGCATTTCCGCTTCCGCTCCAACTGCAGTCACTCCTTCTAGGGCGCGGATTGCAAAGAGACTTGGGCGGAGCAGTGTCATATCCGCATTGTCTCTGCTTCCGCTTCCATGATCCGCACGGCGGGATAGGGCATCGGGCTTGCCCATGGTGCGGCCGGGGCGGTGGTGGAGCATGAAGTCAAACCGGGACAGGTGTAGGGACCACCGTGCTTGTCGTCGGTTCAACTTCTTAGACGTGCGGAAATACTCAAGGTTCTTGTGGTCTGTCCAGATCTCAAATGGGCATAGAGCACCCTCGAGGAAGTGTCGCCACTCCTCCAGCGCTCGGATGATTGCCAGCATCTCCTTGTCATGGATCTCGTAGTTCCACTCGACCGGACTGAGACTCTTAGAGAAGAAGGCAATCGGATGCCACCCCCCACCTTCTTCCGATGACTGTTGCGACAAGACCGCTCCGGTAGCTGCGTCGGAAGAATCCGCCTCCACTCGGTAAGGGCGAGAGTCGTCGGGAAAGATCAGGACCGGGGCGGAAGTGATCAGCTCTTTGAGTTTGTCAAAGGAGGCCCGTTCCGGCTCTCCCCACCGCCATCCAACCTCTTTCTTGGTGAGGTCGAAGAGGGCACGGGCGTGGCAGGAGAAGTCCTTGATGAACCGCCGGTAGAAATTGACAAACCCAATGAAGGACTGGACTTCCTTCTTGTTCCGCGGCACCGGCCAATCCGACACACCGGAAACCTTGACGGGGTCCATTTCCACCTTTCCTTCCGACACGATCACCCCAAGATACTCTATCCGCGTCCACTCAAATTCGCACTTTTCCGGCTTGAGACACAGGTTGTACTCCCGGAGTCGTTCCAGCACTCTCCGCACGACTTCCCGATGTTCGGACATTGTTTTTGTGAAGATGAGGATGTCATCGAGGTAGACGCAGACAACCCCTTCTGCTATCATGTCACGGAAAATGTCATTCATCATTGTCTGGAACGTGGCAGGACTGTTGGTGAGGCCAAAGAACATGACCTGTGGCTCAAAGAGTCCTCGATTGGTGCGGAATGCGGCCTTCCACTCATCTCCCTCCCGGATCCGGACATTATTGAAGCCCCAGCGGACATCCAGCTTGGTGAAGTACTTCGCCCCGCGGAGTTGTGTGATCAATTCGGAAATGAGCGGAATGGGGTACCGGTTCTTGATCGTGATCGCATTCAAGGCCCGGTAATCCTGCACAAGTCTGAGCGAGCCGTCCTTCTTCTTGATGAAGAACACCGGAGATGCCATGGGTGACTTGGAGGGGCGGATCCTCCCTGTACGGAGATTTTCCGCAAGGAACGCATCGAGCTCTACTTGCTCCTTGGGTGACAGCGGGTAGACCTTGCAGTTGGTGGGCTTCGACCCAGGCTCCAACTCGATGGCATGGTCCCACAGTTTCCGCGGAGGCAGGGCATCAAACGACTCCTTGGAGAAGACGTCCTCAAACTCCCGCAGGTACTCCGGAATTTCCGCCTCCACTCTATCATACCTCTTAGAGGCTTCAGCAAGGCGTTGCGAAATATTTCCGGTGGCGCGGATGTGTTCCGCCTCCGGCGGAAGGTTTACGTACAGCAAGCGCTCCCCTTCCGTCAGAGCGTCTTCCAGGCCGAGTCGGATGACGTCGGAATCGGACTTGGAAGGGGGATCCGGGTCAAATTCCGCTTCCGAGTCTTCTTCTGCAAGCAGTGGATGGGGGCCGGAACGACATGTCTGTATGAGCCGTTCGGTCTTCCGCTGCTCCTGGTGCTCCTTCCGCGCTTCCGACCGGCACATGTGACACTTGGCTGGACATCGACTCATCAGTACCTTCCGAGTCTGCCAATTGATCTCCGGGTTGTGCTCTTGAAGCCAGGTAAACCCAAGGATGATGTCTTGCTTCCCCAGGCTGGTGACAGCGAAGGAAGTGCGTTCCGAGTGTCCATCGTAGCGGAGAATTGTGTCCACTATCTCCGTGATGGACCCTGCCTCATTGGGGCTTCCATCCACATTGAACACCGGGATTGCACGTTGCAACTTCCGCGTCGTCAGTCGGTTCCGTTCCACATAGTCCCGGTCCATAAACTGACCAGTGGCCCCGCAATCGACAAGGGCGGGTCCGGATTTGACTTCCGCCGTATCTGTCGTCTGGATCTCTACCTTAATGACTAGTGACTTGGGGCCAGGGGTGGCAGCAACGACATAGCGCTTCGGAAGGCGTCTCTCCCAAGGGCGGATGCGGGATAGACGGGGTGTCGGATTTGGCTTTTGTGTGACTTTATCCGGTGGGTCTGTATGAAGTGAGGGGAGTCGGGGCTTTTCATTCTCTACTTCAAGACAGGCAAACCGGTTATGTACAGGCAGCAGGGGCACACATCTCACCCGCTGCGCGTCACAAAATCCGACGCATCTTCCGCTTCCGATGCGCCATGTTCCGCATTTTCGGAAACTCCTTCCGCAGTAGGCACTCTGCTTATGTCCGCAAGTGTGAGGAACTCTGGAAGGAGCTCGAGTTTCTCCTCTGTTGTCATAAGCCGGATGTCAAATGCTTGGGGGCACTCGCGGGCATAGTGGCCTGGTTGTTGACATCGGAAGCAGGTGATAGTTCCGCGGCCTTTTCCGCGCATGCGGTCAACATCCATCGGGGCAGGGCCACTCTTCGAGGGAGGAGGGCTATGGTTCCTAATAGGAGCGGGCGGAGAAAGCGTCGGAAATACTTTCCGCATGGGAATGAATGCGCTTCCGGATTTTGGCACAGGTGGAGTAGGACGAGTGGAACTGCGCGTCATATTCCGGCTCGTCTCCACGAAGGCCTCATTTGCTTCCCTGTTCCGGGACACCCTCTGTGCAGCTTGGTACCACCCTTCCGGGTCATCAAAGTCCGGAGCTCCATCCCCAAGCAGCGCAACTTGGTTCTGGAGTGTCGGATCGAGTCCTCGTCGGAATTTGATGACGATCGTCTTGTCGTCATCATACTCCGCAAGGTCGATGAGCTCCTGGAAGCGATCGATATAGTCATCGACCGGATCCTTGGCCTGGTACCAGCTGGTCCCCTCGAGCTTCGTAAGGGCTGTGAGCTGCTCATTTTTTGGGCAGAACTGGTTGGAAAATGTTTTCTCGAAGGCGTCCCAGTCTCGGAAGTAGTTCCCCTTGCCCTTTGCTTCATGTCGGATCACCTTGTTTGCAAAACGGGATGCCCGGTCCGACTTGAAAAAGGACAATGCCCAGTGAATCCGAGCCTGGTCGTTCGGAAAGAGGTCTCCGACAATTGCGAAGTAGATGCTGCATGTGTTGAAGAATGCGCGTCCCTTCTCCCGATCTCCGTCAAAGTCCGCCGGAGTTGCGGGTTTGACCTTTGCTAACTTCGCGGACTTTCTCTCCTCCGCTAGTTCCGCTTTTCCGAAATCCGGATCATCCAACATTTCATTTCCACCACCTTGTGGAATATCTAACTTAGCCAAAATCGCTTGTAAGGCTGTTTCAATCGCGTCGGTCTTCATCCGGTTCCGCGTCAATTCCTCCTCCATATTCCAAAGACGATCGTCCGGGTCCATGTCGGAAGGAGAAATGTGGGACGGGATTTCCGGGGTTGGGAGCTCGACGTAAGAAGAAGGGCTGTCGTACGCTGTGTGTGCGGAAGAGGTTGCGATCTCCGAGTCGCTGTCTCCGATTCCGAACGCACCTATGGCGGCTGCGACACGCAGTACGACCGCCGGTCCTCTATGGGAGAGACTTTTCTGCTGTAAGGGCAACCCTGGCTAGTTGTGGAGATCACACTACCACACAACTGACAAGGGGAAATCCAAAGTCTGTATAAATGAACAGAGCATACAAGAGAGGGGATTCTCACCTGACAAGGGGAAATCCAAAGAGAAAAGTCTAAGGACCCCCAATGTCAGCGAGCCCGTATTATACTACGCTGCGCAGCCAGGGACAACACTTGGCACCCGCCATCAACCCTGCACCTCCCTGACCCTTGATCGACCCTTGATGTCACCTATTACGCGAGTCGCTTGATTTCCGACACTGTTCCGAGGGTGGAACTCGGAAATTGGAGTGGAACTGGGAAGGCGAACAGAACTGGTGGAAGTTCTCCCAGAAGCGGAATCATTTCCGAGAGCGGAGGCGGAGATGGAATCGGAATCGGAAGCGTCTTCGGAAATGGAGTCGGAACTGGAAATGGAAAACAGGGTGTCCCCTGACAAAGGTACTACAACCGACGCCGGGTCCCTGCCCCAGAGTACCAAGTTGGAGACAAGGTGTACCTAGATGCAAGTGACATCCGCACCACACGCCCTTCGCAGAAGCTTGCCCACCGCTACCTTGGGCCCTTCACAGTGACGCGGAGGGTTGGACGGAATGCATACCGCCTCCGACTTCCGATGTCCATGTCCCGCCTCCACCCCGTCTTCAACGTGGTGAAGTTACTCCCTATGCTTGAGGACCCAATTCCACGTCGGAAGGCTCATCCGCCACCTCCGCCAGAAATTGTAGATGGGGAAGAGCACTACGTGGTAGAACGGATCCTGGACAGCCGGTTTGTGCGAGGACGACTCCAATTCCTCGTGAAATGGGAAGGGTATGGGTACGAGGAGAATTCGTGGGTCCCGGAGCAAGATGTTTCCGCTCCTGACAAACTCCGGGAGTTCTACAGGACACATCCAGGTGCCCCTCGCCGAATCCGCTCGCTGGCATTTCAATCCCTTGTGTCCCGTGCTTCGAGGACGCAGCACGCTAGAGGGGGGGTGATGTCAGGGGACACCCTGTTTTCCATTTCCAGTTCCGACGCCACATCCAGTTCCGACACCACATCCAGTTCCGACTCCATTTCCGACTCCGCTTCCGGTTCCGATTCCATCTCCGCATCCGCTTTCGGGAACTATTCCGCTTCTGGGAGAACTTCCACCAGTTCCGTTCGCCTTGCCAGTTCCACTCCAATTTCCGACTTCCGCCCCGGAACAGTGTCGGAAATCAAGCGACTCGCATAATAGGTGGCATCAAGGGTCGATCAAGGGTCAGGGGATGCAGGGTTGATGGCGGGTGCCAAGCGTTGTCCCTGGCTGCGCAGCGTAGTATAATACGGGCTCGCTGACATTCGGGGTCCTTAGACTTTTCTCTTTGGATTTCCCCTTGTCAGTTGTGTGGTAGTGTGATCTCCACGACTAGCCAGGGTTGCCCTTACACTGATAAGAAAAGATAAGCAAAAGAGAAGCCAAGACATGAAGTGCTTCAAGGGGGAGTGGGTGAGCATGGACTTCACAGTGACATTAAGGAAAGGAGACCTGAGCATCAAAAGGTGGGACAGGGCGCTCCCGAGAGAAGAAACGGGGGGTGAATAAATAAATAAAAATAAAAAACATATTTATGAATTACTTTAAAATTGTCATGATTATCGATACTAATAGCCAAGAGCCACATGGGATCATATCCACGTCAAACCTGACTGTTGTCCCAATGGGCAGTGAGTGCGGGGTGGTGAGCCTCATAAGCCTGGCCAGTGGCAAGAGAGCCCAACCAACGGGGGGGGGGGAAGGGGGGGGGGGGGGTTTAGTGGGTAAAAACCCCACACTGTCTTCCTTCGTCTGCTAGCCGATTTACCCTCCCTGGCCAAAAAAAAAAAAATTTTTTTTTGCATGTTTTGTGTGTAAACACTTAAAATAATAAAAGTTTTTTTTTGTGTCTTTCCATGACATTTTCTAAAGCATGTGTCATCAATATCAACTCTTCAATGTCTTCACCTTCTACACCTATGACTCCCAATTCATGCATAGGGATTACCGTTGGTGACGAAGATTCGGTCCCTTCATCTTACACAAGATGTCATTTAACTGCAAAATGTACGAGAAAAAACTTACTACGCTTGGTACACCTTATAAATTAGTGAAATTCTTATGCAGATCTGTTTCCTTTCCACATTCTTCCTGCGTTTTCGTACGAATTAATCTGAAACCTGAAGCTATCGTCAATTCTATGAGGCAGTATCCGTTCTATGTCGACAATCCCGACATACTTAAAATGTATCACTTGGGAACCGATTGGGAAGTCAACCATCGCGTTTGATAAACTCTTACACGAAGAAGTCACATTTGTCCTTCCTGCAAAAGTGACCTACGACAAGTGAACAGGACATTTGTGTTTTACAGTATCTATTCTGAATGCGAACAAGTATTTTGTTGGTCCTCTTCGAGCATATTCCCCTCATTACGGGAGTATGGAAAAGGCGAAGTAACGTATGACATGTGTAGCCCCCGTTCAAACGGCATCAATGAACAAAAAAAATATTGTCCGAACCTACTCTCGATGATAACTTATCCCGTTCCCCCGAATTCACGGAGCAATTCGATGCAATCGCAGATTAACCGAATAATTGTTCTTGATTGCATCGAGTGGCTGTGAATTCAGGGGGAACGGGATAATTTTTGGTGTCATCGCCGAGAGTATGTTCGGATTCCAGGGTGTCATCGTCAGAAAAGAAATTGAAACCTGTGTCTGCGCATACGTGATAGGTAACACGCTAAACACGAGAGAGGAATCTCACCTTTGTTGTTCTCGACGAGATCTTCCAAATAGACATGAGGAAGGATAGGAATAGGCGTCATATCGTATCAATTCAACCGGTACTTTGACGCGAACTAAAAAAGAACTCACCCTCTTTTCGAAAACGGGTAAACTAACGATCATCCGTTCTTCCTCTTCCACGGCATCGAGAAGGAATTGGTGAGAAGACGTTTTGGCCAGTGTGTTTTGAATCGTTTTCAACACTTCGATTCCATGGTGGAAAACGTGGGACAAACTATCGTCCTCGGGGGTACACATGTCATACGGTACTTCGCTTTTTCCATACTCCCGTAATGAGGGCAATGGATTCCTAGAGGACCAACGAAATACCTGTTCGCATTCAGAATAGATACTATAAAACACAAATGTCCTGTTCAATTGTCGTGTGCCACTTTTGCAGGAAGGACAAATGCGACGACTTCGTGTAAGAGTTTATCGAAAGAGAGGGTAGACTTTCCAATCGGTTCCCAAGCGATACATTTTAAGTATGTCGGGATTGTCGACATAGAACGGATACTGCTTCATAGAATTGACGATAGCTTCAGGTTTCATATTAATTCGTACGAAAACGCAGGAAGAATGTGGAAAGGAAACAGACACTGAGTTTAAGCCCAATATTTCCGGACCACCGATAGCTGCTAGATCTGCATAAGTTTCACTAAATGAGGTGCACCACGCGTAGTAAGTTTTTTCTCGTACCTCTGGAGTTTCAATCTCCACGGTAAAAGATGACTTGATCGACGGCACAGGAACGATGTGCCTTACAGAATATATAACGCGTTTCGAAAACCAAACGTCTTCGACATATCATCTATGACGATATTGGACATTATATCGACCCGCATGACGTAGAGCCTAAACAACATACCTCGTAGACGCCTACCCCTCTACCGCCAACCGCGAAAAAAATAAAATAAAAAACCAAATGTACAGTAATAAGTCCCCAAGGCAGCACATACTACAAACGATACCGCCCACTCAACATCGATTGCTTTAATATCAATTGTATCTCACCTCTTTAAACTTTATTCTACGTGCCAATCATAGACTTTCATTAAACCTCCGCTAGACCAAGGGCATTGCCGGTACAGCCGGCCAGTTCTCAAGACATGCATTCACATTGTGACGAGTGACGAGTGAAACAGGAAGGTCACCGGTCACCATCCAACGCTCATATCTGTTGATTTGCATGAATACGCGACTGTTCCCGAATCTGCGCAAAATCATAATTCAGCACACCCTCAACCGCCAGATACCAGAACCTTATTACGTATCCCGTGTGGATACTCACTGGGAGGCTGACCTGGCTGTTAAATTATACGAATCAACATATACGATATGAAATAAGACAATAATACAGAACATGTCATCAAATGCGTCAATCAAGCGGCCACCTGACTATGCACATCCTGATCACGATTAAGCTCACGCAGGACTGGAGAACGGGATCTTGTAGCCACACGGGGCGAGCTGGGTCGTAGTATTGAATTGGTAGGTGTAATATCGTTCGTTGGGCTTTGACATTCTGGTGGACTCTCTTGTGCACTACTGGTCGACTGGTGAAGTCTCTGCGAATCTTCATTTCCATGATGCTGAGCATCTAGTCTTCCTCGATTTTCGTCTATCACGGAGAGAATGGTTGGCAGCTGCGGACGTCGTGTTGGGCTGGGCGCATGAGTCGCCAGAGACGAACTTGCTAGTGGCGGGTTTGAGGATGAGGCCATAGGTGCGGAGTGACGACGGGTCCTGCCTGGAGCATCTTCCAAGTTTGCAAGAGTTCGTTCTGTCCCCGGGAACGCAACACCAAATTCACCCGTCCAGGAATTAACCCCATCTTCTGGTGGATCGGCATCTGGGGTCATCGCAAGAGGCGCAAGAATGCTGAAGAGTTGACCCTCCTGTTTCGGTGGTCCGTACGAATCGAACGGGTCGGGTATTGACTGGACCATGGTCTCTAGCACAGAGTCGCTCCTGTCAATCCATAATTCAGATTGCCCTTGACTCTGTAGGCGATAAACGGCATACGCTTTTGATGTTACCCTATCAAACACGTCCAGCGAGGAACGGACCACCAAGCACACCTTACCAGCCACCACATCCCAAATCTCCTCTTCGTGATCCAAGATCTGATTGTAATGTGAGACCTTTAAGCGATCCAACTCATCAACCTCTGCTTGCAAGATAGACAGCGCCTGTCGGAATGATTGAAGATCTATGAAAGGCTTGATAAGTTCCAAAAGAGTGCTGGTACACACAAATATCTCACCGCGCTTTTTTTGTCGTCCATACTTCACATTCTCCGCCTCTGTCTGTTTGATGATCTTACTCTTTTCCAGAAGAGTACGTTCGTAAGCCGCTGAACGTTCCTATGGATCATAGATTGGTCGAATGTTACACACTTCGCATATCGTCTTACCACAACTGCCGACTTGTAATGACCTAAGTGTTGTCTCAAAGGGTCCTCGAATTGTTGCTCCAACGTACTTCCCTGTCAACACTGAGCACTCCTATTGCACGATGCGCGTGATATGTTCGAAGACTCACCAGCACGTCCCAATGATTTGCCATCAGATAATGCAGACCGCCTGCTGCTTGAAAGTTAACACCCGCATCATCCGTTACCCCCTTCAATCTGTGGTACTCAAAATGACTGGGGCCGACTGCGAGAAATAAATAAACACACCTCGAGCAAGCGTCCATGGCGTTCGCAAAGTTAGAACTTGCGTGGGACATAGCCATCAAGGCGCTTCGGTAAGCCGTGCAGGAGGTTATAAGCTAATAAATCCGCAGTACTGAGTGGCTAGGGATATTGCAGGACGGCGCACGCCTCACATCATCATAAGCTTGAATGCTGACTCTGAGATCCTTCCTGGTGATAATGGTATCAACGCTGGAAAGGTCCATCTATATAATACAGACATAAGACCACAGGCTGGTGACGAAACGAAGAAGATTCAATTGCATACTTGGGACGCATTGGTGGTTGACGAGAAGGTTGGAGATGTCGCTCTTGTTGGACTCTTGCTTCCAGAAAATGCATAGGAACGAAGAGACCTGGTACGTGGCATGGTCGTATGTGCAAACTAGCAGGGCGCGAGTTGATGGGGGTCACAGAAAGATCGAATCAAGCAGCTGAGGCTGAGGTTCGGCAAAGTCCGCGACTATCCTCGCACTCACCGACATGGTACTTATATCATTTTATTGTAAGTGACACTTTTCAGTAGTCTATAAGCTTAGCGTGAGTCATTATAGACATTATAAGAAGTCACTGTAATGTCAACGTTTGTGCTGGTAATTAACATTACTTAGCTCTGTGTATGCATATATGAACGGATAGCTCACACTTATACAGGTAGTATAAGCGAAGATCAACGATGCCATGCACTTCGAATGCGCAATTTATCTTCATATATACGTCGAAACGGAAAGAGACGTGTTATAACACCCAGCCTGGGAGGCCAAAAGCTCATATATGCGCATATTTGTTTCCAAATAAATTTAGCCAATCTCGAACAAAGATAACATGTTGCAAGACCTAGTCAACATTCAGAGTCTGGCCAATCAAACATCAGGCTGGGTGGACATGCATCGCATCTTGGTCATAAGCTTTTTGACAGCACCAAGGCTTAGGCTGCCGGTGGTGCTTGTAACTGTAAGTTGGCCCTGCTCCACTAATACAAACGTGCTGTCGAATTGAATCTCATAATGTCTACAATATCGTGTATTAGATACATACAGCCATCGAATGTCGGATCGAGATCTTTACCAAAGCTCAGGCGCTCATCCTCTCATACCCGCAGATATTTGGCTCATTTTCTCCGGCGAATCTCGAAGGTAGAAGAGCTTGGCCCTCCGCATCCGCTTTCCTTCTTTGCCACCTCCTCCACCAGCCCTTTGTACCACTTGGATATCTTTCAGATGAGGAGAGTTCGCAAAGAACTGCATCTCGACGCCAGTGCGTTGGATCACATTGCGCAGGACGAATGAGGTTGCAGGACCTCGCCTTCGGATGCCAAGCAGGACGCCAGTAAATGTCGTAGGCGCATGCGTCAATGTCACTGTAATAACAGACCCGGGGAGCAATCTCTTTGGATGCCGCCTGCTAAACAGTGTTGCAAGAAGCTTCTGGTTTTCCTCCGAGGGTAGGGCCTTGTTCAGGTGTGCCATGAGGCCTTTGCCTTTTAGCAAGGATGCGGTAGGTTGAGGTATGGGAGGGGGCAGTAAAATCGCATTGGCGGAATAACGATATGAATCCGACGAGACCGTGGAGAGTAACCGACGAAAGCACGACATCCGGTTCATGGTCAGGTAGTTGGACTGTGTACTTATGTAAGCGCCAGCGCTTCAACGGTCGCTGAGCATAGCATATTATACAGCCTCAGGCTAAAGTGTGATACATAACAATGGGCACAAGACAGTCTGAAACCAGACTACCTATGCAACTTTTGGGACATCTCTATGTCGCAAGTAAGACGGCGCCGCTAATAATCAAAAGCCCCGACCTCGGCCTCTACATAGAGTACTGAGTGGATGTTACACAGAGAACGAACAGGAACTGACCTTCCTCGGGCACGGTACGGCTGATACGTGTGGCCGCCACCTCCTCTATATCCTCCTCTATATCCACCACGACCGCGACCTCTTCCCCGAGTAAGCCCGGGGATATTGGTCCTTTTGGCAGTCACCTATAAGACTCGTCGGAAAAGAGCTGTACCATTACAATGGAAACGAGCTTTCAAACCTTTATCAATCTTCCCCGGAACATAGAATCGTTCAAAACGACCGCGTGCTGCACGTGTGTGGTTTCAGCAAATTCGACGTAGGCATATCTAAAATAAACCGTTTGAGGACTGAGTCAATAGCATACCGATCGACTTTTGCAGCTCACCCTTTGGGATGTCCTGTAAATTTATCGCATAGGATAGTAACCCGATTGATGGTACCACAAGATTGAAAGTGCGCCTGTATTTCTTCCGGCGTGGCACCATAATCAACCTAGAATTCGGTCATTCAAAACCGAAGAATTGGACAATGAAAGAAACATACGTTGCCTACATATACACTCCTCGAGTCGGATGCTTCTTTATCCTCGTCAGTTTCCATAGCATCGCTTTCCGGTACTGATGCAGTCGTAGGGGCCTGGGGCGCAGGCGTTGGCGAGGCCGCATGTGTATATCCCCCCGATTGCATGTCCCGTAACTGCGCAGCTTCTCTCTCCATCTGCTCAACGCGAGCCTTCATGGCCTCAAGGGTTTCATCCTTCCAGATCATTTCGCTTTTTTCAACTAAAATGAGTCAACATTCCGATGAAAACGTACAGGTTCACCAGCGGGAACTTCATCCTCAACAGGCATGTCACTGGAGGATGGTTTTGGGGACGAGGCCACTTCAGCCATCCTGGTAACTTGGACTGCCTACTTTGAGTGCAGATGGTTGAGGAAACTCCGCTCAAGACTCGGGAGTAATCGCACAACTCCGCTTGTCACTCGAAACTGCCCAGCCCGGCTCCTGTCGTTTCGTGGTAGTTGCAGCGTCCTATTCAACGATTGTGACCTTCTTCATGTCCAGTCCTTCCAAGAAGCAGAAATTGGACACTAGCATTGAGGCAGCCAGTGATCCAAGCAAACCCTTGCCACTCCAGAGGAGGCGGGTATGGCGGGCGTGCGAGAGCTGTCGGTAAGTCGGGGTTCTGCATGTTCTTCATCATCGTCTTAATTCGTCACAGACGAAAGAAGATCAAGTGTGACGGCCGGGAGCCTACGTGTGGCCAATGCGTAACGTCCCGAACATCATGTACTTGGATACAGACCAAAGATCGGGCTGCGTTAAGTCGGCAGTGAGATTATGCTATATTTATTATCATTATGTACCGCAGGATCTGATCGTGATATAACTATAGTTATGTACAGGAGCTTGAGCAGCGGCTCTTGCACATGGAGTCATTGCTTGCCAAAGTGGTAGGACAATCCCAGGATGGACCAACTGAGCAAACTGCCGAGGACACGTCTCAACCATCCCCATTACAAAATAATACTCCTCCCTCTCAGCCATCCTCAGCGTCGTTATCGACACATACTGAAGGAAGTTCGGCTGAGCAAGGTGGACAAAGAATCAGGGTAAAACAAGAGTTTAAAGAAGACCTTCAGATTCTGGATCAACTTGGGCAACTGGCATTGGATGATCACGGCCATTTGCGATGGATCGGTTCATCGTCAACTATGTCGCTAATACAATCATTTCGTACCTTGACGTCTGAGCCCGTCGATCGATATTCTCCTTCAGACGATTTGTTTGGTGCGGATTCGACGGGGAACATGCTGTATTTTCCTGCTGGTCTTGGTTTTGGGAAGGTCCAAGCTCTCCCAGGTCCGCAAGATGTTGAATACCCTGACAGGGACCTAGCAGATAAATTGGTATGCATGGTTTGGTATGTCGTAAGCTCACTCAAAAGTATCTCCATCACCAGGTGGCCGCATACTTCGACCATCTCCATTTTCAAGTGCCAGGTAGGTAGGGATGTTCTTGACATCTGCAATCGCTTAGAGGGTTTCTCAGTTGTTCACAAACCGACTTTCTTGAGCCAATATCAAGCGCTCATGAACATGTCTGTCAGCGAGCGCGCGGACGCTGGATTTGTTTCTGTTTTATTCGGTGTTTTCGCATGTGCTGCACGGATTGTGGATGACGAACGCCTAGCACAAGAATGTGGCGATGGTGGGATGGCCATGGTATACTATGAGCGGTATGTCATCTTACCATGCAATACACACTATTTATGGCATACTGTCAGAGCGATGGTCTTATATTACATCGGACACTCAAATACGCAGCTTGCTCAAGTCCAATGTTTTGTTATTCTAGCGTCGTTTTTATGCTCCGTCAACTGCTTGCCACAGGCCTGGTTGGTAGTAGGCCAGGCAGTCCGAATCGCACAAGATTTAGGTCTACACGTCAGTACCCAAGTCGAGATTTTAACTATTCTAATACGGGAATTTAGCGGACCCCAAAGCATCTACCCCTATCTTCTGACGAGAAACAGACTCGTAGAAAGGTTTGGTGGTCCGTGTATACTTTAGATCGCATGCTTGCCATAGCTCTGGGACGTCCTCTTGGAGTTGATGACCGCGATTGTGATGCAGAGTTTCCCATTCAGGTTGATGACGACCATTTGCAGGCATTTTTAGACGATGGCTTGACACAGCAAACATCACCTTCCCCAATGGTTGGATTTGTTGCTCTTTCGGCTCTATTCAAGATTGGTGGCGAAGTTCTGCGTCGCGTGTATTCTGTGAAAAGTAGTGTTCTATCCGAAGCTGATCTGCAGGTTGCGATAGACGATTTGGATGTCCAGCTTACCGACTGGTGCGAACGCTTGCCGCCGGCATTCAAGTACCTCCCAAGCACTGAGCAACAAATGCGTATCGGTTCAACTTTGGCTTCTTCTTATTATGCCATTCTTATCACTCTGCACCGGAAGTCTCTTTCTCCGCGGCGTATGGGCCGTAGCACCACAGCACCGGATTCCACCTCGGTACCCAAGGCTGTACACTCAGCACGAGCTTGCATACGCCTGGCCCCTTCCGCCAAGGATGTTATACCCCCTTCACACCACCTAGCGTTTTTCATTCAATTCTTGTCCACTTCTGCTGTGATAGTTCTTTTGTTCGCGATGCACGCACCAGACGATGCAGCTGCTGTTACTGCCATGGGTGAAGTACAAGCGTCTCTGACAACCCTACGAGCTTTAGAAGGCCGGTGGCCCGGTGCGCGGAAGTGTACAGAACTTTTGGATAGTTTGGTGGAGGTCGCTCGAGGCGTAATGAAGCGTGGGGACCATCAAAGCGGGTCGACTTCAACATCGACCTCAGCTCCTACCCATGTCCGCCCGTCCTCCCAAGCTCAGACGTTCTCAAATATTCACCAACGATCACCGACTCTACCTCGCGAAGGTAAGAAGCTTGGTTGGTCATATAGCTACGTACATAAAGAAGTTGAATTGCAGATTCTTCACGATCAAACCTGACCAAACATGCCACACTCAAGCGGGCACGTCAATTTGAAGCAAATGATGATTCTCAGCTTACGCCACAACATGCTACTATCACCCGTGAGTACACTAATAAACTCGATCGTTAAACACAATCCGCCAACTTTCCTTCTCAGCTTTCTTACCTCCTGCGCTGACGATACCTGAAATGGGGAGCGGTACTTCATCATTTTACACAACTTCCTCGCCTCTATCCCATGATGCAGCGACATACCCATCTAGCACAACCGAATATCTCCCGCATCCTTCGCCCTCTGCATCCACATGGGCTGTGCCGCCAGGGTACGCGGAGCCTACTACCCTCCAGCAGTCATCACCTGGACCGTCTGTTGACCCTCGGTTCTTAACATACTCACCTCCTTCCACTGGCCCCGTGGCATTTAATCCTGGTCCAGCCAGCGCTGGGTCTACCCCACCTCTTCCACCACCTTTCGACACAACTGGACTGCCGTTTGCCGGTCTGGATTTTCTACACAACTTCACCCCTGCAGGTTACACCGGTAGCGGAAACCAGTCAATAGAAGCGTTGTGGCAGAACATCGGAGCAGGCGCGTTTAACTTCGAACCCGAATTGCAGTTCACGCCCAACGAGGGCTCAAGAATAGACCCGAATAATTCGACATGATATAGCGATAAGTTATGACTGGACAATGTATGCACTACAGTAATGTTCCATTGTATTGTAGCTTATTTTATGAGTACTGTATCTCGACGTTTACAAACTCTTACCAGAACTGAGATTAGACATCATAAATCTGGTTACGAGGCCTTGCAGCTAGCTTGGCCAAGCCTTATGTCAGGCAAAATCGGGAGTTGCACTGTAGTTAGTTATTGAACAGTCATAAGTAAGTATTCTAGGACTCCGTCAGTTGACACCAGCGCAATAGATACCGGTGAGACGTAGGATCTGTAGGAAGTGGACGATATTAACGTATGTCTTTCCCCGCAATTCCAGTGACACATGACTGGCCCGGATAACAAGGCACCCGACTGCCGACCTTAGCCAACCTATCGACGGGGTTCTTCGGTGAGTTCTCCCTTATTCAACATGTCCTCTCATTCAATCGTTGAATATATATCGCCATCTACATGGGCCTTGGTACGCTGTCTGTTTTCGCCTCTTATAACGTAGGCCGACTGGCAACAGATCGAGGATAAATTCACTCCTTACGGCAAGGAAACACTCGCAAAGCTAGTAGACTTCATTCAGGTAATGTACTTAAAATGTCTCATATCTCCACATTTGTCCATTACCCATCAGAATGAAGTCCTTCCTGCTACTAGTGTCGCTGAGGCTCAGCTCCCCCAAGACGAGAGACGATGGAAGACAGTGATCCCGGTCGTGGAAGAACTCAAAGTCAAAGGACGCAAATTGGGCCTGTGGAACTTATTCCTTAGCCAGGCCCATTACCCTAAATATGGGGTTCCTCTGACCAACTTGGAGGTATGAGGGTCCAGCATATAACTGCTAACCCGGCTAACCGTGGTTGGCTTGGTTGTAGTATGCAGTTATGGCTGAAGTATTGGGAAGAGGTGGACATATGGCCTCTGAGGCCGTTAACTGCTCTGCTCCTGATACCGGGAACATGGGCGCGTCTACTGACCTTTATTAAATACCTGATTATTGACCCCCCTCAGAGGTTCTTGCCCGTTACGGTTCACCTGAACAGCAAAAGAAATGGCTGGAGCCCCTTTTGAGCGGTGAGATTCGTTCGGCCTTCGCTATGACGGAGAGGTTCGGTGTGTACATTGACTACGTGGCTCTCTACTATTTGATCTTGATATTTATTTAGTTGCCTCTTCGGACGCAACAAATATCAAGACCTCCATCCGCAAAGAAGGAAATGAAATTGTTATAAATGGCCACAAATGGTGGATCAGTGGTGCTGGTGACCCCAGGACGAAGTTACATCTCGTTATGGGCAAGAGCGATGCCTCTAATCCCGACACTCATAGTCAACAGAGCATCGTCATTGTCCCCGCTAATGCACCTGGCGTGAAGGTGGTCAGGCCAATGCAAGTCTTCGGTTATGACGATGCACCTGAAGGTCACTGTGAAATCATCTACGACAATGTCCGAGTGCCCTTGAGCAACTTAGTCCTTGGTTGGGGACGGGGATTCGAGGTAATATTATTTCTCCCTTTTCCGTGCTAGCGTCTGAGTGAACGTGTTTTTATAGATTATACAAGGCCGCCTTGGGTATTTCTTCGTTCCTTACTGATATTTCCCTATCATTGAACATCTAACTAGTCCAGGTCGAATCCACCATTGCATGCGCTCTATCGGAGTCGCTCAGCGCGCTCTCGATTTGATGATCGAACGGGTGACGGATCCCACTCGCAAGACATTCGGAAAGTATCTGTATCAGCACGGTATGTTCTCTACCTGTATTACTCCTGGCATTGCTGATCAATTGTATTAGGCACCGTTGTCTCTGATATTGCACGTTCCCGAGCAGAGATCGATGGCGCTCGTCTCCTTGTATTGAGCGCAGCCTATCAGGTAATTATTCGTCGAGTTTCCTGTTAGATAACTCCTTCAATGGACCATTGTGACAGATTGACAAGGCTAAAGCCAAAGGAGCATTGAAAGACATTGGCATAGCTAAGGTTCGCAATACCCTGGTTTGTTCTTAGGAGATGCTGACGTCTCCTTCTGAGGTCAGTTTGTTGTACCGTCCATGGCTATCCGGGTTGTGGATAGGGCGATTCAAAGCTTTGGGGCAGAAGGCGTTAGCCAAGACACGTTCTTGGCTCGTGCAGCTGTCCAACTTCGGACCCTCCGTCTAGCAGACGTGAGTTTTCAATGCACATGGCTATATCCCCCTTTTCGCTGATCTTTGGATTCATGTAGGGTCCGGATGCTGTAAGTGTCGAGGGTCACTGGTCTCACGTTTATCATTTTGACATCACGTTAGGTTCACATTCAGCAAGTTGGGCAACGGGAGCTCAAACGGGCACCCCACATCAAGGAACTCAGTGCTGAGGTGAAAAAGAAAGATGCAGCGCTCATGAAAAGAAATGGGTTCACGAAGACGCACCTTTGACTCGATTCTTTCTGCACTATGTAACTTACCTATTTGAGCGATCACCTGTTTTAAGAAATGGTCGGCACTATTACGTAAGCGTAATGTAAGAAGGTGAAGATACATACAATGCACTCTGTGCGCCAGCTAGTGCCGCTAAGCTGTTCACAGCGTTGTCGCTCTTTCAGCACTGCAACCGCGCAAGCAGGAGCACACTCCTTTGCACTCCCCCAGCGAGGGTGCGAGCTCTCATTGTTTTATATCATCGATCCTCCTCCTTCATCACACCGGCCAACCTGTCGAGCCGCATTGACAATGCGTTTACGGAGACGCTCAGTAGAACCAATACGGCTACCACTTATCAGTCATCTTACAAAGGATTGGATGCTCGCGTCCGGCGTAACCGGGAGACAGAAGGCACACCACCACCACTGCTATATAAATGGGTAGTATTGAATGACTTCGAGAATACGACTTGGAGCGGCAGTCAGGGAGAACGCAAGGCTATCGTCAATGCTGCCCTATGGGGCATACAAATTGGCGGCAGGCCATCGTTGGAGACGGTCCAGGAGACAAGCGCTACCAATGAGAAAGAGAACGACCTACTTGATCAAACCGTTAGCCCATAGATCATGTCAGGTGGGGAATATCAGAGTACTACCCTGTTCCTCAAGTTGCTGACGACTCGCTGACGGAGCTACAGCCCCTGCTTCTCTTTCAATGGAGTCGTCGGTCGCAGTCTCATACGTCGCAAACTACACATACTTAGTGGGAAGTCGATCCACACTGGACGAGGAATGACGAGGAGAGTAGGAGCTTATATTCTCAGGGATTAATAATGAATAGTTGTAGTCAAGCTTTGGGCTACCTACAGGTTGCATAAAGAAATCCTAGAGATACTCCTCATTCGGTGTCGGTGCCTCCCTTGATTTCAGGCGTGCGGACGTTAGACTCGTCCTCGCATTTCAGCTCGTACATGTCGCATGTCGACCTTGATCTATATCTGTTCTACCGAAGTGCACATCCATCTGTACACGCGAGATCCGAGTTCGATCGCACCAATAGCCGGCTGAATAACTTCAGAGCTTCAGATATTGACCCTTGAACGCAGTGAATGAGATCATAGGGAACCTAAACCTTGTTTTGCAGACTAGTACGTTGACCGGAATTTATCCATCTTTCGCTCACCAAAACTTTGCACCATGGTTCTAAATCAAGTGTCTTACAAGCTTGAGCACCGTCTTGGGATAGGTGCAAGTGCACATGTCTTGTCTGCTATGAGGCGGCGACAGGGGCATTAGTCGCTGTTAAGAAGTCGCGTGTCTCCTTGCGGGTCTAACGAACGATCCTTGAACACGAGGCACAGGTCATACTCTCCCTCCCCCATCACCCAGGCATTCCCGCCATTTATGCATACGGAAGGCTGCCGCATTTTGAATATCTTGCTATGGAGCTTCTTGGACCAACCCTAGGAGATATACAAGCCCAGCCACTTTGGGTACGAAACAGTGTTGCACCGCAATTGGCCATTCAGTAAGAGAAATGGCTTGGACAGTGACGATGGCTTAATATTCGGTCTAGCTTTTGGCATTACAGCATATCCATTCTCATGGTCTCATTCACGTAGACGTAAAGCCGGGAAATATTCTTTTGGTGGAACCAGACCGTCAGCAACTGCGTCTTGCCGACTTTGGGTTAGCTCGTCTGATTGATAGCACCAAACCAACTCCTGGTTACCTCGGAACGCTTAATTATACAAGTTTGAACTCGCATCAAGGATTGGGTAAGCACGTATTTCATTAAGGGCTATTTCTGATGCTATATCTGTAGCTCTCTCTCAACGTGACGACCTTGAGTCACTTGCATATACCATCTTTGCATTCCTAAGATCCAAGCTTCCCTGGACTAAGTGGGACTTTGTTCGTAATATGCTTAACCGTAGTCACGAACTGCAGGTCTTCGAAAAGAAAAAGAGGTGGCCAGGCTCTAGATTAGCAGAGGGTTTTGACCCCGTATACGGCCAGTTCCTGGAATACGTGCGAAAACTTAAACATCTCAGTGCTCCTGATTACAATCGTTGGATCATGATATTCACAACGCTCTGTAGGCAGGGAGAGTGGCTAGCCTTTGACTACAAAGCTTCTATTGGTGTGTAACTCCATCTCCCTGAACAGGAGAATGTGCCGTCTTACTGGAACGTTTAGGATCGGAAAAGGACGAGCCTCGATCCAAAAGGGAAAGACTACCCTTCACAGTAGAAGTTGGCCAGCTTTGTTATATCCGAATTCTTCCTACATTGACTCTCGAAGGATACACGGGTCGTCGGAAAGATCCTTCGTTCTACGATGATCCGTCCTTTTCCGAGGAACTATGGAACACTCGATCCAGACCGGCAGTGATCTTAGACACACGGTACTTGGGTAATACGCGTTACATTCGAGCCCTACCCATTTCGCTCTGCTATCCGTCTAGCTCTCTTCTGAAATGGAGACTCGTTCCTAGCAAAAGTCTCAGGGAGGAGGAAGAGCTTATGGCATCGGGTGGAAATTGGCCACCGATTCAAGAAGACATTTGGTGCTTTTGCATGCACGGCATGACAACGTTTCGCCCGGACCCTAACGAGGTATGTCTCTGTTTACAAAGACAATGTGCCGTGCGTGGAATAACCTTCGAAAGACTGGAGTCATTCCAGCGCACTGGAAAGTCTTGAAGGATGACGTCGCTGCGATCATACAACGGATTGATAGTACGGACAAACGAAACCCGCCAGATCCACTGGCGCAAGCTAGCCTGCACGTTCAAAGTAGATGGCTACAGTATATCAGTATATCTGCTTTGGCGCCCACCACCTTGGATTGTCAGATGATCAATGGGCACAAGGTAGAATGGAATTCGAAGCAAGGATGGTTGGAAGAACACTTCAAACTGAAGAAAATGCTCATGGAGAACAGGTACCACTGCATCTATCCAGGTCCTGACATTTCCGATAGCTATTATGGGGATGAAATTGGAAACTGGGATGATAGGCAGGGAGAATGATCAACATCTCTGGATCTTGGTAGAGACTTAGAAATAGACATTGGGTCTAAGCTTCCAACAATTGTCACTGTGGCTTAGTGTCAAGATTGGTTTTGGGTGTTTAGTATCATGTGTCAGTGAATCATGGATGTGCAAACACAGTGAATGCAAACCTTGTGTGGTGAAGGATGTAGTTTGACAAAGAGTGCCAAACCAGTAAGGTATAGGGTAATTGAAGTAAAGGACCCTAATCTACAGTTGAAGTGAATGGCGCATGTTGCTCGAGGATATAATGTGTGAGACTTCATGGAAAAGTCATTCAATGATGAACAATCCTTTCATCAGTGAAGGCACTCCTTCAGAGACCTTTAACAACAGCACGGTGATACCCTGAAGGGTGGAGTAGTGAAGACAAGAGGTGAAGACCCACGAGTGAAGTCCCAATCCTTTCTAAGGTTCAGGATGATGATCACAATGTGGCAATGTAATGCACAAGGTAGACATATGATAATTGAACTAAGGAATATACATGTGATATGTAGGCTACTTACACTGAAGACATGTAGGGTAACAGCAAATGGGGGAGAGGCCATGATGGATTGGAACAAAACAGGGGGTGCACAGTCAAGATACATAATAGAAGAAACATACAAATAAAAATATCTGGTGAATGAACATGAAATGATGGGGAGGTGAACTAGCAAAGAGTGAATGGGGAGAACATGCCTTGGGACCTGCATGTGTCCTATCGTGTGCTGACTCCTGGCCCAAGGGCTTGATCCTGTGTGAAAGGTGGGCATGGTATGGTGCAAATATGTCCCAATGATACAAAAACCCATGGGAGTCTAGGGACAATGGATGATGGGGATAGTGATGTATTATGGCATTGGTCAGGGGATTTTGGAGCAATGGTGGATGATGTGAATGGCAATAGAGCTCAGTGAATGCATCAAACAGTGAACAAGGCGAACAGATATGTCAACTGGTGGTAAGTCGAATGGGGGTGGATCGGGCGACAATAAACAAGTTATGACACTTAGTTATCCAAGGATGCTGGACCCTCGCATGGCTTCTCCCCCTCTCCCCACACCTTTGCCTCCTTTACCACATCACTCAGATGATCTACCTGTCAGGGGAACACCTCCCTTGGGTTTTCCCTCTGGTTTCCTTCTCCTCTCCTTCTTCTTGTATCCATTGTCTATTATTCTTGTCCCCTGTTCTGCATTTACATTTTGGTGGCTTGGCTTACTCAGTAGCTATATGGTTAGTTGCTGAGCTAAGGGGGGTCCTTATCTTGTTCTCTTTGGATCCCCCTCACCTCAGGTATGCATTCTATGTATTTACCGATTGATAGCGTATACTCTTTGGATCCCCCTCACCTCTGGTAGCTGCTCTAGGGAGAGTAGAGCACTCAGTTGAGGTTGCCCTTACAGTAGAATGAGATCATCCACTGAGGACTGATGGTTGGACTAGGCATACTGAATGCAAGAAGACGTTGCATTGCATACATCACTTCTGTGACATCCCTCCTCTTCTTGAAGTGATAGCATGGCTGCATGTTCCAAATGCAGATGGGTTTTCCTGTGTTGTGAATGCAGTGTCCCATGCCTTCCCTCTTCCCACTGCATCTTCTGGTTTCCACTTCCATAGTGACCTAGTCATGGTCCACTGTGGGTTTAGGTAAATGGGGTGCCAGGGTGAGACTGTCAGGGAAACCCCTCCCAAGGCTATTTCCAAGCTTGGCCTTTTTAGGAATAATATATCAGATATATTAGAACAGATATATTTGATGACTCAGGGAGTGGGGACTCTTCGTGCACCCCTTTGCAGGGTATATGCGTGAGCTGACTAAGCTCTGTGGAGCGAGTCGTCACTGATTGATGTAGGTCACGTGACTGAGTCGAGGAAGAAACAGGTGAGAACAGAGGAACAAGGGGTCCGAAGCTTTCGCTTTTGGAGCAGTATAGTGTAACCAGTTATAGTAGACTCTCAACAAATAATTAGAGAAATCTATCAAGAACCAAGCTCTGTAGCTATCAAACAAGTCTACAGTTACTTCAGGAGGTGAAACAGTGAATCATGGATATTTCTGGATGATATTCTGGATGTTTTGTTCGTACATTTATGGTAGCTACTTATACTAAAATAGTAGTGACTACCAGTGTTCAAGATAGTGATAGAATGGGTCAGGATAATGTGGAAATGCTCCACAGGCTGCATACAGCTGTGGAGCAGGAACAATGATGGGGATACTTGTCCTACTGACAAGTATCTAAGCTGGGACCTTGGAGCAATGTACAAAGCCCCTTTCAACATGTAATACAGCTCGTAATCAGTGGAGCTGGTCAGGGGAATAGAATAGAAAAGAAATCATGTGTGTCCTGTGCTGTGTGCCTACAGCAGCCTTGGCAAGGCATTTGCCATCTCTGTACCTCTCTCCTGAGGTAGCTATTCAGTACTTCCATAGATAGGACAGTGTACTGTAATCTCCATCGTGTCCGATGTCCCTGTATGGGTCTATTAGTCCCATAGCAATATTTCTTCTGACCAGGGCCCAGGTGCCTGCTTTCCAGGGCAGGCACTGCTACTGGTGCATGGATTATTTCTCCCAGATGTTAGCTCAGTTAGACGATTGTATAGACCTTAGAATACTGTGTGATATAGCTATCCATTTATTCTAACAGGCCTCAATCCTGACCTGAGGTCCAGATCTGACCTGAGCATATACCGAGGGCAAAGCCAAGTTCCTGAGCCTTTGGCTTTGGCAACAACCCCAGAGTGGAGTCAGGGGAATATGCAGGGTTGCATGTGTTAGGCAGTTGCTGTGGAGGTTCAGATTTTTTTTTTTTTTTTCATGTCATTTTATTTGACCGCAGGCGTCTGCCTATGATGGTTGTTACACACATCCTACCTATGCGGGCACAGGCCTTTCCCCTCGCTCCCTGGGTCTCCCAGCCCCCTGTGTCCTCATGTGGGCGACTGCACTGGCGACGGGCCTTCCCCTCACCGGCCCACCTCCTGGAGGTGTTTATCGCCCCCCACTGTCTGTGAGGTGAGGCAGTTTCCTTCTCTGGTTTGTGCTATGTTGTATGACTGGGGTCTGGCTTAGTAAGTGCTCAGCCACCAGAGCACCTGGCATGATGGGAAGAGCGCTGCAGTAAAATAAAAGAGGTGGGGTTCGTCCAGTTGGTCATGGGCCACCTTGACCACCGTGTGCGGGCTTGTTCACTCTCTTAACTGAGTTGAGTCTAGGTGTGTGGGTGTTAAGGTCATTTGGTCTGGTTGTCACTTGTGTTTTATTGTTCATACTTGCCAGCTGGGTCCACGCCAGAGGCAGGGGGGAGTCTGTCTCCCTGTCCAGCAGAATGATTTGGGTGGTCAATGAATTGTGATTGGGGCAACATCACTGAACATGGGCTTCAGCGGCCCTGTCCTAGCAACATATCCCAGTAAAGCTTCCAGTGATTTTGGCACTCCTAGTAGATCCTTTAGCAACTTGGATTTCCTCCCCAGCTTCCTCCGAAGCCTGACTCGGGCATGTTCATGTGCCCTGCAGTCGAAGAGGAAGTGATGAACTGTTTCTTCTGCCTTCCAGCAGGCTGGGCATATCAGTGTAGCTGATCTTTTGATCTGATAGAGGTGTTTGTTGAGGGGGGTATGCCCGGTATGTAACTGGATGAGCAGGCTAAGCTGCGCTCTCATGTATCCTTCTAGTGCCTTGTAGTACGTCCTCGTGGGCAGCTTGTCATCTATATGCGCCATGCAGGCGTAGTGTGGTGACACCGTCCACTTGTTTCTCCACATCTGTAAGAGCTCTGTTTTGAAGGCTTGTTGTGCAGCAGCCATGCTGTGAAGTAGCATGCCCTGACTCAGGTATGCAGGGAGGAGACTCGCCTGACTGTTATCCCCTTCTGCTGCCTTTATCGCCTCTTTGTCCACCACTTCATTGCCTTCAACATCATTGTGCCCCGAGATCCATGCGATCCTGACCTTGGTGTGTCTTCTGTGGGCTGGGGCTGACATTTGGTTTGCCATGTCATGGGCCTGTCTGAGTATGTGTTGGGCCGGCCTGGCGCAGACGTATCAGAGGGACTGGATGACTGCTTGGTTGTCGAGAAGCACCGTTGCCGAGTCTACTCCCCATTCTCCGGCTAGGATTTCTAAGGTCAGGGTGACCCCAACCACCTCGGCCTTGTACGTGGTGTGGTCGTCGAGTGTGCCAAGCTGGTATCTTAGGGCCTGGACCCGCTTGCCATTCATGTAGAGTACTGCCGCTGCACCTGCCTTACCTTCTATCCCTGATCCATCTGTGTAGACCTTGGCATCTGCAGTGTCGGCCTTGGTCATCATCCTTGGACTCCTCCCTTGAGCCGGCTATGTCAGTTGTGAACAGGGCTGATGCATCTGGTACATGGGAAGCTGGTGTTATGGTCTTGAAGTTGTCAGGGTTGATGTGGAAGGCATGGTATAGGGAATGGAGTGGGGACTGGTGTCATTTGCCAGACAGTGGGTGCATGACCTTATTGGCTTGTACAATGGGTGGGGCTTGGGGAGGGCTGTCATGCTACTGCTGCTCGGAAGCAGACGCTGAGCAGCTGTAACTCTATTGGTAGCACATCAGTTGCTGTCGTTTTCATTGCCCCCATGATAGCAATGGCCGTGATACGCTGTATTGACATTAGCTTTCGCACCACATTCACCGACCCCATGGCGCTTCTCCTCCCCCCTGGCCGTCAGATAGGCATGTACCAGACATCCACGGCATATGAGAATTTGGGGACTGCTACCATGCAGTATAGCTGTCGCATGAGGCTTGATTGCACACCTGTGGACGGCTTGGTTAGCCTGCAGAAGAGCAAGGTCCACTTAGCAGGCTTTGCAACAGCTTTCTCCACCTGTGCTCGCCATCTGAGCTCCTCATCAAAGATCACCCCTAGGAACTTGTGGGACATCTGTGGCCGTATGCTTGTGCCCTCATAGACGAAGTCTTGTCTTGTCTCAGAGATGCTCTTCCTGGGGTGTGTGGGTCTGGGGTGCACCTGCGAGAGAAGCACACTATCACAAACTTGGACTTCTTGAACCTGAAGTTGTGTGTCTGTATCCACTGTTTAGCTCCTTCAGGTTTGAGCAACATGTCACTTAGGCTCTCATATGCTTCCTCATATGTATCTCCTTCTGCATACAGGTTTGCGTTGTCCACAAAGGCCTGACTGACCCTTGGTGGAGGCAACTTCCACCAGGTCTGCATTGTAGTAGAGATATAGATGGATGTCAGGTCACCCTGTCCTATTCCATTGTTGATAGGGATCCAGTCAGACAGGTAGTCATCAAAGCTGATCCTCGTGCGCCTGTCTGCGAGCATTCTCTCCACGAACTGTACATATTCCTCCGGTACTCGCTGCCTTCGCATGTTGTGCAGAAGCCGGTCATTAACTGCATTTGGGATGGCCCCTTCAATGTCTAGGAACAACATTGATGCAACCTTCTTGCGGCACCAGGCGCCTTTGATTTTGTTGGCTAGGAGGTGAAGCAAGTCTGTGGTCATCCTTCCTGGCCGTCCCCCGAAGTGGTTCGCCAGCAGTAACTGATATTTTTCTGTCATGTAAACCAGGTTTTCTGTTACAATTGCAGTTAGGAGTTTTCCCATCGTGTTAAGTAGGGCTATAGGGCGGTAAGCCTTAGGCACGTGATGCCCAGGCTTACCTGGCTTCCTCAACACCACGGTGATCCATGACTTCCAACTACTGCTATACATCTGCAGGGAAAAGGTAGCATGGAATAACCACAGCAGGTACTCAGCTAGGTAGTCCACGGCCTCCTTCAACACTACATTGGGGATGCCATCGTCACCTAGGCTTTATAGGGCTTTAGCTTCATGATTTGTCGGCATAGCTGGTTCTCTTCCAGCTATGGAAGCTGTGGGAAATCCTCTTGGGGTAGGTGTGGTCCTGCAGGACTTGCAACTCTGCTGGCTTCAGGGGAAAGAAAGTTGAGGCCAGGAGCTCCCTCTTTCTCAGATTGGTTTTGGCCATTTGCGCGATGCCCTCTCTGTCTCTAGCTTTCAGGGTGGGTATTTGCGACTTGCCACCATCGGTTGCCAGGTTTGAGAGGTACTTGTTGGCTGTCCAGAGGAGATTGTCGGCTAGGTCCTCGAGGTAGTCTTCCCAATGTTGTGTCTTTGATTTTCTGGTTGCTTCGCTGTATTTTTCTCTGACATGCCTATGCTCTTCATGTGACTGATGGTCTGTGTAAAGGATGTCGATCTTAGGACCTTGTATCACAAGGGCACTGCAGAACTTGACCAATGAGTGGTATTCTGAATGCTACGTAGTGATAGGTAAGAGTAAGATGCGATGGGAACCGCTGGCCGGTTCCCATGCATAAACTATACAGTGGGTCCCTAAGGGGCCCACTGGGATTATGTAATAACTATTGTACATGTAGATACATAGGTTATTTACACCCTCCCGCTCTATAGACAACTATAGGGGTCAACTAGGACTCATAGAGGTCATCCATAATGGAGTCCTCTAGAGTGGCCGATACGATGACATTGTTGTCGTACGGGGCCGGTGGAGCGCGTGACTCCTCTGGGGGCACCTCCGCGTCATCGGTGGTGATTGGGTGAGGCTGGTCAGCCTCACCACTAGCGGCGGTATCTGCTTGGGTGATGAGGCCAGCGTCCTCGCGGAGCATGGCCTCAACGGCCGGGTCCTCAGCCTGAGGAGGAGGCCCGAAGCGTGCCAACTCTTGGTCGAGCTGAGCGTGAGTGAGGGGTCGCGGCACCGTGGCCCTCACATGGCTGGTCTCGAGGACCTTTTGTTGGCCCTCGTGGGCGGCAGCACTGAATGCCATGCCGGTGATGCTGCGTTGAACATAGTGTTCAATGCGTGCCACTCGCTCGTGAGTGACCCCCATGTAGCGGGCCAACCATCTCGCGATCTTGGCGAGGGGGATGTCGGGGCCGGCTCGGCCCCCCACGGGGAATGGGCCCGTGATGGAGAGTCGCAGGGTGGTGCTCTGAGGCGTCAGCACTTCCCTGGCGTCGACAAGGCTCGACCATTGGTCTGTCGAGCCGAATAGGTCAAGTAGCCGCGCCCTGAGAGGTGATGCGACCCCTTTGACCTGGGGCGCAAGGGCCTTCAACCACATCCAGACGTCCATGTCGTCTAGGTTGAAGGTGCCATCCACGTTGTCACGGATGGCTGATGGGATTCCTTCAGGGTTGTGTATCCAACCCTTTAGGATGGCCACGATATCGTGCGGGGTACTGCCCGCTATCACGAGACAATCCCTTTTGGGATTGCAAGCGCGTTGTTCACGCTCGATGCATTTAAATACGCCGATCATCTCGCACGTATGCGCGAGCTGTGGTGTTTCTTTTGCCCGCGCTAGCAGTTCGACGAAGCGTGGGTCATCGAGCGGGCAGACGTCGTACCATTGAGTACGACGCTGTTGGGCCTTCCCTACTGGCCGTGGTAGGAGGCCCGTCTCAGAGATCGGTGGATCTCCGAGTGGGATGAGCGTCCCCTCCCCCAGGTAGGGAGGGTGAACTGTCCCCGCCGGTGGAGGCAGGGCCACGCCAGGCCCGATGTACTGGGCCTCGACCTGTGCTATCCGCCGTTGAAGGGCGGGGTCGTTGACAATGTACGACGATGACGCCGCTAGGTAAGCGCTAATCGCACTTTCCCTCGCAATGGCAAGCCCATTGACGGTGTTGGGGGTGCCGCGCAATTTCTTGCGCTTTTTCTTTGGCTGCTCTGCCAGCCGCTGTGCCCTTTCTGGGTCGTACGTCTTCCAGACGGACGAGTCTGACTCCCATCCTTCTGGGACACCGTACGCAGAGTCGGAAGGCACGCTATGCCCTTCCATCGTTGCCGTCGTCGGGGTCAGCGCCGACAATCGGGATGCTAGCCCTGATGTTGCGTGCGCCGGCAAAGGCGCCGTCGAGCGAGGTGATGATGGCCCGGCCACTGGGTCTGTGGCCGGGTCATGTCGCGGCCTTTTTGAGGCAGCGTGGGCGAACTTGAGCTGGAGCTGGGCTGCGCTCAGCTGCTCCTCGAGCTCTTTTATTTTGGCACGCTCGGCTTTGAGTGCATCGTCGCAGCCTTCAACCATGCATTCCAACTCCTTGACCTCTTTTTTGAGTCGTGGATGTCCCGGAGGAGCTCTTCTCGTGCGTGACGCGCGATGCCCCTTGGGAGCCATCCCCAGGCTGCGTTGATGGCGTCGCCGATGTCTTCGTCCCGCAATTTGACCTTGCGGGTGCCTGTCGCGGCCCTTAAGTGCGCGGCGTAGTCCGCGCATGTTGTGCAATTGTCCGGGTGGACAATGGCGAGGGCGTCCTCCCATCCCACGATCATCCAGTGCTCCTGGTCTACTGGAGCACAGAGAATATCCACAGCCCCCTGTCTCGGGGCCATTTCTCACGTTGTGGACGTTGACGGATCAATGTCCATCCCATCTTTGGGGGGCATCATCTTCGTGGGGATGATGGTGGTTAGCTTCCAAGAAGCGATGCGCCCTCGGAAAGATCTGAGGTGAAAATTTAACCGCGCCGTGGCCGGCACGTCACGTGGTCTGCACATGACAGACGCGTCTAGCGGCGTCTGGGGAGGTCGCGTGGCTTGCTCACCCCCGAAGCTCTAGATAGCTATCTAGGGCTTCAAGGTCCTTGCAGGACGACATGGGTTCCCATGTCACATCGCCTAGGGTCCAACGGACCTGGAACTCCAGGTCCGTCGAGTTTATCCATCAATGTGCGATAATCTCGTCGACGAGCCACTCCTCGTCGTCATTCACTCCGAAGTCATAAAATGACTTGGCCTCACAACGAGGGAACAATTCATCGTTGTTAGCCTCGTATCTCCGTACGAGGCTTGAATGGAAGACCAGTGAAATGCGACGGCTTTTCAGCTCGTCGGGAAGATCAAGGGTTACCGTCGAGGCATCGTTGTGAGCCTCGACGACAAGGTATGGTCCGATGTACTGCGGGACTAGTTTTCTGGCTCTTCCTTTTGGGAGAGTTAGGTTTTGTGTTGAAAGGTAGATGCGGCCGTTGGCCATGTACCTGTCGCTCGCCATACGTTTCTTGTTTGCATGAAACGTTTGCGTCACTCGATGCTCTATGATTGCATCGTGTGCCGCCATCAGGTTCCATTTTGCCTGATATGCGAACCGGGCTACCCCCTTGAATGGGGTGTCCACGGCTATGGGGAGGTCTATCCACGGCATATAGCCGTGGTTCAGCTCGAAAGGTGTGAACCCTGTGGTCGCGCTGACGTTGCTGTTGAGGGCGACCTCAACCATTGGGCATTTCAATGCCCAATCCTTCTGATCGTCTCTGACGACCGCGCACAATATCTGGCCGATCGAGCGGTTTGCCCGCTCCGTGGCTCCATCCATTTGGGGATGGAAGGCAGTTGACATGAGGAGCTTAGTCCCCATGAGTCGCTGTAGTTCACGCCAGAAGATCAACGTGAACTTCGAGTCTCTGTCCGAGACGCCACTGCTTGCAGAAGAAGACTCGGAAGCGGAATTTGAACCGGATCCCACTCCCAATTCCGATTCCGATTCCGATTCCGACTCGGCCCGGAAGACACTCTGGCGGAAGGGGAGCGCTTGCTGTATGTAAACCTTCCGCCGGAAGTGGAACACATCCGCGCCACCGGAAATATTTCGCAACGCCTTGCTGAAGCCTCCAAGAAGCATGATAGAGCGGAGGCGGAAATTCCGGAGTACCTGCGGGAGTTCGAGGACGTCTTTTCCAAGGAGTCGTTTGATGCCCTGCCTCCACGGAAGCTGTGGGACCACGCCATCGAGTTGGAGCCTGGGTCAAAGCCCACCAACTGCAAGGTCTACCCGCTGTCACCCAAGGAGCAGGTAGAGCTCAATGCATTCCTTGCAGAAAACCTCCGTACAGGGAGGATCCGCCCCTCCAAGTCACCCATGGCATCTCCGGTGTTCTTCATCAAGAAGAAGGACGGCTCGCTCAGACTTGTGCAGGATTACCGGGCCTTGAATGCGATCACAATCAAGAACCGGTACCCCATTCCACTCATTTCCGAACTAATCACACAACTCCGCGGGGCAAGGTACTTCACTAAGCTGGATGTCCGCTGGGGCTTCAATAATGTTCGGATCCGAGAGGGAGACGAGTGGAAGGCCGCATTCCGCACCAACCGAGGACTCTTTGAGCCGCAGGTCATGTTCTTTGGCCTCACCAACAGTCCCGCCACATTCCAGACAATGATGAATGACATTTTCAGTGACATGATAGCAGAAGGGGTTGTCTGTGTCTACCTCGATGACATCCTCATCTTCACAAAAACAATGTCCGAACATCGGGAAGTCGTGCAGAGAGTGCTGGAACGGCTCCGGGAGTACAACCTGTGTCTCAAGCCGGAAAAGTGCGAATTTGAGCGGACGCAGATAGAGTATCTTGGGGTGATTGTGTCGGAAGGAAAGGTGGAAATGGACACAGTCAAAGTTTACGGTGTGTCGGATTGGCCCGTGCCGCGGAACAAGAAGGAGGTCCAGTCATTCATTGGGTTTGTCAATTTCTACCGGCGGTTCATCAAGGACTTCTCCTGCCACGCCCGTGCCCTCTTTGACCTCACCAAGAAGGAGGTTGGATGGCGGTGGGGAGAGCCGGAACAGGCCTCCTTCGACAAACTCAAGGAGCTGATCACTTCTGCCCCGGTCCTGATCTTTCCCGACGACTCTCACCCTTACCGAGTCAAGGCGGATTCTTCCGACACAGATACCGGAGCGGTCTTGTCACAACAGTCACCGGAAGATGGTGGGGGGGTGGCATCCGATTGCCTTCTTCTCTAAGAGCCTTAGTCCGGTCGAGCGGAACTATGAGATCCATGACAAGGAGATGCTGGCAATCATCCAAGCGCTGGAGGAGTGGCGACACTTCCTTGAGGGTGCTCTATGCCCATTTGAGATCTGGACAGACCACAAGAACCTCGAGTATTTCCGCACGTCTAAGAAGTTGAACCGACGACAAGCACGGTGGTCCCTACACCTGTCCCGGTTCAACTTCATGCTCCACCACCGGCCCGGCCACACCATGGGCAAGCCCGATGCCCTATCCCGCCGTGCGGATCATGGAAGCGGAAGTGGAGACAACGCGGATATGACACTGCTCTGCCCAAGTCTCTTTGCAATCTGTGCCCTAGAGGGAGTGATTGCAGTTGGGGTGGAAGCGGAAATGCTCCGGGATATCCGGAGGCAGTACCGGAATGGAGAGAAGGAGGAGTCGGTGGTGAAGGCAGTGGAGGAACTTCGGAAAGGGCACTCACGGTCTGTACGGGCAGTGGAATGGTCGGAACGTGATGGACTGCTCCACTTCAGAGGCAAGGTCTACGTTCCAGGTGGGGCAGACCTCCGCCGCCACATCGTGTCCCAGCACCATGACACACGGTTCGCTGGGCATTCTGGCAGGTGGAAGACGCTGGAGTTAGTGGCTTGGAATTACTGGTGGCCCCAGATGTCCCGCTACATTGGACAGTACGTGAAGACATGTGACCTTTGTCTCCGAACTAAAGCACAACGACATCCGCCCGTCGGAGAACTTGTTCCGCTCCCGATTCCTGAATCCCGCTGGGACACCATCAGTGTCGACTTCATCGTTGAACTCCCAGAGTCTCATGGCTACGACGCGATCATGAACGTCGTGGATTCGGTAAGCAAAATGTCCCACTTCATTCCGACGCACACGACGATCACAGCCCTCGGAGCGGCCTGCCTGTTCCTTGCACATGTCTGGAAGTTGCATGGGCTCCTGAAGCAAGTTGTTTCCGACCGAGGTCCACAGTTTGTCGCGGAACTGACTCGGGAGCTCTACTGCCTGCTCGGCATAAAGCTGGCTACCACCACAGCATACCATCCACAGGGTGACGGACAGACGGAACAGGTCAATCAGGAGTTGGAGCAATATCTCCGCCTCTTTGTCAATGAGAGGCAGGATGACTGGGATGAGTTACTTCCACTGGCAGAATTCCAATACAACAACCATGTACATTCCGCCACACAACAGACTCCCTTCATGCTTGACTCTGGACGACACCCGCGGATGGGCTTTGAGCCACGCCAGGCTGACTCCCGACTCGAGACGGTCAATGAGTTCTGGGACCGCATGGACTCCACCCTTTCGGAAGCCAAGTCGGCCCTTGCGAAGGCCAAGGATGACATGGCAAGGTACTACAACCAACGCCAGGTTCCTGCCCCAGAGTACCAAGTTGGAGACAAGGTGTATCTAGATGCAAGTGACATCCGCACCACACGCCCTTCGCAGAAGCTTGCCCACCGCTACCTTGGGCCCTTCATGGAGATGCGGAGGGTTGGACGGAATGCATACCGCCTCCGACTTCCGATGTCCATGTCCCGCCTCCACCCCGTCTTCAACGTGGTGAAGTTACTCCCTATGCTTGAGGACCCAATTCCAGGTCGGAAGGCTCGTCCGCCACCTCCGCTGGAAATTGTAGATGGGAAAGAGCACTATGTGGTGGAACGGATCCTGGACAGCTGGTTTGTGCGAGGACGACTCCAATTCCTTGTGAAATGGGAAGGGTATGGGTACGAGGAGAATTCGTGGGTCCCGGAGCAAGATGTTGCCGCTCCAGACAAACTCCGTGAGTTCTATAGGACACACCCCGGTGCCCCTCGCTGAATCCGCTCACTGGCATTTCAATCCCTCGTGTCCCGTGCTTCGAGGACGCAGCACGCTAGAGGGGGGTGATGTCAGGGGACACCCTGTCTTCCATTTCCAGTTCCGACACCACACCCAGTTCCGACTCGATTTCCGACTCCGCTTCCGGTTCCGATTCCATCTCCGCCTCCGCTTTCGGAAATGATTCCGCTTCTGGGAGAACTTCCACCAGTTCTGTTCGCCTCGCCAGTTCCACTCCAATTTCCGACTTCCACTCTCGGAACAGTGTCGGAAATCAAGCGACTCGCGTAATAGGTGGCATCAAGGGTCGATCAAGGGTCAGGGTGGTCAGGGGGATGTAGGGTTGACGGCGTGTGCCAAGTGTTGTCCCTGGCTGTGCAGCGTAGTATAATACGGGCTCACTGACATTGGGGGTCCTTAGACTTTTCTCTTTGGATTTCCCCTTGTCAGGTGAGAATCCCCTCTCTTGTATGCTCTGTGCATTTATACATACTTTGGATTTCCCCTTGTCAGTTGTGTGGTAGTGTGATCTCCACAACCAGCCAGGGTTGCCCTTACAGTTATGCCGAATCTCCTTAGGAATGGTGTCCCTAAGATAGCGTCGTAATATTCGTCGTATGTCTCATGACCAAATTTGATGGTCGTGTTCATTCCATAGTTGATCGTGGAATGGCTGCCTATGCAGGCTAGCTGCAGCGTGATTGGCTGCTCCAGGGAGAATGTCTTCATCCCTGTAGCTCACGTGAATTCGGGGGATAGCAGTACCCCTTCGCTGCCGCTATCTAGCAGGCAGTGGGGTTTTACGTCGTTTATTTCCCAGTACCCCGATAGGGTACGGTTCTCACTGCGCGGGCGCGTTGGCCGTGTCCTGTGTTTGCTTCGGTGGTGATACACCGGCTCGACCGCCTTGTCTGGTGTGACCGACGTGCGTGCCGCCATGACTTTCGTGGCGGTTTCGTCCTCCGGCGCGAATCTGATCGCGCTGGACCTGTAGGTGGTGTCTTCCACCTCCTCGTCCCATTCATAGTATTGGGACGGCTCGGGGTCCCACTCTTCAGCAGGCGCGTCTCTGTTGTCCTGAGTGTCGTTGGGTTGGGGATCACCCTCCCCCTCTTCATCAATTTGATGGAGAGAATTTTGACCGAGATCCGTCTCCAGATCTTCGATCTCCTCTTCGTGCCTCGCGGCCGCTGTCCTGATACTGGACTTAAGCTGGGGGCACTCCGCCTTCTTGTGGCCAGGTTGGCCGCATTCGAAGCATGTGGTGCTGCTTTGGCCACTGCTGGGCCGATCGTTAGGTCGGCCTGACGCCTTCGCCGGTGGGGCAGGTCGCAGGGACGACCCTGATGCTTGAGGCTGTTTAGCTTCAGGTGGGCGTCCAGCTTGTGCTGGGCGTGGGGGTGGCAGCCGTTGTCCTGTTCCACTTCTTGAGAACAGGCTGGTCCTGGTCAGGCCCGCTTGTGTCAATGGCTTGCTCCCTGTGAGCCGGGCAGCGCTTGCCGTTGCTGCTGCGCTTACTGCGCGGCGCATCCCCATGTTGTATCGGGATGCCTCCTCGATCATCCGGGCCGTCTCAAAGAGTTGCTCTATTGAGCTGCTCTCGGCATTATAGCCCTTTTTGAGGACTTCGTTGCGCAGCGTTTCACGCAGCACCGACACAAACCGTCTCCGGAACGTGTAATCATCTGGCGGCTGTATCATACGTGCCGCGTATTTTGTGAGCTCGTTCAGCATTTCCTGAACGGTTTTCATGCCGTGCATGACCGCGTCAAATTTATTCGATGCGTGATGGTACGTCAGTGTGTGCAGGAACCTTTTTTGAAGGCCTTGCATCACAGTTTCCAGCGTCCAGCTGCGGACCTGGCGATCGAAGTGTTCTACATTTCGAAGGAACCACTCCTGGGCTTCGCCGGTGAGGCGAGTGCCCACGTAGCCGACCTGCATGTCTATGCTGGTTGGCCCTAGGAGGCAATTCATTTTCAGCCATCGTAGGATGGCTGCCACGAAGATTTCAAACTCTTCGAGGTCAGATCCCCTGGCATATGGCTTGGGGTGAGCCAATTTCACACCGGCTTTCGCTAGCACAGACTTCTCCGGGTCTGTGTCCGCGGCGTCTGCTAACGCCATGCGGATCATCCATGTGATCCCGTTGTACGGCTCCATTGGTATGACGTCGGCCTGGTCAGGGATTCTCTGGCCTTCCGTTAGGGCCATGGATCGCTCGCGCGGGTGTGATGCTGCGTGGGGCAGGCTGTTGTATGCCCTGATGGGCCCCGGGCCCAGATCGGGCTTGGGATCGGGAGCATTTTGTGCTCTCGGTTCCGGGGGCGTTTTGTGCCTGGTGTCCCCGGTCAGTCCTGCGTTGCGGATCCACAGCCTGCTGTTGTAGGCTGCGCGCGCCTGCCGTGCGTCCTGTACGGCTCGCGTCAGCTGCTCGTCGGGCAGCTGAGCGGTGTGGCTGTGGGCCACTGTTTCTTCAGTGTTCTTCGCTAGTAGCTCGAGTGCCCGCATGTGGCAGCGCGCGGCTGCGGCTTCTTTATGCTGCCAGTGTGTGACTTCGAGCTCTAAGCTCTTGGTCGTCGTTTCAGAGTCAGGCTCTGAGGCGACCTGTTCCCTAACGATCTGTTGGATTGTCTTACGGCTGTCCGTTGGGGCAGCCGGTTGCTCTTGAGGTTTGTTCCTGAACCTTACATCCTGTTCGACTGGGATGGCTGGCGGTGGCATTCGCTGCTTGTCCCGCTCCTTTTGGTGCGGGTCTTCTGTGTCGTGACTGCGTTTGTTGGCTGTGGACTGTCGCGAGCTCGGATGAGTTGTGTCGTGTTCCCCGTGTGGGCGGAGGGCTTTCTGGACGTCCTCCAGCATGGCTGTGTCTTTCAGCCTGATCTCCTCCACCTGGTTGAGTTCCTTGCCGATTGCTATTAGGGCGGCGGTAGCGTTGTCAAGCTGCAATGCCAGCTGATCGTGCCTGTGGCGCGTCAGCGTGCTTCAGTGCAGTGCAGCCTGCACCTGTTTGTTCAGGGCCTCTGCCGTCTCGTGGTCGATGGCGTGAGCCCTCGACCTCTTGTGACTGGAGCTTGAGTATTCCGAGCCCTGACCATCGTCTGGGGCTCGTCTTTTTTGCCATCATCCCCCTTCAGGGACGATCGTTGTCGCTCTACTTCATGAGCGTTGGTTCGAGTCATGGCTTTGTGCCCGCCTCGACGTTGTTGCTCTACTGTCTGACGACGGCGAGACTTCTCTGCCCTTCCCTGTTGTGATAAACGCAACTATCCCATTTCAAATCATTTATATATAAAAGAAACTAATAAAGAAAGAAAAAAAAAATAGAAGATCAAAAAGAAACAGAAATGACACTTATGATAGACGTCGGCGCAGACGACGATCACACGAATTTACGACATGCTATATTACCCATAGATCGGGTAATGTACAGAAGTTCGAGCATCGACCACGTGCGGTCGATCAGGGACGGCGCGCCTATCGAGTGATGGCATCGGCCATGACGTCGACAGGTGCCAGGCCATAGGCACCCAGTGGGTGCGGGCACCAAATGCCGCAGAGGACAATAGACTGCGCAGGAATATAGGGTGCTGTGGAGCGACTTGAGAATGTCATCTGCAGTACACATACTCAATTAGCTGCCCCACAGAAAGGGCACAGAGACAGCAGCCCCATCTCCAAGCCCAGCATTTATGCTGGGTAGGGTAAACTCAGTTCCATTTTTCTATTTGAACTCCATGACACATCTGACTGACTACTATCTTAACATCATGTGGACAGGGGCTTTGTCTACTAGGTACAGATCTCTATTCCAAAGCCCAGACAATCCTAACACCATCCCCACCACCCCATGACTTTATGACTATAAATTAGTCACCCCTTAGTTACAAACAGCATTTCGACCCATCTGTCCAATATCTTGAGTACTGGTAGTTACTACTAATATAGTATAAATAGCTAGTACGAATGTATGAGCGAAATCATCCAGAATCTATCATTCTGCCTCCTGAAATTATTGTAGTCTTGTTTGATAGCTACAGAGCTCAGATCTTGATAGTTTATTCCAAATCTTCGTCGAGGGTCTACTATCACTGTTTACTCTATACTATCTCAAAAGCGAATGCTTTTGATCGGACTGTTCTTCGGATTGACACCAATCTTCTATCGACACGGTCACATGATTCTCATTCATCAGTGCTGGACGCGCCTCGAAAGGCTTAGTCAGCACACAGAAGAGGGGCGAACACAGTGGTTCCAGTTACTGAGCAATAGATTCTATTCGTTGAAAGGCACTAATTAACATCTTAATCTAAAATTTCCTTTGTCTCTGGGCAGAGAGGAATGGGGGGGCGGCGCCGGCTCGTTGCCCGGCATCGTCTCTTCCTCGGCCATGCTTGACGAGACGTGGTCAGGGTTTTCCTTGTCCTCTACTGGGGGGATGAGGGCAGTGAGATCTACGATCTCTCCGTCTTCTATCGTCCTGGACTCTTGGTCCAGGGTAGCATCAGCCGTCGTGTCGCTGGGCTGCACCTGGAGCGTGGACCTCGAGCTCGTCACTCGTGTCCGTCTTCGACTGGGTGGAATCATCATGCTTGCAGCTGACAGTAGAGGGTCTACTGGAGGGTCTCAACGATGTTTAGTCGTCGACGCAGCGATCTTTTTCAAGATTGCTTCGAATCCACTATTGGTTGGTTGCGTGGCGATCAACCGCAGGATAGTTCTAAAAGGTGTAAAGGATGTCGATCTTAGGACCTTGTATCACAAGGGCACTGCAGAACTTGACCAATGAGTGGTATTCTGAATGCTACGTAGTGACAGGTAAGAGTAAGATGCGATGGGAACCGCTGGCCGGTTCCCACGCATAAACTATACAGTGGGTCCCTAAGGGGCCCACTGGGATTATGTAATAACTATTGTACATGTAGATACATAGGTTATTTACAGTCTGGGATGGCGCAGTGCTTGTAGGACTCATGGTTGGCCTTGTTCAAGGCTTTTTTGAGCATCGAGAGCTCCGTACTCCGCCACCTGCGGGAGTGTGGGACTGGGTTTGACATGGGCACCACTTCCTCAATGGTATCTTGCAGAGCCTGTGTCAGGGAGCTTACCACCGCTTCAAATGCCCCCACCAACAGTAGCTCCTGTGGTTCTGGTGTTGACTCGAGGTGCTCACGGAGTGCTTCTCAGAACTGGTCCCAGTCGGTCCTGTGAAAGTTGTGGAAGGGCTTGGGCGGCGTCTGAGATAGCCCTATGTCAAGTATTGTGATTATAGGCACATGGTCAGTGCCAGGTGCTGTAGGCTGGGTCTGGTGTCGCAGGAGATGATGGAGTTGGTGATGTTATCTGTGCAGAAGACATTGTCGACCCATGTCCAATTCTTCATCGCCATTGATTGCAGGGTGGGTGTCCTTTTTGGTAGTGCCATGGCCAGGTTATAATCTGCCAGCAAGGATATTAGCTCCTCAGCATCTCTTGTTGCTCCAGCTGTGAATAGATGGTGATTCCGCTCCTCATCCCACATGGGGTGGTGTCAGTTGAAGTTGCTGCACCAGAGCATGGCATCTGTGTCGAATTGGATTATGTTGTGGTGCTCTTTGTCGATAAACTGGTCCAAGGTGTGTAGCATGTTCAAATGCTGACAGTCATTGTAGATGTTGAATAGGGTCATCCTCCCCTGTGAGTGTCTGAACTGTATTGCAGACCGAAACTGATATTGTCCAGGACATCATGAAGAAAATCAAGGCCAAACTGGGAACCATCATGAAGACCAAGACCACAAAAGCAGAGGCTACCAGTGAAGCATTGCAAGGCCTGAGGAAGGACATGAAAAGGACTAAAACATTAGTATTCACCATCAACCTCAATGTTAGTGAAAGAAATTGAATTGACTTACCTTCAGAAAAGTTGATGATGCAGGAAGAAAGCCACTTGAGGTGAGGTAGAAAAACAGATTGACCTTCAATTGATGGCTATAATAAGTAATGGATTTAATGTGAGTGACTGCTGTCTGACCATGTCACTGAGCATTTTAACCAAATATGGAAACTCATTGGAGAATGACAAACTAATTGATAATGTAACTCCCGATGGTGAATGCAAAGATCACTTGGAATCATAGGGACTGGCTGTTACTGCACATGAAGCTGGGGATCATTTTGGACCAAGTGGAGCAATGAAAGAATCAACTAGTGGTTGCAGGAAATCTTTCCTTGGGTATTCTGCTGGCTGGATGCTAAATATGGTGTACCTAAGCAGAATGACACAGGTGTCTGCTTAAGAGTTGCTGAAATCGTCTGAAAAAAACTTTGTGTGACACCCAGTGGATTCGAAAGGTACTCCAGGTAAGTCTTGGTCAGAATCCAAACTGTATATTGGTTAGTATCACTCACTCAATGAGTGTGTAAGTCTGATCCTTATGAGTGTCCAGCTACTCGGAGGTGCATTCCAAAATATGCTTATGAAACAGCCTGGAACAGGATGACTAACATGTGGCTAGGTCCTAGAAAGTGATCTGCTGGTATGTCTTTCAGTAGAAGCCTCACACCATCTGACAATGGTCAGCTGATCTAGGAAAAGCGAACTTCAATGATGATATGAGAAAAAAGAAAAAGGAGAAATCCACAGGCAGTGGTATGTACCTTGTCTTCCTTGAAACTGCTCACTGAGCCTGTACACAAATAGAGCCTACTGAAATTATCAGCAACTCTGATGAGAAGAGCATCAAGTTGCTTGAGTCACAAGGTATGTTATTATAAAATTATGAATGTAACCCCCTTACTTTATTAATCCTATTTGCTTCTTAGCAAGCTCAGGCTCACCAGTCTTGGGTTGGACCCTACCCAAGCCTTGGACATTGACATCAACAATGCCCACAGCTGCAGATGGAGCTGGATGCCAGGGTCTGTACTTGTCACTCAGTCACAGGCCAAAGGACTGTCCAGCAGCATTAAAACAGCAGTCACCCAGGAGGGATTTTGGATATAAGGCTCAATCCAAGCCCATTGGATAATCCCTGGTTAGTGCGATGGGCTCAAGCATGAGATTTGGTCCAACCTCAACTATACAGCACATAACACACCATCATTTACTACACACCAGTCTTATTGTCATTTTAATTGCAGGAAACTATCCACTTGCTATTTCTAAGTACCCTTGACCATTCACTCCTTTCCTAGTACTTTGTCCTCAATAATACTCGCTCCTTAGTTGTGCTCTCATTCAACACAGATCCCAAAATTCTTTTATAGTAGTTACATCTATTCCTCCATATACTCACTCCTTAGTCACACTCTCATTCAGCATTTTGTTCAATAGCACATTATAATCTAAAATGAGACACTGTACTCTTTGAGCATTTGAGAACTATTATGGCACACAACTTGAGTTAGGTCATTCTTGTGGAAATGCACTCCACATGTCACAGCAAAATTGTTTACTGCAACTGCACTATTCGTGAAAGTTAAAGTAAACTTATAAGCTGTGCCTCCACAAAGATAGATGTCTTAACATGCACAAAATTGCTCTTAAAGTGGTGAAAATGTGTGTTTTGTGTGTAAATGCTTATAGCCATTTGCAGTCAAGTCTGGACTCTGACATGTGTCGTACTTTTTGTGCAATTTTATAAGTATAGACCCCTCTAGTTTTTCTACCACAACAACTGGGTTTCTCGGTTAGTTTCAATAATAAAAAATGCTCAGGCTGTTGTTAAGTAAATTTCTGCAAAGAGATTAGAGCCAGGAAACTTGGTGTTCTTTTGTGGTACAAACCTGCATTTGGAGGCTTTTTTGAATTTTTTGGAGCTTCTGTATGATTTGAGACCAGTGACCCTTTAGAAAATGAAGAGATAGTTTACTCTGAGATTGTCACAAAGAGTTTATGCTTTTATCTCATTGTGTACACTCTAGGGAATTACAACACAGCTCTGTGGCATCTATGTTCTCTCCCTGGCAATGATAAAGCGAAAATCTGGCCATCTGTAAGGACCCAGCCTTTGGCCGGTTACTTACCAGTATAACCCTTTTTCTGAGCCCGAGCCTTGTGATACTCATGCCCAAGTACTTGTGATTCTAATCCTGCGCCCGAGCTAGAGCTCATATCCGACCTTGATCCCATGCCCTAATCCCCTTAGTTACTGATCCCGCTCCATCATGCATCATTCGTATATTACCTCGCCCTGACCTTCCCCTGAATATGCTTGCCCCTGACTCGTACCCTCGCTCGTATATAAACCCCCTTGTATGCATTCCTACTCCTCAGTCTGAAAATCAACTATTGTACCTCTTGATCCTTAGTTAGTTTCTAAGCCTTGGCCTCTTAAGCCAAACCTCGCCTCTTATTCGCTTACCTCTGAAATTGGGACTCATGCGTAGGGTCGGCGCAGCACATAAGCTGAAGCCAAGTCTCCCTCTGACCTCCCTATCAGAACCTTGCTCTGTAACCTCGGTCCTTATCTCGGGTTTCGCCCCCGAGCTCGGTCAACCTTATGAAGGATCGTATTGTAACAGTATTTTCAGACTGCTTACACCCTACGTATCCCTTTTCTTCACTATGTCCATGATAAATCGTTCCCCCACCCTTCAGGGTATCTCAGAACAATGATGTTTTTTGGAAGCCCCCGACGATTCACCGCCCTCCCTGGGGATACCCCTCGCAGACCCCACCGAGCCTAGTAACAAAGGCAAAGGTAGGGCTGACCCTGGTGACCCTTCAGGTGATCCAGGTGATAGCTCTGGAGGTTCTGACAACGACCGGGACCTCCCCAACCTGCCACCCGAGGACCTCGGTGACAACAAGGACAACGAGCTAATGCATCGAGTGTTCATCAAGCTCGCGAAACCTTGTGAGTCCGAAGCACAAGCCAAGGTCAAGGAACCAGATAGGGGGATGTTTATAACTGTCATATATATGTATATATAGCTTAGCTAATCTATATTTCATAAAATATATCACAATTGAGGCAGTTGCCAGCATCTGTAAGACATGCTTAATCCTAGCCCTAAAGTTCTTTCTCACAGTCTGCTGCTCCCCCAGGAAAGGGTGTATACCCCATTGTCTAAACATCAATAGTTATATATCTTTGTACTATAAATGCATATTATTTTAAACATACCTTCTAATCAGATCTCTCAAATATAGTACAGGTATTGTCCATACTTGCTTCTATATTCCATGATTGTACATCTAACATGTTTCATATATACTTCTAACATGTACTCATATAGTCCATACACGCCTCTACATTCTATCATCATACATGTAACAAGCGTCATATATACTTTTAATATATAGTCATCCACATCCTCTCTGAAATTGCTCTGTTATCTGAATACACACCATGCTTTAGCACATACAACCATATTTTTAAAATATCAGAACATTCAAAAAAATTTAGAATGTCCACAATATACAAGTTGCTCAAAATGATGGACTATGAATTCGGTTAGGGTTGATATTTTAAAAGATATCTAATATATCCTAGAAGAATGTACATTGTTGTCAATGTGAACATCCTCCATAGTTACGATGGTACTGACCAGGCCAAGCTTCGCACCTTCTTCCTCCAATGCATACTCAACTTCTGAGATTGTCCCTCAGCGTTCAAAACTGGGGCCTCAAAGGTACAGTATGCTATCTCTTACCCGTCTGATTCAGCTCTCCAGTACTTTGAACCGGTGATCCTCGGTGAGGTCCAACCCGAGCCAGATTGGCTTGAGGACTGGGACAGCTTCAAGGCCAAGCTTGAGCTCAACTTGGGTCCTTACGACAATGCTGTCCAAGCTGAGATTGACCTCGAGAAGATCGTTATGAAAGAGCACCACAAGGATGCACGATTCTTTATCGACTTCGCCCGAGCTTCGACTCGGACTCAGTGGAACGATGCGGCCCTCCGACACTTCGTGTATAAGGGCTTGGCCAAGCGAATCAAGGACTATTTGCTTCATTTCCCTCGATTCCGCAGCCTCGCCGAGCTTAGGAACTTCGTGCTGGAATGTGACAGCCGGTACTGGGAGCGTAAGGAATATGACGCTATGATCAATGGTCGTAGTTCCCAGCCCACGCACACAACTAATCAGTCCAGCAGCAATGCCACTAACAACAATCAGTCTTCCAGCGGTTCTAACAACAACAACAACCACAACAAGACCAACAACAACGGCAAGGGTTCCAATAGCAACTCTTCGAACAACAAGAGCCAGCCCGACATATCAAGCAAGCTCGGGAAAGACGGTAAACTGCTTCCCGAAGAACACCAACGTCGGGTCGACCAGGGCCTTTGCCTGCTTTGCGGAACCAAAGGCCACATCGTCAAGGACTGCCCGAAGAACAAGTATACCAATGGTAGCGGTTCTAAAGGTCGGGCAGTGAAGAGCCCTAACAAGGGGACTTCAGCCTCCATTATGGAGGTGAAAAAATAGGTAGCAACCTCGGAACCACACGATCCGAGGATTGCGGTAACCTCACCCATGTGCTCAGACTCAGCACCGCTTCTCATTCTTTGTCCAAAGATTCCCTTAATGTAGATCTAACCTCACCTTCACTCCCTGACGTCTCTTTTGTTGCATTAGTTGACTGCGGGTCTTCCGATTGTTTTATTGAATCCAGATTTTTCCAGAAGTACTCTATGCCTGCTTATCCTGTCTCTCCTATACCCTTGAAACTATTTGACGGTAGTACTAACACTACCATTACCCAAGCTCTAGACCTCTGTATCTGCTTTCCGACCGGTGAACAACAATGGGTTACCTTCTACGTAACCTCACTCGACTCGAGTTGCTTGGTGGTACTTGGCCACAACTGGCTCACCCGCTACAATCCGTCGATTGACTGGGTATTGGGCAGTATTACTTTCAAGACCATCGATTTGACTACGACTCCAGCGACCACAGCGACTTCAGCCCGCTCAGCTTGGGCTACGACATCGACTTCGCCTACGGCATCTTCGCCTCCACCTTTGACCTCGCCTCAGAACTCGCCTCCGAAGTTGCAAGCACCACTCATTTCCCTAATCAATGCACCTGCTTTTATGGTCGCATCCAGGTTAGAGGGATCCGAAGTGTTTCAGCTCAATCTGGCTTCGCCCGAGGAGCAACATCGGGAGAAGGCTCTCCCGAGCTTTCTGAGAATATTAAGAAACATGTTCCTGAAGTATATCACGAATTTTCAGATGTGTTCAGCAAAGCATGCGCTGACACCCTAGCTCCTGGCCGACCCCACAATATCAATATCAACCTTGAAGAAAGGACCTCGCCGCCTATCAGTCCCATCTACTCCCTTTCCGCTTCCGAACTCAAAGCACTTCGCGAATTCATCGATGAGCATCTGAACATCGGTTTCATCCAACCTTCACGCTCGCTGTTGGGTGCATTTATGCTCCTGCACCAAAATCAAGCATAATATATTCAATTTATTGTATGGTGTTTCAATATTTTCTCATATTGTTCTTGTACCATGCATCCATTTCTCTGCTTATTTTCGAAATTTTCTAGTCACTCTCTATCTTTCCATTTCATTCTGTTATTTCTACTTTCACAGGCGGCTGCACCCAGCGGAGTTTGAAACGACTTCGACGCGCGAGCCCTTGGGCGCTAAAGGGCCGGGTGCAAGTATATGCCTTCTGAGACAGGATTACACTCCTCTCTCAGTGACAATAAATTCACTGAGAGAGGCGAGTAGTATTCTTCATATTCACATAGCATGTTGACTGAAAATCATGTAGTATATTTGATTCTAGGTACTGTATTAATACATCAGTGACAATAAATTCACTGAGAGAGTATATTTGATTCTAGCTTTCTAAGAACTCTACCGAACCTTCCCTGCCATAGCCCCTAGTTGCTAACACTCGCCTCGTGGTTCACCGGTATTGTTTGTTCGCAAAAAAGATGGTTCACTTCGGTTGTGTGTCAACTTCCGAGGTTTAAACAAGATTTTGAAAAAAGATCGGTATCCATTGCCATTGATTGCTGACTTACTTGATGCTCCAAAGAATGCTCGCATCTATACGAAGATTGACCCTCGTCACGCTTACCACCTCGTACGGGTGGCCAAGGGTGACGAATGGAAAACCGCCTTCAGGACTCGCTATGGGTCTTTTGAATGGTTGGTTATGCCATTTGGTCTCACTAACGGCCCCGCTGCTTTCCAGAGATTCATGAACGAGATTTTCGCCGACCTTTTGGACGTTTGTGTGGTGGTATACTTGGATGACATTCTAATCTATTCCGGTGACCCCTCCAAACATGTTGAACATGTCAAGGAAGTCCTGCAACGACTGCAACTCAACAACCTCTTCGCCAAAGAGGACAAATCCAAGTTTCATCATGATTCGGTTGAATTCCTCGGCTACATACTCTCTCCCGAGGGCCTCACTATGGCGGACGACAAGGTCAAGGTCATTCAAGACTGGCCTGAACCTCACAAAGTTTGTGACATCCAGTCCTTCCTCGGCTTCGCCAACTTCTACCAACGTTTCATTCACAACTACTCTGACATCACCATTCCCTTGACCTGGCTTACCCGCAAGGGCACCCCCTGGAACTTTTCCGAGGACTGTCGACAAGCCTTCAACTTGTTGAAAAAGGCGTTCACCACTGCTCCTATCCTTACCCACTGGATTCCTGATCTCCCACTAATCGTAGAGACTGATGCTTCAGACTATGCCTTAGCGGCAATCCTATCATTACGAACCTCGGAAGGTGAACTTCACCCGGTCGCTTTCCACTCCCACACATTCACCTATACCTAACTCAACTACAATGTTCACGACAAGGAGCTACTGGCGATCTTTGAAGCCTTTCAATGCTGGCGACACTACCTCGAGGGTTCTGGTGACCCTGTCGACGTTATCACCGATCACAAGAACCTCGAATACTTTTCAACAACGAAGCTCTTAACCCGTCGACAAGCTCGGTGGTCAGAATACATCTCCCAATTCAACCTCGCCATCCCTTTCCAACCTGGTCGCCTCAAAATGAAGCCTGACTCTCACTAGACGATGGAATGTCTACCTTAAAGAGGGGAATAGCGACTATGCCACCATAAACCCACAGAACCTACAGCCAGTGTTTACTCAACACCAGTTGGCATTGTCCCTTAGAGCTACTAACCTCGCTCCCGTCGTACTCCGAGCTGCTTCGCTGCTTGATACTGAGCAGATCCGAGCTGACATACTAGCGAACCTCCCCTCGGACCCCATAGCCAAGTCGCACCTTGGCTTGGTTGATGACCTGAGGTGGACCACAGACCCCGAGGGTTTGCTCAAGCTCGACAACCGAACCTATGTTCCAGCGGCACATGACCTTCGACTTCGCATCCTGCAATACAAGCAGGACCACATTCTCTCGGGACACTTCGGGGTCAACAAGACCTTGGAGTTGATCCGATGAGATTACACTTGGCCAGGGATTAGATCCTTTGTCAAGGAGTATTGCAAGACTTGCACCACTTGTATGTGAAGCAAGCCACAACATCACAAGCCCTATGGTCTCCTCAAAGAACTCCCCCTTCCCGAGAAGCCTTGGAATTCCATCTCTATGGATTTCATTGAGCAGCTCCCACCTTCATCTGAGTTCACCTCCATACTAGTGATTGTTGACTGCTTCACTAAGCAGGTTATCTTCATCCCAACCGCAGGCAAGATAACCTCACAAGAGCTCGCTCACCTCTTCGTCCTTCATGTCTTTTCCAAGCATGGAGTCCCCTCACACGTCACCTTGGATAGGGGTTCTGAGTTCGTCTCGCACTTCTGGCATTCTCTAGGGAAAGCCTTGGACATGCGGTTGCATTTCACCTGGGGATATCATCCCGAGGGTGACGGTCAGACCGAGCGTGCTAACCAGACCCTGGAACAGTACCTCAGGATCTACTGCAACTATCAGCAGTCCAACTCGGGTTCGCTCCTCCCCATAGCCGAGTTCGCTTACAACAATGTGCCTAGTGCAACCACTTGTATATCCCCGTTATTTGCTAACAAGGGTTACCACCCGAACCTCACGGTTCACCCCGAGCGCAACCTCACCTCGGCACGAGCTTGAGACTTCGTGGTTGACCTGGACGAGCTTCACCAAGAACTTCGCCGCACCATCTTCGAGGCTCAAATTACCTACCAAGCCTCAGCCGATGTTCGTCGCAAACCCACCCCTGATTTCCAAGTAGGATCCCTCGCCTTTGTAAAAGCACAGTACTTCAGAACCACTCGGCCCACTAAGAAACTCGCCGAGAAGTTTTTGGGTCCTTTTGAGATCATTTCCCGAGCGGGTACTCAGGCCTTCACCCTTCGACTTCCAGAACACATGCATTCAGTCCATCCAGTATTCCACGTATCCATGCTCGAACCAGCCTTGCCCAACACCATCCCGAACCAAGTTCAGCCTCCTCCGCCCCCAGTCGTCATCAACGGTGAGCGTGAGTTCGAAGTCTCGGAAATCCTTGACTCGAAGATCGATAATAGACGGAAGAGCTGCAAGCTGCTTTATCTCGTTAGGTGGACTGGTTATGAAGGTACTGACGAAGAAACCTTGTGGATCCTCGCTTCTGAACTTGATCATGCCTCGGAGCTGGTCACTGATTTCCACGAGTCTTATCCGGGCAAGCCGGGACCTTTGCCTGCTCTATGATCATTCCTTTTAATCCCATGACTTCCCAGTAGTTAGATAACAAAATCCCCTCGCAATCGAACAAAACAGAACAATCAATAAAATCCAAGAAAAATTCCATTATCCCATTACTAGTTTACTCCAACATTGTAAGAACCCGGCTTTTGGCCAGTTACTTACCGGTATAACCTTTCTTCCGAGCCCGAGCCTTGTGATACTCGTGCCCGAGTACTTATAATGCTTATCCTGCGCCTGAGCCCAAGCCTGAGCTAGAACTCATATCCGACCTTGATCCCATGCCCGTATCCCCTTAGTTACTGATTCCGCTCCATCACACATCATTCGTATATTACCTCGCCCTGACCTCGCCCCCCCCCTGACCTCCCCTAATATGCTCGCCCCTGACTCGTACCCTCGCTCGTATATAAACCCCCTTGTATGCATCCCTACTCCTCAGTCTGAAAATCAACTATCGTATACTTTGATCCTTAGTTAGTTTCTAAGCCTCGCCTCTTATTTGTTTGCCTCCGAAGTTGGGACTCGTGCGTAGGGTCGGCGCAGCACATAAGCTGAAGCCTGGTCCCTCTCCTACTTCCCTATCAAAACCTCGCCCTGTAACCTCGGACCTTGCCTCGGGTTCCGCTCCCGAGCTCGGTCAACCTTACGAAGGATCGTATCATAACAGTATTTTCAGACTGCTTACACCCTACGTATCCCTTTTCTTCACTATGTCCATGATGACTCGTTCCCGCACCCTTCGGGGTATCTCAGAACAACGATGTTTCTCGGAAGCCCCCAACGATTCACCACCGTCCCTGGGGATACCGCTCGCAGACCCCACCGAGCCTAGTAACAAAGGCAAAGGTAGGGCTAACCCCGGTGACCCGTCTGTATGGGATCCTGCTTTGCCGGTCAAATAGGAGAACTTCCATGTATTTTCGAAATAGTGACCTTAAAATATAGCATACTGGTATTGCTATCATTGGGGATGAACTATTTAACTTCCTCTAATTTCCTACCATTTTGTCGCCATTTTTAATGAAGTCTTTGGCTCAAAACACTTCTATTCTGTTGCAGCAGAGTTATGAATCCACATGTATCCACAACTCTGCTTATTCAAACTCCGAAGCGCGCGAGCCCGAACTCGAGCTGCCAACCTACCGGTTCGGACTCAGCACTCTGGAAATAGCAATTTATTCCCAAGCCTCCACAACACAGTTTGTGCAATACAAACTCAGCCCAACCTATGCTACCATAGCAACAAGGCTATGCTAGGCTGTGCTGTGCCATGACTACACTCCTAAAATAGAATTAGGGTCATGACTCCTGCATGACTCAGAGCCTGGCTCGGCACGTGACTCATGCTCGGACTCTGGCGTATCATTGGCTGAGAGGCCTCTTACCAATGAAAGGCTGTGTTGAGCTAATCCTCTTTAAGAATAAGGGTGTATCTTATTCTTAGATGTGACTCATGCCTGACTCACTACCCCATTTCTGCATGACTCACCCCCTAATCGTGGGCTGCGATTGGTCAGCACAAGTTCTGACTCATTACCCTTTTTCACTCTGACTCACTCCCTAATCGTGAACCGCGATTGGCCAACACATGCTCTGACTCACTACCCTATTTCTCTCTGACTCACTACCCCATTTCTTTGTGACTCAGTGCATGACTCACACCCAAATCGTGAACTGCGATTGGCCAACACATTCTCTGACTCACTACCCTTTTTCTCAATGACTCACTACCCTATTTTTTCGTGACTCATTCTAGTCTATTAATAGATGGTAGTGTCATGACCGGTTTATTTCTCCTACCGCACTACCTCCATGTTCCCCCTCGTCACTCCCTAGCATCTTCGCCAGAGTTCGCCACACCTACCAACCACTCCTCCTCTATGTCCACTCTACTCGCTGTTTGCCCCATCCTCCGAACCGCTATTCGCTGCTCGCACATTTCGCCAGCAGGCACGCCATCAAATATGATCGATACCATTCACCCGGCATGATGGTTCATCATTAGCCCCATCATCTTCTTAATCCAACCCCATTGGGTGTTCGTATGGCCAAAGTGTGTTCGCAGGGCGTTCCTTCCATAGGTCGTGTGGGATCAACCCAGTAAACGAAGGGTCCGTGCAGGGTAGCATGTATGTGGGTCCCAAGACATGGTTTTGTCCATAAGTGCCTTCGCCCCCTTTTACTCTCCGTCGTTTCATGTTCGCATTCTTCCCTCACTCTATCGTATGTTTATTCCATCTAATTAGTATCATGACTGCACACCCCTATCCGGCCCTAACTCACGACGGCCTCTTTCCTATTCGCTAATACCTTGCGAGCATTCGATATAAGTAGTTTACATTCGCATGTATATTCCCCAGTTCAATTATCATACGTCGTCCATCTTGTGCAAACTTGACCTCGCTGTGATCATCGTCTTGAGCCTCTCCTTGAAGATTTCTATCTTCGACCAGCCAAGGACTTAGGCATCACTGGTGAGTTCTCATACTTCATCTTCGTTACCTTAGCCTTCGAACTACTTTCTGTGCTGTTGGCGAAGGGCTCTGAAGGAGCACCTTCGCCAGCGAAGGGACCGTCGAAACTTAGACAGCCCTTCCGCGATATCTTGCACGTTACGTCGTCAAGTGCTGCGAGCTATTTCGCTACAACTGTAGATAGGGCGAGCCCCGTTCGGGCAACCCTCTTGTTTCGTGAACATTCATCGGTTCACTTATTCACTGAACGGCATACTTATTCGCACAAGTTATTCAGGCATTCTCTGTGTTCACTAATACACGATATTAACGCCTAAAAACCAATCTTGACAGGTAGATACAATATAAAAGGAGGCCTTACTGCCCACCTTTCATCAGCCAATACATCATCATCTACTATCCACGTACCTCGTGTGACTTGCCAAGCTTGCACAGCTTACTAAGCTGCTAACCCCAGCTAGGGTTATTACACTTACTTAGTGTATTAATTCTCAGTTAAGTAGTTGCATTTCTACTTAGCCACCCAGACTAACACTCCAGGTGAAATTCTGCAGAGTGAGTCTGACAATCAATTTCCTTGTCAATTAGCTCTCCAATACCCGAGACGAACTGATCAGTGACTTTCCTGTTCAGTGACTTTCACAAGTCACTTCTTAAACCCTAGTCGCTCGTTTATTGCAGTGCATTGACGTTAATCGGGTCAGTCCACTTACAAACTCTCCTGTGAAGCCATTCCTATCTTTTTGGAATACTTGGACCCCAATAGTCGTCCTCGAACATACAGACTTTTAGTTTATTGTTCAGTGCTGCTAAGAAACGTATTGCCTTCCATCCGTATTAACTTGGACTAGTTCTTACGCGGATTGCAACCAAGGTACAAATATTAAATTATTTCCGGAGTTGTGCTGCAGCATTGTTTGATATTCTTTGAGTTTCGTATACGACACGTTCTGATAGACCAAAGTGTTAGCTCTGACACCAAAGTCTTGAAGGGTTCCAAAACACCGTCAGGTGATCCAGGTGATGGCTCTGGAGGTTCCGACAACGATCGGGACCTCCCCAACCTGCCACCCAAGGACCTCAGTGACCTCGAGGACAACAAGCTGATGCATCGAGTGTTCATCAAGCTCGCGAAACCTCGCGAGTCCAAAGCGCGGGCCAAGGTCAAGGAACCGGATAGTTATGACGGTACTGACCAGGCGAAGCTTCGCACCTTCTTCCTCCATGCATACTCAACTTCCGAGATCGCCCCTCAGCCTTCAAAACTGGGGCCTCGAAGGTACAGTACGCTATTTCTTACCTGTCTGATTCAGCTCTACAGTACTTTGAACCGGCGATCCTCGGCGAAGTCCAACCCTTTTAGATTAAAATGTTAATTAGTGCCTTTTTATCAAATGAAATCTGTTGCTTAGTGGTTGAAACCACTATATTCGCCTCCCCTCTGTGTGCTGACTAAGCTCTTCGGGGTGCGTACAACACTGATGAATGAGGGTCACGTGACCGTGTCGTCAGAAGAACAGTGTCGATCCAAGGGATAGTCAAATCAAAAGCGTTTGCTTTTAAGCTAGTATAGAGTAAACAGTGATAGTAGACTCTCAACGAAGATTTGGAATAAACTGTTAAGAACTGAGCTCTGTAACTATCAAACAAGATTACAGCAATTTCAGGAGGCAGAAAAAATCGATTCTGGATAATTTTGTTCATACATTCGTGCTAGCTATTTATACTATTTTAGTAGTAAGTACTAGTACTCAAGATACTAGATAAATGGGTCGGGAAGGCTGTTTGTAACTAGGGAGTGACTAATTAATAGTCATAATGTCATGGGGTGATGGGGATGATGTTAGGATTCTCTGGGCTTTGGAGCAAGGGTCTATACCTAGTATACAAAGCCCCTGTCAACATAATACTGAGATAATAGCCAGTGAGACGTGTCATGGAGCTAGAATAGAGAATGATACTATATTTGCCCTGCCTAGCATAAATGCTAGGCTTGGAGATGGGGCCGCTGTCTCTGTGCCTCTCTTGTGTGGCAGCTGATTGAGTATATGTGTTGCAGATGACTTTCTCAGGTCACTCCACAACACCCTGTACCCCTGCGCAGTCTACTATTCTCTGCGGCGTTTGGTGCCCGTACCCCTCGGTACCTATGGCCTGGCACCTGTCGACGTCATGGCTGATACCATCACCCGATAGGCGCGCCGTCCCTGATCGACCGCACGTGGCCGACGCTCGAACTCCTGTATACTACCCGATCTATGGGTAATATAGCGTGTCGTAAGATTCGTGTGATCGTCGTTTGCGCCGATGTCTATCGTGAATGTAGTTTGTGTTTCTTTTGATTTTTTTTTGATTTTTTCTCTTCTTTTTTTTATTAGTTTCTTTTTATATAAATGATTTGAGTAAGATAATTGCGTTTATCACAACAAACCCGAGCCAGATTGGCTCGAGGACTGGGACAGCTTCAAGGCCGAGCTTGAGCTCAACTTCGGCCCCTACGACAACGCTGCCCAAGCCGAGATCGACCTCAAGAAAATCGTTATGAAGGAGCACCACAAGGCCACGCGATTCTTTATCGACTTTGCCCGAGCGTCGACTCGGACTCAGTGGAACGATGCGGCCCTCCGACACTTCGCCTACAAGGGCTTGGCCAAACGAATCAAGGATGACTTACTTCACTTTCCTCGATTCCGCAGCCTCGCCGAGCTTAGGAACTTCGCACTGGAATGTGACAGCCGTTACTGGGAGCATAAGGAATATGACGCTATGATCAATGGTCGCAGCTCCCAGCCTGCACACGCCGCTAATCAGTCCAGCAGCAATGCCACTAACAACAACCAGTCTTCCAGCGGTTCCAATAACAACAAGAACCGCAACAAGACCAACAACAACGGCAAGGGTTCCAACAACAACTCTTTGAACAACAAAAGCCAGCCTGACATATCGAGCAAGCTCGGGAAGGACGGCAAACTACTTCCCGAGGAACGCCAACGTTGGGTCGACCAGGGCCTTTGTCTGCTTTGTGGCACCAAAGGCCACATCGTCAAGGACTGCCCGAAGAACAAGTCTACCAACGGTAGCGGTTCTAAAGGTTGGGCAGGGAAGACCCCTAACGAGGGGACTTTGGCCTCCATTACAGAGGTGAAAAAATAGGTAGCAACCTCGGAACCACATGATCCGAGGATTGCGGTAACCTCACCCGTGTGCTCAGACTCAGTGACACTTCTCAATAATTGTCCAAAGATTCACTTAATGTAGATCTAACCTCGCCTTCGCTTCCCGACGTCTCTTTTGTTGCATTAGTTGACTGCGGGTCTTCCGATTGTTTTATTGAATCCAGATTTGTCCAGAAGTACTCTATGCCTGCTTATCCTGTCTCTCCTATACCCTTGAAACTATTTGACGGTAGTACTAACACTACCATTACCCAAGCTCTAGACCTCTGTATCTGCTTTCCAACCGGCAAACAACAATGCGTTACCTTCTACGTAACCTCGCTCGACTTGACCTGCTCGGTGGCACTTGGCCACAACTGGCTCACCCACTACAATCCGTCGATTGACTGGGTATTGGGCAGTATTACTTTCAAGACCATCGATTTGACTACGACTCCAGCGACCATGGCGATTTCAGCTCGCTCAGCTTCGGCTACGACTTCGACTTCGCCTACGGCATCTTCGCCCCCACCTTCGACCTCACCTCAGAACCCGCCTCAGAACCCGCCTCCGAAGTTGCAAGCACCCCTCATTTCCCTAATCAATGCACCCGCTTTCATGCGCACATCCAGATTAGAAGGATCCGAAGTGTTTCAGCTCAATCTGGCTTCGCCTGAGCTCCTCGCCTGAGGGGCAACATCGGGAGAAAGCTCTCCCGAGCTTTCTGAGAACGTTAAGAAACATGTTCCCGAAGTATATCACAAATTTGCAGATGTGTTCAGCAAAGCACGCACTGGCACCCTAGCTCCTCACTGACCCCACGATATCAAGATCAACCTTGAAGAAGGGACCTCGCCGCCTATCGGTCCCATATACTCTCTCTCAGCTTCCGAACTCAAAGCACTTCGCGAGTTTATCGACGAGCACTTGAACATCAGTTTCATCTGACCTTCACGCTCACCTCATGGTGCACCGGTATTGTTTGTTCACAAAAAAAGGTGCTCACTTCGGTTGTGTGTCGACTTCCAAGGTTTAAACAAGATCTCAAAAAAAGACCGGTATCCATTGCCATTGATTGCTGACTTACTTGATGCTCCAAAGAATGCTCGCATCTATACGAAGATTGACCTTCGTCACGCTTACCACCTCGTACAGGTGGTCGAGGGTGACGAATGGAAAACCGCCTTCAGGACTCGCTATGGGTCGTTTGAATGGTTGGTTATGCCATTTGGTCTTACTGATGGCCCCGCTGCTTTCCAGAGATTCATGAACGAGATTTTCGCCGACCTTTTGGACGTGTGTGTGGTGGTATACTTGGATGACATCCTAATCTATTCCAGTGACCCCTCCAAACATGTTGAACATGTCAAGGAAGTCCTGCGACGACTGCGACTCAACAACCTCTTCGCTAAAGAAGACAAATGCGAGTTTCATCGCGACTCGGTTGAATTCCTCGGCTACATACTCTCTCCCGAGGGCCTCACTATGGCGGACGACAAGGTCAAGGTCATTCAAGACTGGCCTGAACCTCACAAAGTTTGTGACATCCAGTCCTTCCTCGGTTTCGCCAATTTCTACCGACGTTTCATTCACACCTACTCGGACATCACCATTCCTCTCACCCGACTTACCCGGAAGGGTACCCCTTGGAACTTTTCCGAGGATTGTCGACTAGCATTCAACCTGTTGAAAAAGGCTTTCACTACTGCTCCTATCCTTACCCACTGGATTCCTGACCTTCCACTAATCGTAGAGACTGATGCTTCAGATTATGCTTTAGCGGCAATCTTATCGTTGCGAACCTCGGAAGGCAAACTTCATCCCGTCGCTTTCCACTCCTACACATTCACCTCTACCAAACTCAACTATGATGTTCAAGACAAGGAGCTACTGGCGATCTTTGAAGCCTTTCAACGCTGGCGACACTACCTCGAGGGTTCTGGTGACCCTGTCGATGTTATCACCGATCACAAGAACCTCAAATACTTTTCAACAATGAAGCTCTTGACCCGTCGAGAAGCTCGGTGGTGTTACGACCGTTCATTTCCGACTTCCGACCTTCAGTTCCGCAACACTTTCCGCCCCTCCGATATTTCTGACATTCCATCCATTGTTCTATTCCCTTGTTCTTTTGACTCGATTACTCGGACCCACCGGACCCGCTTCATCGTTCATCAAGACCATATGTCCGGCCCTCCTTGTGTTTCGTTGTCAGATATGTTTTCCCGACCCCTTGTTCTTTGCCATTGTTCTACCTTACCCTGAACCCCCCTTGTAGTCCCATTGTTCCCAATTAGGTAGTTCCCACGCATTGTCTACTCGACTTCCGCTTCCCCTGGAATTTGCTTAGTACTACCCCATTACCTGTTGTCTCAGCTCTTTGTATAAAAGCCTGTCATGTATGTCTGTTATTCTGCAATCAGATAATCAGCCTTCGATACTTGATTTCCTTCGCTCCATCTCCTGTTATTAGCACAGCGAGTCTAGCAAGACCTCCGTCTCTCCGCCTTCCGTCTTCCACCTCAATTCCGCCTCAAGTTCCGACTAAACCTTCAGTTCAGTATATTCCGACTTCCGACCCATTTCCGAAATACCTAGGACGATAGTTCATTGGGGGTGCAACCTACAAGTTGAAGCCGCTGTCCTTTCCAGTTCCGACTTGGCAGAAATCTCGATATGTAACAGGTGGTCAGAATATGTTTCCCAGTTCAACCTTGCCATCCGTTTCCGACCTGGTTGCCTCGGAACGAAGCCTGACTCTCTCACTAGATGATGGAATGTCTACCTTAAAGAGGGGAATAGCGACTATGCCACCATAAACCCACAGAACCTACGGCCAGTGTTTACTCAACACCAGCTGGCATCATCCCTTAGAGCTACTAACCTCGCCCCCGTGGTCCTCTGAGCCGCTTCGCTGCTTGATACCGAGCAGATCCAAGCTGACATACTAGTGAACCTCCCCTCGGACCCCATAGCCAAGTCGCACCTCGGCTTGGTTGATGACCCGAGGTGGACCACAGACCCCGAGGGTTTGCTCAAGCTGGACGACTGAACCTATGTTCCAGCGGCCCAAGACCTTCGACTTCGCATCCTGCAATACAAACACGACCACATTCTTTTGGGACACTTCGGGGTCAATAAGACCTTGGAGTTGATCCGACGAGACTACACTTGGCCAGGGATTAGATCCTTTGTCAAGGAGTATTGCAAGACTTGCACCACTTGTATGTGAAGCAAGCCGCAGCGTCACAAGCCCTATGGTCTCCTCAAACAACTCCCCGTTCCCAAGAAGCCTTGGAATTCCATCTCTAGGGATTTCATTGAGCAGCTCCCACCTTCATCCGAGTTCACCTCCATACTAGTGATTGTTGACCGCTTCACTAAGCAGGTTATCTTCATCCCAACCACAGACAAGATAATCTCACAAGAGCTCGCTCACCTCTTCGTCCTTCATGTCTTTTCCAAGCATGGAGTCCCCTCACATGTCACCTCGGCCAGGGGTTCCGAGTTCGTCTCACACTTCTGGCGTTCTCTAGGGAAAGCCTTGGACATGCGGTTGCATTTCACCTCGGGATATCATCCTGAGGGTGACGGACAGACCGAGCGTGCTAACCAGACTCTGGAACAGTACCTCAGGATTTACTGCAACTATCAGCAGTCCAACTGGGCTTCGCTCCTTCCCCTAGCCGAGTTCGCTTACAACAATGCGCCTAGTGCAACCACTGGTATATCCCCGTTCTTTGCTAACAAGGGTTACCACCCAAACCTCGCGGTTCACCCCGAGCGTGACCTTGCCTCAGCATGAGAGACTTCGTGGTTGACCTGGACGAGCTTCACCAAGAACTTCACCACGCCATCCTCAAGGCTCAGGAGACCTACCAAGCCTCGGCCGATGTTCGTCGCAAGCCCGCCCCTGATTTCCAAGTAGGATCCCTCACCTTTGTAAAGGCACAGTACTTCAGAACAACTCGGCCTACTAGGAAGCTCGCCGAGAAGTTTTTGGGTCCTTTTGAGATCATTTTCCGAGTGGGTACTCACTCCTTCACCCTTCGACTTCCAGAACACATGCATTCAGTCCATCCAGTATTCCACGTATCCATGCTCGAACCAGCCTCGCCCAACACCATCCCGAACCGAGTTCAACCGCCTCCGCCCCCAGTCGTTATCAACAGCGAGCCCGAGTTCGAAGTCTCCGAAATCCTCGACTCGAAGATCGATAATAGACGAAGGAGCTGCAAGCTGCTCTATCTTGTTAGGTGGACTGGTTACGAAGGTACCGACGAAGAAACCTCGTGGATCCTCACTTCCGAGCTTGATCATGCCTCGGAGCTGGTCACTGACTTCCACCAGTCTTATCTGGGCAAGCCAGGACCGTTGACTGCTCTATGATCATCCCCTTGTTTAACCCCCATGACCCCCAGTAGTTAGATAACAAAGACAATCCTCGCAATAAGAAATAACACCAAGAAATTCCTTTATTCCCTTAGTTAGTTACTCTAACATCCTCATATCTTCCCCCTCGCTCCCCTCGCTATCCTCGCCTGACTCCTCCTCATTACTACTGCTACTTCGCTCCACCCGACCCCCATGTCCCCCATAATCCGCCAAGTCTTTCGCCCCCTGCATCTGCTTCAAGTAGTTCTGCCTCCTCCTTATCCTCATGAACTCCACATCTGCCCTGTTCATCCTATCATTCGCAGCCCTAAACTCCCCCAACAACTCGCACACCCTTTCCCCAACCTCGCCAACCTTCTGTCCCACATCCCTTACCGCCGCTATCAATTCCCTCATCTCCGCACTTCGCTCCGACCTTTTCGTCTTCTTGTCCTTCTTCGCCGTCCGACCTTCCCCCACCTCGGCTTCCTTCCCCTCACTCTGCCTCGCTTCCCTGACCTCTCTCCCCTCACTCTGCCTCGCTCCCCCAGTCCCCTTACCCTTCTCCTCGCTCAACCTCACTTCCATCCGCTCCACCCTCATCTCAAGGTTCTGCTCGACCCAGTCACTTGAGTCGTCATCATCCTCAACCTCGTCCCGAACCTTGGCCTCTTTCCTCGCCCTCAGTCTGCCCTCGGTGTCCTCGCTCCTCGCCCGCTTCCTGCCCGCCACACTCGCCTGGCCTTTCCCTGGGTTCGCCTTGCGGCGACGACAAAGGGCTATACTGCATCCCAATGATCATGTCTTGCACCATATGCAAGCACCCTGGTCGGCCACGCCGAAGTCAAGGCTGATGGTCCGGAGGCAGGTATAGTCGCACTCTTCGCAGTGCGCGCACCTCACCTCGGCCTTCATCCCGAGCAGCCACTCGCGAGGTCCTCCGTCGGCGAGCTTGTACCCATACAGGGTCAAGTCAGACGGATGATATGCGAATAGCATCCGTTTGTACTACTCAAATCAGCACCAATTAACGACGAGACCACTACGTACTCACCTTCTTGCCTTTCGGCCCCTCCTGCCACGGTTCCCGCATGTCGATAACCCCCGCATCATCGATGGGCCATTGGGCTACCTCGGGTCGAACCTCAGGCCTAACCTTGACCGAGGAACCGTCCTCCTCAGACAGCAGGGTCTGGTCGAAGGCATTGCTCACGCTGTGTTCATCGACGGCGGAATTGAAAAGGGCTTGAAGGCGCACCATATTCATTGGCACTTGGGTTTGCTGCCTCCTACCCTGCCTTTTATCTAACCTCGGCTACAATTTAAGCTTCGCCTTTCCAGCTACTTAACCTTGGGCCGGGATCTAGATTTGAGGATAGGCGAACCTTGTTCATATTACGGCCTCGAGGGTCTTGGCCATAAGGAGAGGATACTGTAAGAACCCGGCCTTTGGCCGGTTACTTACCGGTATAACCTTTCTTCTGAGCCCGAGCCTTGTGATACTCGTGCCCAAGTACTTATAATGCTTATCCTGCGCCCGAGCCCGAGCCCGAGCTAGAACTCATATCCAACCTTGATCCCATTCCCGTATCCCCTTAGTTACTGATTCCGCTCCATCATGCATCATTCGTATATTACCTCACCCTGACCTCGCCCCCCCTGACCTCCCCTAATATGCTCGCCCCTGACTCGTACCCTCGCTCGTATATAAACCCCCTTGTATGCATCCCTACTCCTCAGTCTGAAAATCAACTATCATATACTTTGATCCTTAGTTAGTTTCTAAGCCTCGCCTCTTAAGCCAAACCTCGCCTCTTATTCGTTTGCCTCCAAAGTTGGGACTCATGCGTAGGGTCGGCGCAGCACATAAGCTGAAGCCTGGTCCCTCTCCGACTTCCCTATCAAAACCTCGCCCCATAACCTTGGACCTTGCCTCCGGTTCCGCTCCCGAGCTCGGTCAACCTTACGAAGGATCGTATCGTAACAAACATCCTCATATCTTCCCCCTCGCTTCCCTCGCTATCCTCACCCGACTCCTCCTCATTACTACTACTACTTCGCTCCACTAGACCCCCATGTCCCCATAATTCGCCAAATCTCTCGCCGCCTGCATCCGCTTCAAATAATTTCGCCTCCTCCTTATCCTCATAAGCTCTACATCCGCCCTGTTCATCCTGTCATTCGCAGCCCTAAACTCCCCCAACAACTCGCACACCTTCTCTCCAACCTCGCCAACCTTCTTTCCCACATCCCTCACCGCCGCTATCAGTTCCCTCATCTCCACACTTCGCTCCGACCTTTTCGTCTTCTTGTCCTTCTTCGCCTTCAAACCTTCCTCCACCTCAGCTACCTCCCCCTCACTCTGCCTCACTTCCCAAACCTTTCCCTGTTCCTCGCTCTGTCTCACTTCCATCCGCTCCACCCTCGCCTCCAAGTTCTGCTCGACCCAGTCACTTGAGTCTCCATCCCCCACCTCGTCCCGAACCTTGGCCTCCTTCCTCGGCCTCAGTCCATCCTCTCTGTCCTCGCTCCATGCCCGTTTCTTGCCCTCGCTCGCCTGGCCCTTCCCCTTGTTCGCATTACTGCGGCAGCCGTGGGCTATACTGCAGCCCAGCGACCGTGTCCTGCACCAAACGCAGGCCCTGAGGTTGGCGAGCCCATAGTCGAGGCTCATGGTGCGCAAACAGGTGTAGTCGCACTCTTCGCAGCGCGTGCACCTTGCCTCGGCCTTGGTCGCAAGTTGCCACTCACAAGGTCCTCCGTCAGCGAGCTTGTACCCATATAGGGACAAGTCGGTGGGGTGGTATGAGAACAGCATGTGTTTATACTAGTCAAGTCAGCGACGTCCTTACAAGACCACACTTGGCACTCACCTTTTTGCCTTTTGGCCCTTCCTGCCATGGTTTCTGCATGTCTATGGCACCATCCTCCTCAATGGGCCTTGGGACCACCTCGGGTCGAACCTCGGGCATAAACTCGCCCAAGGAACTGTCCTCTTGGGACAGTAGCATTTGGTCGAATATGTTGTCGGCGCCGTTCACGTCAACTGCAGAGTTGAACAGGGCTTGAGGGCGCACCATACTCGCTGGCACTTGGTTTTGCTGCCTCCTACCCAGCCTTTTATCTAACCTCGGCTACAATTTAAGCTTCGCCTTTCCAGCTACTTAACATCGGGCCAGGATCTATATTTGAGGATAGGCAAACCTTGTTCATATTACGGCCTCGAGGGTCTCGGCCATAAGGGGGGGATACTGTAAGGACCCGGCCTTTGGCCGGTTACTTACCGGTATAACCCTTTTTCCGAGCCCGAGCCTTGTGATACTCATGCCCAAGTACTTGTGATTCTAATCCTGCGCCCGAGCCCGAGCCTGAGCTAGAGCTCATATCCAACCTTGATCCCATGCCCTAATCCCCTTAGTTACTGATCCTGCTCCATCACGCATCATTCGTATATTACCTCGCCCTGACCTTCCCCTGAATATGCTCGCCCCTTACTCGTACCCTCGCTCATATATAAACCCCCTTGTATGCATTCCTACTCCTCAGTCTGAAAATCAACTATTGTACCTCTTGATCCTTAGTTAGTTTCTAAGCCTTCGCCTCTTAAGCCAAACCTCGCCTCTTATTCACTTACCTCTGAAATTGGGACTCGTGCGTAGGGTCGGCGCAGCACATAAGCTAAAGCCAAGTCCCTCTCCAACCTCCCTATCAGAACCTCGCTCTGTAGCCTCGGACCTTATCTCGGGTTTCAGCCCCGAGCTCAGTCAACCTTATGAAGGATTGTATCATAACACCATCGTTCCAAGGTGCCATCCAGCTTGAGGACAAAAGGCAAAGAACCTCTGGTGCAGCAGGCTCCACCACAGGTATCAGTGCCAGTGTCAAGACCTTAACCGACACCCACTTGGGAATCCATAGTATCCAACACACGCAACGAGGAGATGGCCTCAGACACCAGGCCAACAGTCACTGCAACCACCGAAGCTGATACTGAGGTGGGAAAAGCATTGATGGCTATGTTCCAGGGAGAAGGTGCGCTCATTCCAGCCTTGGCTTTGAGAGGGATAGAGGAGGCATTAGAGAAGGACATAGAAGGAATGGAGAAAGGTGCAAAGGATGCTGAAAAGGATGTCAGGAAGCTAGGTGTAGAGTTAGTACATGACACATCTTCATCAATTGATGAGGATGAGAATGAATTCATGCAGGAGGTTGCTGGTAAGGCTGATCCAATGCATGGGTAAGCTGGGCTGATCGTATGTTGTATTTTTGGACATACCCTTCCAAGTGCCCACTGGCCCAAAAACCATTGACACTCTCAAAATCACATCAGATGCATCATGGACAAGCGTACAACACCAAATTGCAGACAAAATGGATACTGCAATGAAGCGGCTGAGCCTGTCTTACAAGATTAGCACAGAAACCAAAGATGCCCTGGCCCGCATGTTGAATATGCTGGTGCACTGGCTGGAAATCAAGGACGGGGCAACTGAGGTATACAAGGAGCACCTCAGGCAGCAGGGATGTAAGGGGTGAGGGAAGAAACTCAAAACATTCAAAGTGATATTGTTCAACTCAAGGCCTTAAGAATGTGGAGAGGAGAAGGCAAAAGGCAAGGCAAAAGGCAAGGTGGATCAGTTGGGAAAGAAGCACAAGCTTGGAAACAATCGCAGTGACAGTGACCCAATTGGTGATGGTATTGACAATGGTAATGTTCCAGGCCAGGCCCAATGGGTACTTGCATTGCAACAGAAATACATGTGTCAGGAGCATGGTGGAGAATATGTAGAGGACAGGAATTATAGGCAGTAGGTATGGACTTGTTGCTCAAAAGAATAGACTAGAAAACAATTCACTCTCTCAGTGAATTTAGTTGTCACTCTAAATATATTATACACTACCTAGAAAACAATTCACTACAGAGGATTTCTAGGTTAATAAATCGAAAGAATGCTAGACTAATTTACTTGCCTCTCTCAGTGAATTTAGTTGTCACTGAGAGAGGGGGAAACTGTTTCACTGCGCATGTACTACTACCCGGCCCTTTAGCGCCCAAGAGCTCGCGCGTCGAAGTCATTTCAGACTCCGCTGGGTGCAGCCGCTTGTGAAAGTAGGAATAACAAGATGAAATGGAGAGATAGGGAGTGAGTGGAAAATTTCGAAAATAACCAGAGAAATGGATGCATGATACAAGAACAACATGAGAAGAAATTGAGAAAGCACACAACAAATTGGATATATTATGCTTGATTTTGGTGCAGGAGCATCAATGCACCCAACACGCCCCCTCAAGCTTAATATATTCCGATTTGTTCGTTGAGGATCTTCACTCTAGGATTAGGAAGTCCTTTGGTGAGGATATCTGCCAACATTTGTTCGGTTGGCAAATAAACGAGCTTGGCTTGTTGATTTTTGATTATATCTCGAAGGAAATATAATCTAATGTCGAAATGTTTGGTTCTCGTGTGTTGTTGAGTGCCATACGTGATGGCAATGGCTGATTGATTGTCTGAATAAATTTTGATGGGTCTGTTCAGTGGTTGGAATATTTCAGAAATAAAATGGCGCATCCAGAGAGCCTCTTTGCCCGCATGGGTCAGGGCGACGAATTCGGCTTCAGTTGATGAGAGGGCTACTATCGACTGTTTCTGGCAACTCCATGAAACAGTGCCTCCATCAATCTGAAATAAGTATGCCGAATACGAACGCCTATGACTCTGTGAACCCCAATCCGCATCTGAATACCCCATCAAGCCGTCTCGATTTCTTCCAAGTGTGAGCTTGTAATGCTTCGTGCCTTTCAAATATTTGAAGACACGTTTGACCGCATTCCAATGTGTGCCACCTGGATTTTCGAGGAATTGTGAGAGCAATGACACCGCAAATGCAATGTCAGGTCGAGTGGCTACAGCTGCCCACATCAGTGATCCTATGGCTTGCCTGTATGGAAACTTCGACATGGCTTTCTTGCCTCTCTCTGTAGAAGGACACTGGTCTTTTGATAATTTAACAGCTGGATCAAGGGGCGTAGCATAAGTCTTTGCATCTTCGAGATTGAATTTTTTGATGATCTTCTCGATGTATGCAGGTTGTGAAATTGCAATAGTTTTCTTCTGCCAGTCTCTTTCGATTTTGAGATTCAATAGCCAATGAATCTCGCCTAGATCTTTCATACTGAAGACCTGAGCAAGATCTCGTTTGACTTCGTCCAGGACAGACTGATTCTCAGCTGTGATGGTGAGATCATCCACAGCTGTTGCAATGATCACATGCCCCTTTCCGCCACGTCTATAAAATACAGCCCCATCTGTGGCTGACGTGGTGAATCCTAATTTGTGGAATTCACCACTTAGACGTTTGTACCATTCCCTTCCAGATTGTTTGAGGCCATAGAGTGCTTTCTTCAAAAGTAGCACTTCGTCTTTGTCTCTAGACTCATATCCATACGGCTGCTTCATGTAAATAGGTTCTGGCAACGTAGCATTGAGGTATGCATAATCCACGTCCATTTGATGGATAGGCCAGTCATTCCTAGCAGCAATGGCGCATATGATCCGTAGGGAGGATAACCGAGCAACAGGTGAGTATGTCTCATCATAGTCGACTCCAAACTTCTGTGTGAAGCCTTGGGCGACCATTCTCGATTTAGGCATTATTGGTTTCCCTTCTGGATTACGCTTCCAAAGGTAGACCCATTTATTACCGACAATATTGGCTCCAGGAGGTGGTTTGGCTCGTTCCCACACTCCCTTGTCGATTAGGGCCTCATACTCTTTGTCCATTGATTTCTTCCATATAGGATTATTCAGAGCTTCGTCTGCATTGCTAGGTTCAATTTGACTCAAATCCGGCGCCTTGTTATTGTTTTGACCGTCGGTTAGAAACGCACTGATGGCACACTCATAGCTACTGATGCCATCAATCTCGGAGGATAATTCTTGGTCGAATAAAACTTCTTTATGGTCCTCAACGTCCTCGTAAGCTAGCGTAGTCATATGTGCGCCAGCTTGTCTCTGAGTTTGAGATCTTGTTACGGGACCTGATGGGGCCGGCTGCACTTGTTGTTGACGGATCCTTTCGCTTCTCCTTATCGGTTCAGCTTCTCTAGGTCTGTCATCAACTCCCTGAATAGGTTGCAGCTTTTCAAGATATTCCTCTGGTGCATTTTCATCAATTTCTTCGATCTTTGCCTCTTCGCTGACTAAGCGACCGGGCACAGGCACTGATGCCGGAATGGCCTTCTTCTCTTCTCTAGACGTAGGTAGCTTGGATTCCTCAATAGAAATGATTGGGACCTTTCCCTTCTTCATCTCTGAATCAAACACAACGTTCCGCTCGACAGAAACTTTGTGCGAGTCAGGCCAATAAATATAATGACCATGGCTCTGCGCAGAAATTCCTATCCACCGAGCTCTCTTGGCACGAGCTTCCAATTTATCTCCCTGAGTGACCTTAACATAGACTTCAATTCCCCACGCGTGAATGTCTTTGAGATTCGGTTTCTCATGGTGGATCATCTCGTAGGGCGTTTTATCCGGTAGAGCTCTTGTGTGCGTCCTGTTCCTAAGATAATTGGCATGCTGTATTGCATAGCCCCATAATATCTTAGGAAGGCCTGATTCTAACAGCATGGCACGAGTTCTCTCAGTGAGAGTTCGGTTCAGACGTTCGGCAACACCATTAGACTCTGGTGTGTCGTGTACCGTCAACTGATGCTTCGTGCCTTGTTTGGCTAGATGCTGTTCGAATTCAGAGCTCGTATACTCGCCCCCTCGATCAGAAACAAGTGCCTTGATGTGCACATTTCTCTGTCGAAGCATTAAAGCCTCATAGAGCTTGTACTTTGAGAATGCTTCTGATTTGTTCGCCATGAGATAGATCACCGATTCTCTTGAGTAATCATCGATAAAGGAGACATAATATGACTTCTTATCGATTGTGAGGTGCCTTGCAGGTCCCCAGACATCAGAATAAATTCTGTCACCGAATTTTGACGTTCGGTCTCTGGGTTCTCGAGGAAGAGGTTTGCGTGCAATCTTGGCCTGAATACACGCATCACAGACAATTCTATCGCCTGTGGAGCTCAGTTCAATGCCCAATATCATGCCATGATTTAATAGATGTTGTAGGGACTTCTGTGAGATATGCCCCATTTTTTGATGAATTTCCATGGCAGACAAACACATATGGGCTTGAGCACTTGGTGACTGGAGGTCTAGTCGATATAAACCATTGACCTTCGGTGCTTGCATCAATACCTTTCCAGTAGCGTTAGATATTGTGCATTTCTGGCCACCGAGTCGAATGTCGTAGCCAGCATCATCGCACCGACCGATCGAGACGAGGGTGGCAGCAATTTTTGGAGCATAATATGTATCTTGCAACGTGACTTCTACTGTTTTATCTCCAACCTTGTTGGATAATACAAGCAGTCCTGAACCGAAGGCATCAAAAGTGCCTTTGTTGGCTGCTCGGATAGTCCTCGGCTGTGAGAATTGACAGTAGTTCCTCAATAAATTTTTGTGAGGAGTCATATGCGATGTCGTTCCGGTGTCGAGTATAACTATAACTCCTGAGGATGTGCTCAAATTGAAATTAGAGCACTCGTCAAAATTGGTGAAGGCAAGATGCCCATCACCACTTTCCTCAGAAGAGGACTCTTCTTCGGCAACATTCGCTTTTGCTTTACCCTTCTTCTTCTTCTTGCCTTTGGCTTTTTTCTTCTGACGTGGTCCTTGACCTTCTTTACCACCTCCTTTAGCCCAGAAATTTTCGATAGAATGTCCAGGCTTTTTGCAGTTGGTGCATACATGCGCCTTCTGCCCCTTCTGGTCCTTTTTAGTTGATGAACCAATAAACACCTGCTCTTCTTGCGGGAGTGTTTTCTTCCTGTCATACTGAGCCTTTAGTACCCTAATAATATTATCAGGGACCAATGGCATCCCGCATTCTTCAAGCGATGTGGTAAGGGCGTTCATGACTGCCTCATAGGATGGTGGAAGTGATGCAAGGATGATGTCCATAAATTCTTCTTCGGAAACTCTAGCTCCCATCTCATTAAGACGAGCATATAGGTCTTGGGCCTTGTCCAAATGATCTCTCAAGTCTCCATCCTCAGGACATCTCATACTGCGGAGTTGTCGCTGCAGGCTGGTGAGGACCATCTTGGGCTTTTTGGTCATTTCATTGACCAATGCATCCCAAGTCTCTTTTGCTGTCTTCTGCTTCTGTAGCATCAGGGCTAATGACTCTGACACTGAGACGATGATTTGGGTCTTGGCTTGTCCTTCTCTAGCAAGGTATCTCTCCAGCTTCTCCTCAGCCTTATCCATCTGAGTTTCCTCAGCTTCTGTAAGAATATGGCCTGGGGGCATAACTGGAGGATCAGGAGGTCGAGTGACTCTCCCTTCTACATGCTTGAGTAGATTTTTGGACTCGAAATAGCTGATGAGAGTGGCTCGCCACAATGGCCAATTACTTCCATCAGTAGCAAGCTTCTCAACACCCAATAGCTTCTCAGAAGTGTCTCCGGGGCCCATAACCCTGTAGAGGACAGGAATTATAGGCAGTAGGTATGGACTTGTTGCTCAAAAGAATAGACTAGAAAACAATTCACTCTCTCAGTGAATTTAGTGGTCACTCTAAATATATTATACACTACCTAGAAAACAATTCACTACAGAGGATTTCTAGGTTAATAAATCGAAAGAATGCTAGACTAATTTACTTGCCTCTCTCAGTGAATTTAGTTGTCACTGAGAGAGGGGGAAACTGTTTCACTGCGCATGTACTACTACCCGGCCCTTTAGCGCCCAAGAGCTCGCGCGTCGAAGTCATTTCAGACTCCGCTGGGTGCAGCCGCTTGTGAAAGTAGGAATAACAAGATGAAATGGAGAGATAGGGAGTGAGTGGAAAATTTCGAAAATAACCAGAGAAATGGATGCATGATACAAGAACAACATGAGAAGAAATTGAGAAAGCACACAACAAATTGGATATATTATGCTTGATTTTGGTGCAGGAGCATCAATGCACCCAACAGAATACTATAAGGTAGGTTTTGGAGGTGTCCGTATGAAACTAAAATCAAGCAACTTCAGTTCATGGTGTTTGATGCTGGTGAGTCCCCTGATAGTTGTATTATTAGATCGACACTGGACTCAGGATCATTACAAGAGAAGGGTAAAGCAGACAAAGACCTAGATGAAATACCCATGCCAGTGGGACCCCTTGATGCTCAGGTCCCAGCAAGGGGAAGAACAGGGGTGAGAGATGTGGCTCCTGCATCACCAATGCATGTGCCCAGAATACAGCATCTGCCACCCACAGAGATACAATACCATCCACCCAAGGTGAACTAGGATATGCTCCCCCCCTCAGGGGCTCTGGCATATGCTCCACCCACAGGGATGCCCACATACCATCCTTACTGGGGTATCCCACCATATTACCATCCATATCCACTGGCATTTAGTATCCCATATTCCACCACACAAGCAAGTGGACACACCCCTTGTACACAGGATAGCTATCCAAGTTCAGACATCAAGGACACTAAAGATCCCATGCTGTTCCCTTGCATCAAAGAATGGTTTACTGAACTAGACCAAGGTCTGCTCGGTCAAGGTGGGCATGCATTTGCACAGCACATGGCCACTTTTGGATCAAGGCTATATAAGGATCTGTGTGGAAACCAACTTTTCTAAAAGAAACCATCTCGAAAAAAGGATTAAACTGTTTAAAACCCTGTTTTTCCTCGCCTATAGTAGCAAATACATCCAAGAAGCCCAATTGGAGGAGCTCCAGCATAAGGAAAAGGTGGTCCTCCTGCAGGAGGTACAGGCTCACCACGAAGGGCAGGAATCTGCAGAATAGGTGGTTGCAAGGTTGCCCCACAAAGAGGGCAGGTTGTCCCATGAATGGAGGTGGAATGCCTCTGAAAGGTAGTGCAGGCATGTGGGCAATTGCAGTAGGTGTTACAGGGGAGGTTGCACCATGAAGGAGGGAGGTTGTCCCATGAAAGAGGGAGGTTGTCCCATGAAAGAGGGAGGTTGTCCCATGAATGGAGGTGGAATGCCTCAAAGGGTGGCGCAGGCCCTTGGGCAATTGCATGAATAGGTAGAACAGGGCAACTACCTACTTATTTGGATCAGCACAGACATGTTGAGTGGGTCCTGTGGACTGCCAGTTGCTGCTCGTGTATGGAAGACATCTTTTAAGGTAGACAAATACTGGAACTTTGACTGTAGCTATAAGTTCAATTGTACTGTCAAGGTTGGTTTTGGGTGTTTAGTATCATGTGTCAGCAAATCATGGATATGCAGAGATGTCATCCCAATTCACTCTTCACCAGTTACTTCTCCATCATTTCATGCTCATATCATACAGCTATTTCTATTGTCTTGTCTATTATGTATCTTAGTTCCACACCTCCTATATCATTCCAACCCATCACAGCCCCTCTCCCATTTGCTACCTCTTCAGTATAAGTAGCTTGCATTTGCATGTATCTTCTCTAGTTCAATTTTCATATGTCTACTGCACTACCCTGGCACACTGTGATCATCATCCACTGGAGGCATATAAAATTTTTCTGGTCTGAAAAACTGTTCAAAAAAACTGTAAAAATATTCCAATTTTTTTTAGTGTTTTTAATGTAAAAAAACTTTAACAAAATTTTGTGTTTTTGTTAGAATTTGTTAAGCAAGAAAATTGTAAAAAAAGTTCAAAGTTTTTTGCAGGGTTTTTTATGTGTTTTTATAAGTTTCTTTGTGAAAATTCAAAGAAACCCATAAAAAACCCTGAAAAAAACTTTGAATTTTTTTACAATTTTCTTGCTCAACAGATTCTAATAAAAACACAAAATTTTATTATAGTTTTTTTACATACAAAACACTAAAAATATTTGAAAAATCTTTACAGTTTTTTGAACAGTTTTTCAGACAAGAAAACTTTTATATGCCTGCAGTGATCCTGAACCTCCCCTTCTATACTGCTAGCTCTTAGAAGGGATTGGGACTTAATTTGTGAGTCTTCACTTCCCATCTTTACTACTTTGCCCTTCAGGGTTATGCCATGCTGTTGGCGAGGGCCTCCAAAGGAGAGCCTTTGTCAATGAAAGGATTGTTCATTCCCAAATGACCTCTCCATGCAGCCTTGCACGTTATATTATCGTGAGTTATTCACTTCAACTGTAGATTAGGGTTGTTTACTTAGATCACCTTACCCTAACACATCTTTGCTGGTTCAGTTCCCTTCACAGGACCACATCCCTTGTTGCACAAGGATTTCGGGCATGCATCATAACCTGTGCTATCTCCCACCCCAATGGCTCAACCCTGTGTGAAAGGTGGACAAGGTATGGCACAAATACTTCCCAACCATACACGCACCAGTGTGAATTGAGGGGTGATGGATATGGAATAGTGATATATCATGGAGGATGTTCACATTGACAACAATGTACATTCTTCTAGGATATATTAGATATCTTTTAAAATATCAACCCTAACCAAATTCATAGTCCATCATTTTGAGCAACTTGTATATTGTGGATATCCTAAATTTTTTTGAATGTTCTGATATTTTAAAAATATGGTTGTATGTGCTAAAGCATGGTGTGTATTCAGATAACAGAGCAATTTCAGAGAGGATGTGGATGCCTATATGTTAAACATATATAGCCAAATTTTTAGATGTATGATGATAGAATGTAGAGGCAAGTATGGACTATATGAGTACATGTTAGAAGTATATATGAAACATGTTAGATGTACAATCACGGAATATAGAAGCAAGTATGGACAATACCTGTACTATATTATTATATATGGTTGAGAGATCTGATTAGAAGGTATGTTTAAAATAATATGCATTTATAGTACAAAGATATATAACTATTGATGTTTAGACAATAGGGTATACAACCTTTCCTGGGGAGCAGCAGACTGTGAGAAAGAACTTTAGGGCTAGGATTAAGCATGCCTTACAGGTGCTGGCAACTGCCTCAATTGTGATAGATTTTATGAAATATAGATGAGCTAAGCTATATATACATATATATGACAGTTATAAACATCCCCCTATGGCATTGGTTAGGGGAGGCTGGTCATGGCTGGTGGTGGGAGTGATGGCAAATGATGCGAATGGTCAAGGTGCTTGGCGAACATATTGAACAGTGAACAGGGCAACTGGATATGTGATCAGTTGAACGGGAGTGGGCTGGGCCACACTAAACAAGTCATGACAGATCATTTGTATATGTGAAGTTTAAAGTGAGCCATAAACTGGCAGGATGTTTGAGAAGGCAAAGGCCATATTTTTGAACAAATAGGAAGCTGCGCTTCATCCTTCCCTGTTATATTTCAATGAATAGCTGCCATGATTCATCACAATGTTTTAACTGCAGGAGAGAATGGTTGATATCTTCCTTCCTCATCTACAGCCTTTAATAGATGCTGCAGAGTTATACTAGACAGGGCTCGATGGCATCCAAAATCCTGTTTGTTCACCTACAATGATTGTTAATTTAATGTCAGCATGAAGAAATTTTTCTTTACCTGTACCTCTGCCAACTTATATACCTTTCTCTTCTGCAGTACTCCAAATATTTGAAATATGAGAATCATGTGCTTCAAAAACCAACAATCATCATACTGTAGAGCCCACTGTGCATGTTCTGTATGAAACCTTTTCTGGTCTAGCTGTTTCAAATCCACTTTCCCCAGACCTCCACCTTTCCCCTATGCTTGACCTCCTCCCATTGGGTTCCCTGGACCACCCAGGCCCCTCAGACCTCCTGGCTCACCTCCACCTCTTGGTGGAGGGCCTTGGCCACAATGGGTGTTCCCTTGGAATCCCTATTATCCTTTACATTTTGCCTACCCCCAGCCACTGACGGTCACTCAGATGCTGCAAAACCTGACAAATTCACAGGAAAGGAACCCCCTATCCTCCGAATGTTCATCACAAGCTGTATTATGGCCTTTGACAACAAGCTGTGAAACTTCCAGAATGAATAGTAGCAAGTGTCCTATACAGCAACTGGTGTGCCCATTGTGAATTGATGAAACTGGCAGTCTCATTCATGATCTGAGAAATTGTGGAATATGGCCATGTGTACTTGGTCATCAGTGTTACGACTGTTCATTTCCGACTTCCGACCTTCAGTTCCGCAACACTTTCCGCCCCTCCGATATTTCCGACATCCCGCCCCTTGTTCATTTCCCTTGTTCTTTCGACTCTATTACTCGGACCCACCGGACCCACCGGACCCACCTCACCATTCATCAAGACCATATGTCCGGCCCTCCTTGTGTTTCGTTGTCAGATATGTTTTCCCGACCCCTTGTTCTTTGCCATTGTTCTACCTTACCCTGAACCCCCCTTGTAGTCCCATTGTTCCCAATTAGTTAGTTCCCATGCATTGTCTACTCGACTTCCGCTTCCCCCGGAATTTGCTTAGTACCATATCATTACCTGTTGTCTCAGATCTTTGTACAAAAGCCTGTCATGTATGTCTCTTATTCTGCAATCAGATAATCACCTTCGATACTTGATTTCCTTTGCTCTATCTCCTGTTCTTAGCACAGCGAGTCTAGCAAGACCTCAGTCGCTCCGCCTTCCGTCTTCCACCTTCCGCCTCAGTTCCGACTCAAGTTCCGACCAACCTCTAGTTTAGTACTTTCCGACTTCCGACTCATTCCCGAAATACCTAGGACGATAGTTCATTGGGGGCGCAACCCATAAGTTGAAGCCGCTGTCCTTTCCAGTTCCAACTTAGCGGAAATCTCAATACGTAACAGTATTATCTGATTCCCACCCGATAACTATTGCTATGCCTCCTCGTACCACAGCTACTTCAGCTCAAGCAGGAGCTGTCGAAGCTCTCTCTTATTTTGGCAGTCTTAGATCCGCAGCACCAAGGCACGCGGAACCCTCCGGCAGCTCTCGTGCCGACGATGAGCTCTCCGATGCTATTCCGCAACGATTCGAAGAAGTTCCCGACGCTAATCCCGATGACAATCCCGACTATGACAGAAACTCGACGAGTAGCAGCGGCGAACAAAACGCCTTTCCCGACGACGAACGAAAGGTCAATTACGCCCTTTCCTATCTCCGAGGCACGGCTCTCGACTACTTCGAACCCGCCCTCATGGATCTGTTCGCTCTCGTCAACTGGGCCGACGATTACCACAACTTCGTTTCCGAACTCCGCAGCAACTTCGGACCATTTGACATGGAAGCCGATGCAGAAAATGAACTCAATAAGCTTCGTATGAAAGACACTCATAAGATAGCTAAATATATCGTCACATTCCAGCAGCTCGCTCCTCGAGTCCAATGGGGAGAAGCCGCACTCCGACGCCAGTTTTACATGGGCTTGCCATCCTGGATCAAGGATGACATTGCCCTCCTCGGAAAACCCGCCACCCTTACCGACCTTCGTAATTTAGCCCAATCCATCGATTCGCGCTACTGGGAAAGACACTCCGAGATTGCTCGCGAAACCTCCGCCCAGAGCAAGAACGACAAGTCTTCCGACAAGAAGTCTGACAAAGACAAGAAGAAGACTAATTCCGGAAACAACAACTCCGGAAACAACAACAACAACAGTTCCGGATCCAACTCCGGCAACTGGAACAACAACTCCACCCCTCGCAATAACCAGGCCTCTGGTTCCAACACCAACGCCCGGAAGAGCACTCCGGACCTTTCCGACAAACTTGGGAAGGACGGAAAACTTACCCCTGTAGAACGCCAGCGTCGCATGGACAACAACCTTTGCCTCTTCTGCGGCAAAGGAGGTCACGTCGCTCGCAATTGCACCCGAGCTTCCGCTTCCGCTGCTAAGGCCAAGGGCCATGCGGCGAAGACAGAAGAGAAATCCAAAGCGGCTCCCACTACGGATGCAAAAAAATAGTCAGCAGTCCTCCGGCCTCCGCACGAGCTGAGGGCTGTGTTGACCCCATTCGTGCGACAAACGAGGTTAAACTCAATGCATCCGCTCTTTCATCCTCCGACTCCCTCTCTGTTCCACTCACTTCCGACACAATTTCCGCACCCCAGTTCACAGCATTGATCAACTCCGGTTCGACTCATTGTTTCCTCGATTCCGACTTTGTTTTGAAACATAAACTTCCAACCCGCAACATTCCAACAATTCCGCTCCGCCTTTTCGACGGGTCATCTAACACGGCAATTTCCCAAGTCGTGGACCTGTCTATCCATTTCGCTACTGGGGACAACCATGAAGTTACGTTTTACGTTACTCCGCTAGATGCTAGCTGTTCCATTGTACTAGGACACAATTGGCTCACCCGATATAATCCGTCGGTTAACTGGGCATTGGGTCAAATACAGTTCCGTACCCTGGATCAACTTCCGTCTATTCCGACGTCATCCACAAAGATGGCTCAAGCCTCTTCTGCAACTCCGCTCATGGATTCAGTTCTGCACTCCGGTCCCGCTTTAGCACCTCCGCCCCTTGAAGCTCCTCGAATTGCGCTTGTTTCCGCCACTGCTTTCCACGTATTGCAACGGCAAGAAGACACGACCGTTTTCCAGCTTCACCTTTCCGACTCGGCTTCAGTCAAGGCTCGTTCCGCCTCAACTTCTGCTCCGATTGACATGAGCTCAGTCCCGGAAGAATATCGTGACTTCCCGGACGTGTTCAATAAGGCCAAAGCCCATAAACCTGCTGAACATCGACCTTACGATTTGAAGATAGATTTGGAAGAAGGAGCATCCCCACCCCTTGGACCGATCTACTCTCTTTCGCAAAGTGAACTCCAGACTCTCCGAGAGTTCGTCGATGAACACCTCAACATGGGCTTCATCCGCCCTTCGCTGTCTTCACACGGCGCCCCGGTCCTTTTCGTCAAGAAGAAGGATGGATCTCTCCGCCTCTGCGTCGATTTCCGCGGACTCAATGCCCTCACTAAGAAGGACAAATATCCGCTTCCACGCATTTCCGATCTACTCGACACTCCCCGCAGGGCGAAGATCTACACCAAAATCGACCTCCGGCACACTTATCACCTTGTCCACATCCGGGAAGGTGACAAGTGGAAAACCACCTTCCGCACCCGCTACGGTGCTTTTGAGTGGGTTGTCATGCCTTTCGGTCTAACCAATGCTCCCACCGCTTTTCAGCGATTCATGAACGACGTATTTTCCGACCTTCTCGACGTATGCATCCTAGTCTACATTGACGACATCCTCATCTATTCCGACACACCGGAAAAACATCGGGAACATGTCCGCGAAGTTCTCCGCCGCCTACGCAAACACCACCTCTACGCAAAAGCAGAGAAATGCGAATGGCATCGCGACACAGTCGAATACCTGGGCTACATCCTCTCTCCTACGGGTCTTACCATGGCAGAGGACAAGGTCAAGGCAATTAAAGAATGGCCGGAACCCCGACGTGTTAAGGATGTACAGTCTTTCCTTGGCTTCACCAACTTTTACCGGCGTTTCATTTATAATTTTTCCGACATTACTGTTCTGCTCACGCGTCTCACCAGGAAGGGTGCCCCATGGAATTTCACTCCGGAATGCTGTTCCGCATTTGAAGCTCTCAAATCGGCCTTCACTACGGCTCCCATACTCGGTTTCTGGATTCCTGATGCCCAACTTGTACTCGAAACCGACGCTTCCGACTATGCGCTAGCCGCCATTCTTTCCATCATTTCCCCCGACAACAGAGAAATTCATCCGATCGCCTTTCATTCCCGCACCTTTTCCGCCCTGGAACTCAACTACGACGTCCACGATAAGGAACTACTTGCGATTTTCGAAGCCTTCAAAATCTGGAGACACTACCTCGAAGGTCCAACTTATCCGATTGACGTTGTAACAGATCATAAGAACCTTGAGTATTTCGCGACTACTAAGATTTTGACTCGCCGTCAAGTCCGCTGGTCTGAATATCTCTCACAGTTCAACATGGTGATCCGCTTCCGCCCCGGGAAGCTCGGAGCCAAACCCGACGCACTCACTAGACGTTGGGACGTCTACCCAAAAGAGGGAAGTAGTGACTATGCCAGCATTAACCCGCACAATTTCCGCCCAGTATTTTCCACTGAGCAACTGGCATCGTCCCTGCGTGCCACAGCATTGCAGTTTCCACTACTCCGCGCCTCAATCATTATGGACACCGAGTCTCTCCATTCCGACATCCGTTCCGCACTCCGTTCCGAGCCCACCTCCGCAGCCCACCTCGATGACCCCACCAGTCCTGGATGGTCCCTTGATTCCGACAGATTTCTCCGGTACAAGTCCCGGATTTACATTCCGGATACCAACGATCTACGACTTCGCGTACTCCAGCAAAGCCACGATCATCCGCTCTCAGGACACCAAGGCCATAACAAAACCCTCGACATAATCTGATGTACCTATACTTGGCCTCTCCTCCACACGATGGTCCAAGACTACTGCAAGTCATGCACCACCTGTATGCGAGCCAAGCCTCAACGTCACAAACCCTACGGCCTCCTGAAGCAACTTCCGATCCCGGAACAACCGTGGAATTCAATATCCATGGACTTCATTGAGAAACTTCCTAAGTCATCCGGCTATGATACCATTCTAGTTATTGTTGACCGCCTCACAAAGCAGTCGATCTTTATTCCAACTTACGACACCATCACTTCCGCCCAGCTCGCACAGCTCTTCGTGCTCCACGTCTTTTCCAAGCACGGAATTCCTTCCCATGTCACTTCCAACCGTGGATCCGAATTCATGTCATCCTTTTTCCACACACTCGGCAAGGCTCTCAACATGAAGCTCCACTTCACTTCTGGTTATCACCCCGAAGGAGACGGACAGACGGAACGTACTAATCAGACCCTTGAGCAGTATCTCCGCGTCTATTGCAACTACCAACATAGCAATTGGTCCGACCTTCTTCCGCTCGCGGAATTTGCCTACAACAATGCACCTTCCGCCACCACCGGAATATCACCCTTTTACGCCAACAAAGGCTACCACCCGAATCTCGCCATCCACCCTGAACGCAACCTCGCCTCTGCAAGAGCCCAAGATTTCGTTGTGGAACTCGACGACCTTCACCAACACCTCTGAGAGAACATTTCCGCCGCCCAAAAGGGATACCAAACTTCCACCGATCAGAAACGACTTCTGCAGCCGGCATTCGAGATAGGCGACAAAGTCTTTGTCAAAGCTGAAAACTTCCGCACCACTCGCCCCTCGAAGAAGCTCTCTGAGAAATACCTTGGTCCTTACGAGATCATCGCTAAGGCCGGCAGTCGTTCTTTCACTCTCAGACTTCCTGACAATATGCGCGCAGTACACCCAGTTTTCCACGTCTCCATGCTTGAGCCAGCAGTTCCGAATACAATTCCGAATCGAGAACAACCTCCGCCTCCGCCAGTCATCATCGACAGAGAACCGGAATATGAGATCTCAGAAATTCTCAACTCAAAGCTCGACAGACAATACCGCTGCCAACTCCAGTACCTACTCAAGTGGGCAGGCTATGAAAACACCGACGAAGAGACCTCGTGGATTTCCGCCACAGACCTAGACCACGCCTCTGACCTCGTCTCTGATTTCCACAAGTCTTATCCTGATAAGCCTGGCCCCATTTCCGCGCCCTAGTCATTTCCGACCTCAATTCCGATACCCATTGTTTTCTTACAGTTCTCAAGTTACATGTCAAATCCGATTAAGTTCCGATTACGCTATTTTCCGACACTTCAAGAAATTATAATTACAAGTCACTTCGACACCCTACTCCTCTCTCATCGTTTCCGCCTCACCCTCGTTCTCCACTTCCGCACCCTCTTCTGCATTCCCTATCTCCACACTGACCAACTCGGTCCCCACCCTCGTATCCGCCACCTGACTCGGACCCGCTTCCGCCCCATTCTCCTCCTGCATCAGCAAGTCCATTCTTTCCTGGACCATGTCATTCCGCCACCAGTACTCCCGCTTGAACTGCTCAAAGACCGCCGACATAACGGTCATCTGGTTCTGGAAGGACAGCAACTGCTGTTCCTGAACCGCCACCATCTCCACGAGGATGTTCCGGACCCCGCGTTGGGTTTTGCGGATCCCCCTCAATGACTCCACAATGTCAAGCAGTGGGGACACCATGGAGAAGCGGTTGAGCACCGCTGTCTCCGAGGTTCCGGTCACCGGAAATCCTTCCACCTTCTTTCCACTCGGTCCCGGTTTCGACTTGGGGGTTTCAGGCCCCTCGGTCTCGACCCTGCGTCTTTTCCGCTCCACCCTCGCGGCACACCCATCCACCACACAACGTCGCTTCTTGTCCCGGCACCGTTCGCAGGCCGTCTCCCGTGGATTCTCCGACCACACACACTCCAGGCCCTTGACCTCGCACGTGTCACAAGGAGCCTTCTCCTCCTCACCGTCCCTGGTTTTCCTTTTTCAGGTTGCGGGATTCTCCGGCCCCAGCTCTCGCAACTGCAGTATCCGGGCCATTTTGTCCTTCCAAGCCTGTTGGAACTCGTCCACCCTCCGTTTCCGTTCCACAACAATATTCGGCATGGGAGCAACATCTTTTTGCTTCCCCTTGCCCTCTGGGGGCGGCGTGCTTTCCGCAGAGCTTTCCGCTTCCGACTCCCCCTCAGATTCTACGACCCTCTGGCAGTTTTGTTTCCGTGAACTCCGAAAAAACACCACAGGGCATTTCCGACTCACCCGTTTGTTCCCCGCCTTTTCCGCCGCGGCCTTGTCTTCCGCAGCTTTTTTGGCCGCGTCCCGTTTCCGCTGCTCCTCGCGGAGGCGCGACTCTTCCTTGCGGCATTTACGGTCTTTTTCTTCCCTCTCCTTCCGCTCCTGTTCCTTGCACTCCTTCTCCTTGCGCTCCTCCTCCAGACGCTCCCTCTCTTTCCACGCGGCTTCCTTGGCCTCGCGCCTTTCGGCCAGCTCCTTCTGCGCAAGCATATCAGCAAAGTGCTGCTTCATCTCGGCACTGGTCATTTTGGAGAAATCGATTGGAGTGCTCATGATGGATCGAAGCGAAGACGCGTTTGTTTCCCGCCTATCTTTCGAACTCCGACGTGTTTGTTCACAGGTCACGTGATTCCGACTTGTGGTCTCGCGGGGCTCGACCTTAGAAGGGAGATACTGTTACGACCGTTCATTTCCGACTTCCGACCTTCAGTTCTGCAACACTTTCCGCCCCTCCGATATTTCCGACATCCCGCCCCTTGTTCATTTCCCTTGTTCTTTCGACTCTATTACTCAGATCTTTTGGATTAAGGTGTCAACTAGTGCCTTTTAACAAGTAGAATCTATTGCCTAGTGATTGAAATCACTGCGTTCGCCCCTCTTCTACGTGCTGACTAAGCCTTTTGAGGCGCGTCCAGCACTGATGAATGTGAGTCACGTGACCGTGTCGACAGAAGAACGGTGTCGATCCAAGGGATAGTCAAATCAAAAGCATTCGCTTTTAAGGTAGTATAGAGTAAACAGTGATAGTAGACCCTCGACAAAGATTTAGAATAAACTATCAAGATCTGAGCTCTGTAGCTATCAAACAAGACTACAGCAATTTCAGGAGGCAGAATAATCAATTCTGGGTAATTTCGTTCATACATTTGTACTAGCTATTTATACTATATTGATAGTAACTACTAGTGTTCAAGATATTGGATGGATGGGTCGAAAAACTACTTTGTAACTAAGGGGTGACTGATTTATAGTCATAAAGTCATGGGGTGATGGGGATGGTGTTAGGATTGTCTGGGCTTTGGAATAGAGATCTGTACCTAGTATACAAAGCCCCTGTCCACACGATGTTAAGATAGTAATCAGTCAGACGTGTCATGGTATTAGAATAGAAAATGGATCTGAGTCTACCCTGCCCAGCATATATGCTGGTCTTGGAGATGGGGCCGCTGTCTCTGTGCCCTTTCTGTGGGGCAGCTGATTGAATATGTATACTGCAGGTGACTTTCTCAGGTCGCTCCACAGCACGCTATACCCCTGCGCAGTCTTTTGTTCTCTGCGGCGTTTGGTGCCCGCACCCCTCGGTGCCTATGGCCTGGCGCCTGTCAACGTCATGGCCGATGCCATCACTCGATAGGCGCGCCGTCCCTGATCGACCACACGTGGTCGACACTCGAACTCCTGTATATTACCCGATCTATGAGTAATACACCCCCGTTCGAGTTTGGAGTATCTAAAAGGTCAAGCACTTGACGTATTCGCGTCCTCGACTACCTAGCTATTGTATGCCTTTTAGGAGGGTCTGTGGAACGTAAAATGTGGAGGCTCAGTATAATCTCGGGAACTGCCTGCCGCCCACCTGTTTCATGCATCTGTCACACCTCATCGTTTCTGCCTTTTCAAAACCCCGCCAACAGCTTGGCTCAACGTCGTCTGGGTCCGGTATTTTCCTTGTTTCTCAGGCTTCTAACACTCTAGGGAACTGCCTGTCGCACACCTGTTTCATGCATCTGTCACACCTCATCGTTTCTGCCTTTTCAAAACCCCACTGACAGCTTTTCTCAACGCCGTCTGGGTCCTGGTATTTTCCTTGTTTTTCAGGGTTCTAGTTAGCTTTGACAGAGACCTATAAAACCTTCGTGATGAACCTCCAAGATATGATCAGAGGCAATCACCTGCGGGGCCCTTATGGATGTTCCACCCATACTCCCACTTGCAAAAGACAGCCTCGTGAATGTTTCCGGGAATGTTGCTATCATTGATTGTGGCCGAAGATGGAAAAAACTGACTGTTCACATATCGCCAACGTCCCCTGGTCCGATTGTAAGTTCTGTGTTATTGAGCCCAAGGCATGCCAGAGTTAACTGTTCTATTCAAGACTATGATACTGCATTTCTCTCCTACAGATTTTGACGGCACTGCCATGCCTGGATGGCTTGCAGACTCTGACCAGTCCAGTGACACAGATTCGGACACCCAGCCTTCTTCTCCTTCGCTTGAGCATGCATCCCCAACCTTCCAATCTGGCAAACCTTCCAATATCAAGACGTCCACGGCATTAGTCACGGCCTCAAACCCATATGTACCCTCTCAAACAAACTTCAGGGTGACCCAACGTCTAGATACCCTCCAACCTGGCAAACCTTCCAATATCAAGATGTCCACGGCATTAGTCACGGCCTCAAATCCATACGTACCCTCTCAAACAAACTTCAGGGTGACCCAACGTCTAGATATGGTATGGTTTTCATATACATTGCAATGGCGGGTGGCTCATATAAATTACTTGAAGTCTTCCATGGCAATCAGAAGCACAGAGCCTGTGACGATGACAGGGTCTGCGATGCAGCGCAGTAGCCGATTGCAGTCCATTGTCACCCCGGTAACCAAGAACGCGACACAATTAGTAGGTATGAAACCTGGCAGTCAGAACCACGAGGTCAGCAAACACAAACGTGAGGGCAAACAGGAAACACCGAGCACTTCACGCAAACGTCGCAAGGTGTGGGAAATTTCCAAAGAGGAATGGGATGTGTACTTCCGTCCCACTGGTTGGATCAGGCCAGGTGATCGTCGTTATTGCAAAAGACCCGACCTTGCATGACATTATGAAACATCAGAAATATATATTGCTTGTTGTTATATAATATTGCTTGTTGTTTCTCATATGGACCATCGGAGTCAAATGTGATCACATGGCCGGTCGTTTCTACATACCGAACCATCCTCTTCCATCCACCCAAGAGTCAGTCTTTGTGCAGATCCCCACTCATCATTCCAGGACCTCGGAGGAAAAAACTACCAGCAAGTAGGTGTTTGCCAATGGTATAAGTGACATGCACCGTGTTCATTTGGATTCTAGATTTCGAGGTCCACGCAAATGACAACAAACGGATTCGATGTCAGACATGTCAGGTATATGATGCCCGACCAGAGGACATGCATTGGATATGCCGCGCTGCTTCATCCACTCATAATAACAGCCGCACACATGTAGAGAACACACAGCGGCTCACACATCGGCGAGAGATGGCCGCGATGATGTATTCCAACATGATCGAAGCGCAAGTTGCTCACCCTGGGAATGTCATTGGTGACCCACGTCCTCATATGCATTTGAATGATGACATGGGATTTCATGATGATAGAGAGGCGGAACGTGATATCGCTGTTGCTGGGATGCGACATATGGTGACTCAAGAAGACGAGGATCGGCTTATTGAAGAGGAGCTAGAAGACTATGACGCTTATGCCGCAGAGCTATCCAATGACCTGGATGACGAGTCATCCCCAGATGATGAGGATGTGACTGTCCCGGGTGCCATATTGGACCAGCAGGCATTCGGTGCGTCAGAGTACGACACATCTGCTCTCCTCTCATGATGATTTCTTTAGATCTCGAAAGTGTCCCGTTGGTGGAACTCCAATCACACCTATCAGGCATATCTCAGGCAGGGGATTGGGCGCCATATCCAAACAAAACTGTGCGTACCTATGTAATGTCAACCATACGAGCAGTTTTGACATGACTCACAAACCAGATGTGTCTCATTGATCTACTTGATAACCTCCCTCGGCTTCGCTTGTCTCAGCGTCACATGGAAATGTTTTTATGGGTGATGAAGGAGTGTGGAGCCATCGATGTCCCCTCGCAGTATGCACTTCGCCAGGTGCAAGCAAGATTACAGGAAGCCTGTGGCGTTACTACCAACCGCTTCATCAGTTCAGCCAAACATGTGCTCTATGTCAACAGTATCCCAGAGATTGTGGCAAAGGTATGTGAATGGGTGTTCATCCGTGCCAGAAATCTCATCGCTCATCAGGACTATGCAAACCCGCAAACGGCCCATCTCTTACAGCATTACCCGGAGGACACCAAAGGTCCCGTGTCAGAGATTTGGCAGGCTACACGGTGGAAAGAACTACCACTGGATCTGTTGACCCCAATGTGTCGGCATAAATTGAAGGACTACTACGTGGATGAACTTGCAGAAACTGTGACCGGCGAGTACGTGATCCCATACATGTGGATCATTCGTGAAGGGGCACTATGCTGTGATGCCCGTCGAGCCTCAGTCACACCGGTAGGTAAATCTGGCCAGAGTACAGCTGAAGTATTGACAGTTCTCGGCACAGAAGGGACTCCAAGTCAAAAAAGACCTAGTGAATATTCGTGTGGATAAGCTCCTACACAACTATTTGGACTTGAAATCCGAGGGGCCGATCATGTTTGCCAGTAAGCTCAGATTTGATTTGGAAGTGGTGCACTCAGGAACCAAGTGCGTGATTAGGAGAATCGCAAGGCTACCTCGAACGCATTCCCAACCCGTTGCGTGCCATAGCCAATGGGGATGAATTGTACACATCATTTGTCTTTTTGTGGGCAGATGATGTCGGAGGTAACACGTCAAAGCTAATTAGTGCTCACAAAAACATCTATCTCATGCATACGAACCTCCCTGGACAATTACTTCAGCAAGAATATTTCATACGCTTTGTAACCACATCACCCGAAGCCACCACACCTGAACAGTTTGAGGCGGTAAAGGAGGTGATCTTGTAAGTCACTTCACCTTGGGCTTAGGTATAGATGCTGAATGTTAAGTGCACATCATTAGAGAGAGCCAGAAGTCTCCGCCTCGAGTATTCCATGCGCACACACAACGGATGTGTAAATTCCGATTGGTGCTTCCAGGATTACCAGCTGACAATCCCCAACAATCTGAGGAGGCTAGTCATATCGGTCCTGGTGGTAATTGCAAGTGCCGGCGTTGTTTTGTTGGTGGGCCTGCTGGGGTGCGAGAGTCAGATGAGGGTTATCATGCTTTGCACAAGGTAAGAACTGTCTGCCTCCTACTATTCGTTTGGATAACATGGGATCAGCCGGGGGTGCCATGTACGGTGGAACACTCTTTGACTGAAATCCGGCGACAATTAGACAAGGCCGTGGATGGGTCTCTGGCCCCAGTGAGCAGCATGCAGACGGCATCCGGAACTAAGGATCGGGTGACCCAGGGATGGATCCTCAAGATAATCGCCAAAGTCAAAGAACTCAAGAAGAGCGATCCAGGGCGATCCTTTGAATCAGTCCGTGCTGAAACTAAGATGTGGTTAGAGAACCAGCCGCATCATCTGTGGAGTCCCATATTAACAATTCGAGGTATTTGATGAGGCTCACGTGAGCATCTACTTTCAATTCATGCGCCTCCTTTGATAGGTTTGGACCCTCATCGCGATACTCCTGTGGAAATTCTCCACACAGTCCTTCTGGGGTCTGTCAAATACATCTGGCATAGTTTGCATGCGAGCATCAACGACATGCAACGCGAGCAGTTTATCACACGCCTTCAATGCACTGATATACGCGGGCTTTCTGTTCCTCCGATACGTGCATCTTACATGTCTCAGAATCGAAATGGCCTTGTCGGGAAACATTTCAAGACGCTAATGCAGACAATGCTCTTCCACGTCCATGGAATTGTGCCTAGCGCCATGTTCAAGCTCATCAACTCAATGGGCAAATTGGGTGCAGTTCTCTGGTATCATAGCATCCCCAACTTGGACCAGTATCTCGTGAGTCTGTTCATTTGGTCGCATTTGTATGAACTATGTCGATTGTTGAGTTTGGCGCAGGGTGACCTACGCATCCTCATCGCTAATGTGCTGGATGCATTTGACCTGGTAGACCCCGCCCGGATCCTTGAAAAAGGGAAACTCCACATTCTGGCGCACCTCGTGGAAGATGTTGAACGTTTTGGCCCTGCCATACGGTACGCCACGGAAGTATTTGAATCATTCAACCATGTCTTTCGCATGTGCTCAGTCCTTAGCAATCACCAGTCTCCAGGTCAGGACATCGCCCGTAAATGTGCCAGCCTTGAACGTGTCAAGCATATCCTCAGCAGCAGCTTTTGGTTGACCAAGGATGGAGAATGGGTGCAGGCTGCTCCTCAGGTCCGTGGCATTGTAAAACGGCATTCAATCATACAGACTCATCTGGGGTGGGCTCCACCACCTACATGGAGCCCTGGTATAATGACACCAGGTCCAAAGAACACCCGTGTGCTATGTCTGTGGACGGAAATTTGCAATAACGGAGACAAAGTCTTGTTTCCCATCCCGCCTGAAGGTTTCACATGGTATGATGCCATGTCTGTCATTGCCCAGTCAGGGGACTTGTGTCACCTGGGCACCTGGGTTTGCGTGGATGGCACGGTGGGTTTCACCAGTTTTCTCATGCTGTGAACAGCAGCACCTACTGATCATACATTAGAACGACACTCCGTGGCTGGGTCGAATCCGTCGTTTGCTCTTACCCCAGGAACGCACTTCCCATGGCTGTGTCATCCTCGAACGCTTCATCGTTTCAGACACCATGGACCCACACTACGAGATGCCGTTTCTCACCAGATCAGAACATGAACGGCATGTAACTGTGCTACCCAAGGTTTGTTCCCTCATGTTATGCACATATCCGCACAAACTGAGGTAGCGGCAGCATGTTAAGTTCCACTTCAATGCCCAGCATGATTGTCACTCAGGCGAATGCGTGCTCAGCGGCTGTCGTTTGCGCCCCCAGGAACGTGAGGTCACAGAGCACACAGTGCCTGTGCTAGCTCATGCTGATGATGCACATTTCATCATCAACCTCCATGCTCTGCATAATGCGAGCATTCTACGAGAAATGTTGCCCCGCCATCTCACCGCACCGACCCCCATCCATGTCTATTCCAAGGCTTTCCATTATCAAACGGCCACCCAATTACGTGTTACACAGGATCAAAAACGTAAGACCAGTGCTGCAAAATCCAAGGCAACCCGCTTGGAAAATAAGCGGAAAAGGCAAATAGCCCAAAGCAATTGTATTGTTGACCTGTCAATCGGCGACGACAGTGTGGAATCCGATGGGGACTTGGAAGCCATACCTGAAGAAGCCAACGAGTGGCCTGATAAGGAAGCTGACAGCACTATCGATGTAGATGCCCGATCCGATGGTGAGGCCGAGCTTCCTGCAGTTCGTTCACGTCGTGCACGCGGTGTCAAGCGCAAGAAACTCAATTAAATATTTTCTGGATGCAGAGTGTGAGCTTCCCGATCTCACACACTCCTCACATGTTACTTGTTTTTTTTTCATGTTCCATTTGTTTTTTCTTAGGCACCCAGTCAATGCAACAATAGTGTTCCACACATATATCATCCACTCGTTTCAACCCTCACTTTTTCATCCTTGTCCTCTCCCGCCTCTTCGCCCCCACATCTACGCTCTTTCTCTCACATGGCTGCCACTCCCAGCTCGTATTCCGGGCCTGGCACTCCTGGTGGCATCCCATACGGTGACATGTTCCCTTTGTCTACACCCAGTTCTGATCCGCCATCCTCTATCCTGACCTCAAGAACCAATGCCCCTGAAAGTACTATCCCTCGCCGTGACCGAGGAAGCATCCAAGAGCGCATTGCACGCAAAATCCGCGAACAAGCTGACCGTGACAGTGCCAGCAACCTAATTGACCCCAACCTCCCCAGTACGTTTGACGCGCTTAGGCCCACAGTACCCACAGCACTTGCCCTAAGCAAACGCACCCGTGAAGAACCCTCAGAAGATGAGGAAGAAGACTATGATGCCTACACTGACTTGCGCTCAGTACGCCGGGGTGACTCCATGCAGCTTGTTGTGACTATCAAGTCTACCAAGCGGTTCAAACCTGAATCCGCGGCCAATCTTGATCGCTTTGCCATGGTATCGATGCTACTCTTGCTCTCACGTCATGCCTGACTTTGCGTCTCTTTCAGAGTGATTTACCCACCCAGCTCATTCTCACAGCTGCTTGGCTTCTTGAAGTACGTGACAATCTTATGACGACGGGACCTTCAGAGCCAAGCACATGGAAGATACCATCTGCCCTGCAGGTAAACTCTTAGACAGCATGCGATGCACACTTACTAATCGCTGTTGTAGACGGATATAAAAAAATACGCCACCTGCATCATACTATCACCCTTCTTGACGTCATATCAAAGTAGTGTACCCGCCAAATCTGTGATGGTACTCACATTGTGTGTTACAGCCTCTTCCATATCTAATGATTCATCTAGGCTGCCATGCGTGAGTTGGCTATCAGCTCCCTACCCCCCGAGAAAGAGGCCCATAAAATCAAGGTGGTTGTGTCTGCTATTGGCACGCAACTTACAAACGCTCGCAATCTTATCAAGACAGAGGTACGCAGTATTCATCCGCATTGGTCACATTGATTAAATCTTTGGGCCTATGTTGTCGCAGGTGCTGCGCACCCTCAATGACGACTGCCCTCCAGCAGAACGCCACATTGCCGCTCTATGCCACAGCATCCTTGCCAAATCCAAAACTGGCCTTAAGGCAACTGTGCACGTGCATACGCGCATTGCCCTCCTGGTATGGTCATTCGTCTCAAGCTCGACATGCAGTTGATTTGATGCACTAGCGCACGGCACTGGACCATCAACAATCAGTGTCTCCTGACATGACATGGTCCTCTGTGGATGCGGAGATGCGTGATTTGGAGAGCCAAAGCACTAGCAAGGAAGAGCGTGCTATGTAAGGAAATTCTCTCTTATGCAATAACATTCTAAACCTCAAATTTGGATAGACACTTGAAAGCTATTCTGGAGCTTGACATCGCCGACTATCCCCGCCCAGCAGATGAGTACGTGCAGTATCCGACTACTGCAACGAAAGATTTGGAGGAGTGGCAGAAGATTTGTGATCGCCATGCAGGTAAAGTGGAAGTGGAAATCAAGCGGGCGGGACGTAGCAGGCGATAAATTTACGATGGCACGCAGTGACCCCCATACCATCCCGAAGAGTTTCTTTAGACATTGAATACACATTATACACGTTATCCAAGCATTTTAGAACGATAAGGCCAAGCTAAAAAATTGCTTTTGGAAGCTTACAGCGACCTGTGGGAATGGTCTAATGGTAGGGACATCAGACGTATAATGTGTCCTTGCCCTGACGGTGCAATCTAACATTTAGTAGGGCTTTCAAGCAGGTGGTGACAAGCTGCGTTAAAAGATTTTATATACGAGTGTCGCATGCTACACTCAAGGACGATGTAGATGTACCGGAAAGCTTGCATTGTTTGTGGCTAGAAGCTTTCCCATGGAGGTTGAGCAAAGGTGGCACATTCACAAAGCCTCCTCTAACTTTCATGCGTACCTCCTGCAGAGGTTGGAGCTCAGTCTTGAGGGGACTCCGGCGAACTCCTGCTAAGACCCTCACTCACGCGCATGCGCGGCCTCAAATACAAACGGGGGTGTATAGCATGACATAAATTCGTGTGATCATCGTCTGCGCCGACGTCTGTCATGAATATAATTTCTGTTTCTTTTTTATTTTTCTTTTGTTTTTCTTTCTTTCTTTATTAGTTTCTTTTTATATATAAACGATTTGAAGTGAAAATAATTGCGTTTATCACAACACACCCCTTCAAACATGTGTGATCCCGAGATGATCGAGGGTAGAGACATGTTTGCGTGGTGATAGAGCTTTCGTTAAGATATCAGCGAGGTTATGGAGCGTGGAGATATAATGGAGCTTAATGTTTCCACTAGCAATCTGATCTCGTGTGTAGTGATAGTGAACGTCGATATGCTTCGTTCGAGTGTTACTGACGTCATTCTCGGAGTGTGCAATGAAGGATTGATTGTCGGTGAATAGAGGGATTGGAATGAAATTGATTTTGAAATCATTGGCAAGTCGTATCAACCAGATCCCTTCGGCTGATGCGAAGGAGCCGGCAACTAGTTCTGATTCCATTGACGATCGGGTGACAAGCCCCTGCTTCTTGGAAGCCCATGAGACAGGTGATCCGTTGAAGGTAAAGATCCACCCTGATGTTGACTTCCTGTCGTTCGAATCTCCTGCAAAATCTGCGTCCGTGAAGCCGGTGAGATTGTGTGCGTACCCTTCTACTCCCTTACCCTCCTGTTTGAAAAGGATTCCGTGGTCTCGGGTTTGTAGAAGGTATTGTACGATTCTTTTTGCTGCTTCCCAGTGCTGGAGTGATGGTTTCGATGTGAACTGAGCACATTTGTTCGTAGCGTAAGAAATGTCTGGTCGAGTGGCGATGGCACAGTAGTTGATGCTTACTATGAGGGAGGCATACGGTATGTCAATATATGTGTCACTGATGGATGATTTTTGGAATTTAGCAGCGCTATCCATTGGTGACTTGGTGGGTTTCCCAATCACTATATTGAATCGTTTCACAACCGTGTTGATGAACGCTGGTTGTGAGATGTGTATTGTACCTGCCTCTCAATCTCGTTTGATCTTAACTCCTAGCAATCATTCTGGGGTTCCAAGGTCTTGGATATCAAATGATCCACCTATGTCTCGGATCATTTGATCCATTGACTCTGTGGAATTAGCGGCGAGGAGACCGTCATCGACGTACCATCCGGCCAGTTCGATCGAGTGATGGTCCCTGAACCGGAAGAATACGGTGGAGTCGGCATGTCCTGCTGTGAAACCTAGTGCCTCTAATCCTCTCTTTAGAGTCTGATGCCAGACTCGTCCTGACTGTTTGAGCCCGTATATCCCTTTGTGTAATTTACACACAAGGTGTTCCTGCCCTTTGACGATAAAACCCTCGGGTTGACGCATATATACGTCGTCTTCAAGTTTCCCGTTAAGGTATGCACCTTTGATGTCGATATGTCGTAGCTCTAGATCATATCTACAGGTGAGGGCGAGAATGAGTCTAATGGTCGTGAATCTGATAGTAGGTGAGAATGTCTCATTGAAATCGAGTCCTTCAATTTGTGTAAATCCTTGTGCGACGAGTCTCGATTTGAATTTGTCGACTGCTCCTAGGTTGTCTCGCTTGACTCTGAAGACCCATCTGTTTCCAACGATGTTGGTGTTGGGAGGTCTCTCTACTAGTGTCCAGGTATGGTAACCCATGAGGGTATCATATTCCGCCTGGCACGAGGGTCTCCAGTATTCTGCTTCTGGTGAGTTCATCGCCTCTCTGTAACTGTTTGGCTCATCTTCTGCTAGAGTCACGAATACGCTCTCTGTGTATTCAAGATCTGCAATTCCAAAGGCCATTGCGGCCATCTCCGTTTGCATCGTCTGTAGGCGTTTGCCCCGACCATATGTGGAATTATTGGGGTCGAGCCAAGGACCTTGTTCAAAATCCTTGGGTGCATGCTCTGTTTCATCCGATCCTTCATTCGAAGTGACGTCAGTGGTCGGTTCACTTGGTGCGTGATCGGATTCAGATTCGTCAATAGAGATCGGTGCGTATCTCAATGGTGTGAATGTGATGCATGGATCTTGATTCAGTGTGTCGGATGGATCTGGTGATGGTATCGTGGCTCGAGTGAAAGTGGTGGTCAGGTTCTTTGTCCAAAGATCGGGTAAGTCATCATTATCTGTTGCATGTATGGTGACTCTTTCGATATGATTGGACTCATCGAATATAACGTCCCTTGCTTTTAGGACGGTATGGGTTCGGGGTATCCACACTTTGTACACCTTCAAGTTGTCATAGTATCCTACAAAGATGCCTTCCACTGACTTGAATTGGTTTTTCAGTCGTGTCGCTTTTGGTATGAGAGCCCAACATTTCGATCCATAAATCCTAAACCAGTCGATCTTGGGTTTCGTGCCCCAGAATGCTTCGTGAGGTGAGATTCCAAGTCGCGAGTGTAGGATTTGGTTTCTGACGAAATTGATCGTATGCATGGCCGACACCCAAAACCTCCCCGTAAGGCCAGCATCATGTCTGATCATGAGTGCTCCTTCTTGGAGTGTTCTGTTATATCGCTCAGCAATACCGTTGTGCTCAGGTGTGTGTGGGGAAGTGGTTTCATGGATTATGCCAGACTTAGCGCATATGTCCTGGAATTCCTTCCCGATGTACTCTCCTCCGTTATCACTTCTGATCCTCTTGATAGTGGCATTCTTTTGCCTTGATAACCAGGCTGCATACAATCTGAATGAGGCAGCTACGGTGGCACATTCTTTGTTTTTGAGAAAATTGATGTTGGCGAGGCGAGGCTTTGCATCGATCCAAGTGACAAAATATCTGAAATTTCCAATCGATGCCTCGAATGGACCACATAGATCTGAGACGATGAGATCTCCTATCTCTTCAGGCAGTTTCTCGACCTTTTGAAATGGAGCTCGTGTCTGTTTCCCGTGAGGACAGTTGACACACTGAGGATTAGAGCCGTGATGAACTCCTGGATCGAAATTCTTGACGGTCTGTAACTTTCTCATGTTCTCGATGGTGTGATAACTCGGGTGTCCTAGTCTATGATGCCATAGAGTAGGGCCGGAGGGTTCTGACACAAGGTCAGCAACTTCGTCTTTGGATTTAATGGGGAATGCAACGTAAGTGTAGAGGTTGTTCTCCTTTGGTCCATATGCTAATCTCCTTCCATCGAGTACTAGCCATGAGAGGTATTTCCCAAAATGTACGCTGACATTGGAGTTGGTCATTCTCCCTACAGAGAGTAGGTTGGATCTGAGTTTCGGGGCCTAGATGACGTCGACAAGGGTTATGGGTACATCTTCGAGTTCCCAGTGAGGGTCAGAGACGATTCTGATGCGAATGGTCCCCCGTTGGTCTGCAGTAAAGGACTCCCCGTTGGCTATGTCGATTTTAATCGGCGGTATGGCATACATGTCCTGAAACAAATCTTTGTTTCCGGAGATGTGACTAGATGCTGCTGAGTTGATCAACCATTTGAACGTGTCATCAGAAGGTGAAGATACTGATTCTGTCTTCATGATAACTTGGTTGATACACTCGATTTGTGTGGGTGCGTCTAGGGTTGCCATCATGATGAGGTTAGTCGGTGTCTGTTCGGCTAGCTGTGCTGCATCAGGTGTCGCTCTGGGGGTCGTTGTCACTTTGGTAGCGAAAGCATTTCCTGGTTTTGAGAAGGTAGGGTTATTCTGTTCCCTGTTCTTCATCCAAGGTGCCTGACCCTCTGCTCCTCCACCCGGCGCATAGCATCGAGCAACGGAATGTCCTTTCCTCCCACAGTTGTTACATACAAATGGTGCTTTTGATGAGTTCGATGGGGTAGGATCATTGGTATGTACAGTAGGTTGGTAGCTACTCTGTTGTCTGTCCTGTGGGGGTCGATTCGGTTTCGCTCGTGCAATAAATGCAGTCGTCATCTGGTCTGACAATTCCAGTGAACTCAGATCAGCTTCATGAGCCTCGAGACGTTCTTCTATCTCGTCTGGAACTCTGGTGATCATTCTGATCGTCTGTGAAATAGCCCTCCATGATTCCGGAAGGTTTCTGAGTATCGTCGCAGCATGAGTGGAATCGGCAATGATTTCACCCATCTTTTTAAGCTGACTTCTGAACTCTCTCATAGTCGTGAGATATGTGATGACAGAATGTCCCTCGACCATGTGGAAAGATTCGTATCTGGTCCGAACAACATTAATTTTGCTCGGATCAGTAGATTCGAATTTCCTGATGATGATGTCCCAGGCGGCCTTCGCCTGGTCTGTATCATCAATTGCCGTCTGTAATTCTGGTGAGATGCATAACAAAATCTGGTTATATGCAGAATTGTTTCTATCGTTCCACTCAGCAATTAATTGTGTGAGTGGTGTGCTCCCGATGTGGGGTACACCAGCTGTCATAATAACTGCGGCATCTGTGATGGTGGGGATAAGATCGTTGCCGATGATCGTGTCGTACAGGCCCCTGTCTCTGGAAGTGGCCATTAGCTCCCTCTTCCAAGAGGTCCAGTTGTCCCGTCCGAGTCTGGGTTTGACATCACGAAATTTGTGAATGTCATGTTTCGGATGAGATGTGGCAATAGAAGTCGTTTGAGCCATGGAAAGACGATGAGACTTTTAATCTTTTGGATTAAGGTGTCAACTAGTGCCTTTTAACAAGTAGAATCTATTGCCTAGTGATTGAAATCACTGCGTTCGCCCCTCTTCTACGTGCTGACTAAGCCTTTCGAGGCGCGTCCAGCACTGATGAATGGGAGTCACGTGACCGTGTCGACAGAAGAACGGTGTCGATCCAAGGGATAGTCAAATCAAAAGCGTTCGCTTTTAAGGTAGTATAGAGTAAACAGTGATAGTAGACCCTCGACAAAGATTTAGAATAAACTATCAAGATCTGAGCTCTGTAGCTATCAAACAAGACTACAGCAATTTCAGGAGGCAGAATAATCGATTCTGGATAATTTCGTTCATACATTTGTACTAGCTATTTATACTATATTGATAGTAACTACTAGTGTTCAAGATATTGGATGGATGGGTCGAAAAACTACTTTGTAACTAAGGGGTGACTGATTTATAGTCATAAAGTCATGGGGTGATAGGGATGGTGTTAGGATTGTCTGGGCTTTGGAATAGAGATCTGTACCTAGTATACAAAGCCCCTGTCCACATGATGTTAAGATAATAATCAGTCAGACGTGTCATGGTATTAGAATAGAAAATGGATCTGAGTCTACCCTGCCCAGCATATATGCTGGTCTTGGAGATGGGGCCGCTGTCTCTGTGCCCTTTCTGTGGGGCAGCTGATTGAATATGTATACTGCAGGTGACTTTCTCAGGTCGCTCCACAGCACGCTATACCCCTGCGCAGTCTTTTGTTCTCTGCAGCGTTTGGTGCCCGCACCCCTCGGTGCCTATGGCCTGGCGCCTGTCGACGTCATGGCCGATGCCATCACTCGATAGGCGCGCCGTCCCTGATCGACCACACGTGGTCGACACTCGAACTCCTGTATATTACCCGATCTATGAGTAATATAGCATGACATAAATTCGTGTGATCGTCGTCTGCGCCGACGTCTGTCATGAATATAATTTCTGTTTCTTTTTTATTTTTCTTTTGTTTTTCTTTCTTTCTTTATTAGTTTCTTTTTATATATAAACGATTTGAAGTGAAAATAATTGCGTTTATCACAACAGGACCCACCGGACCCACCTCACCGTTCATCAAGACCATATGTCCGGCCCTCCTTGTGTTTCGTTGTCAGATATGTTTTCCCGACCCCTTGTTCTTTGCCATTGTTCTACCTTACCCTGAACCCCCCTTGTAGTCCCATTGTTCCCAATTAGTTAGTTCCCATGCATTATCTACTCGACTTCCGCTTCCCCCGGAATTTGCTTAGTACCATATCATTACCTGTTGTCTCAGATCTTTGTATAAAAGCCTGTCATGTATGTCTCTTATTCTGCAATCAGATAATCGCCTTCGATACTTGATTTCCTTCGCTCTATCTCCTGTTCTTAGCACAGCGAGTCTAGCAAGACCTCAGTCGCTCCGCCTTCCGTCTTCCACCTTCCGCCTCAGTTCCGACTCAAGTTCCGACCAACCTCTAGTTCAGTACTTTCCGACTTCCGACTCATTCCCAAAATACCTAGGACGATAGTTCATTGGGGGTGCAACCTATAAGTTGAAGCCGCTGTCCTTTCCAGTTCCGACTTAGCAGAAATCTCAATACGTAACAATCAGTGACCACAGATCTTCAGGACTCTGGAGCCATGTACAAAAAAGTGCCAGGGACTCGAGAGCTGTTGTGCGGTACCCATATCTGCTGATCAACAGCCCCGGGAGCTCTAGCAAGTTGCGGTGAGAGAGCTCCTGCAACAAAAACCTGACATGCATGAGCTGGTAAGTCCACAGACATCAAGAGCCAAGGAACTCACCTAAACCTCCAGACACACTCTGCCTCACTCAGCCCCTCCACTGTCCAGGTAGTCCCCTATGATCTGATAGCCCCTATCTCTGATTGCAGCTTGAAGGGGTGAGTGATCCCTGAGAGCCAGCACGTGTGCTGCGCCAATTGACGTTGACCTTGAGTCAGACTCGTCAGGGAGCGAGGTGAGAGTAGGTAGGATGTTGAGAATGTAGGGAGCGAGGGTCGCCAGCCACAAACATTTCTTGGATGCATCAATTGATGGGCATGAAGGAGAATGCATCGGAACACATGCCAGGTCACATTTTTATAGCAGCCACTTTTGGAAAGTCAGGGCCCATTCGACTATGGAATTGCATGGAATCACACACCCAAAATGAGATAATGCTGATTCCAGATGATTCTGGAAATCACGTGAGATTGTGTGACCATTCAGCTGGCACAATTTTGGAGAATGCCAACTTTTGCTATTGCAATTTTCATGGGTCATTTGGAATTCTGGTTCTGCCCTGAATTCCACATTATTTCAAAAACCAAATTGTGTTCCATCATCACACCACACCACTCTAGACATTGTGTCATGGCCGCTCCCAGCTCAGACAAGCCCCAAAAGGAAAGTATCAATTGGACAATGGCGAGCTGTGCTCCGCCAAGCACATGAGGCACAGGATTGGAAGGCGGCTGCCACCTGGACCCTTGCTTTCACTGCATTGCACTGGCAACAAAGTTCCGCACATGCACATTTAATTATGTAATGGTTTTTGTCTAAACCTTCTTTGATAGAAAATGTTATAGTAGTAGCAAGGGCACCAGTAAGCACCAACAAAATGGCCCTTTGGGTGGCCTTTCGGTGTTTATGGGGCCTCCAATCCGATGTGCCCTGTCTCAATCAAGACTGGCTTAAATGGTGCCATGTTTCCAAACATTGACCACAATGTCACATGACAGAAGTGTAGTTACTTGAAGTGTTCGGCTGGTTTCAATGAAGTTGAGCAAAATCACACAGATTCTAGTATTGCGTTCGGCGGATTGAAACACAGCAAACGAAATCACAAGACTGCAACCCCCAATTGGCATTGGATTTTCCAGCTCTTAGCATTTTCAGCGCTTAAATTATACGACGATAATAATATACTGTATTAGATAATAAATTATACTTATCAGCCAACATAAAAAATTCCATTTACAGAAATTGGAGATATATTCCCTGCACCTTAATTTCGCCAAGACTTAGATCCTGCTATTCTCTAAATATTTGCGTGTCGATTCTAACTGAAGTTATGGGATTAGCCTGATACAGATTGCAAGCCATACTGCCTCAAGACTGGATCGTCAACACCTGAGGGGCTATTAAGGAGTGGGTCAACACCGCCCGAAGTTTTTGGGAACGCTATAACGTCGCGAATTGACGGGGCGTTACAGAGTAGGGCCATCAGGCGGTCAAATCCTGCAGTCATATGAGAGATAGTACTAAGATGTGGTGGGTCACTGCATGCCTATCGCAATTCCACCATGAGGCGGAGCACCGGATTTCAAAGCATCAAGGAGGTGATTAAACGACGCTCGTTCGGTATCCTTAAGCTGTCATTGTCAGCAGACACATGTTAGCCAAGAAGAGCAGATAGAGCGTTAAGGAAACAGAAGAGGAACAAACGGACCTGCAGTATATGCGAAAAGACGTAGTTCTGCATGCCAGGATCATGTATTCTTACCGAACCCCCACCAATCTCGACTCCATTGAGTACAAGGTCATAGTGTTGGCCTCGAACCTGACATTAAATCAGGGTTACAACATGTCCAATACGTATCTGTTACCTCAGTAATTCGCCCATCCCAAAACGCATTCATATCTTGCGACATCGGTGCAGTGAAAGGATGGTGTGAACTACTCCATCGACCTTGTGCTAGGAACTCCTTGTCATCGTCCGCCCGAGTGAATAATGGGAATTCTGTCACCCAAAGAAAATGGGGGTTTACTGGCGGAGTGTACATTCCTACGCAGAGATCTCAACACAAAGGTAGTAGAGGGCACCTGCTTCTTACCAAGCTGCTCCGCTAGACTAGCGATAGACAGTCGCGCTTGTCCGAGTGCGGTCCTTGACCCCTAGGACATAACCATATGAATAATACGTACAGGTAATTATTTCAAATCGTACCTCCAATTTTGCTTTTCTTCTGCTAATCCAAATAATATCCCCAGGTTCGATGTCGAAAGATGGTGGTGGCTCTAACGTACCACACGCCGAAACCAAGATGGAACTTTCACTGGCCCACGTGGTGACATTATTGGCAGATATAAACACCCGTTCTACCTGACGATCTCGAGTCAGCAACCAGTTCAATGCTAAAGTACAAACCGGTCACACCGATGGGTCGGATGGAGTGAGGCGCGAAGCAGCAGCATAAAAGTTCCAGTCGCCTTTCTTCACTATAATACAGTCGAGGCCGTCTTGTCGAGCGGATAGAACATTTTTAATGTTTTCGGGCAATAAGGAATTGATTTCTTGGATCTACAAATCTAGGAGGTTGGGATTAGTCCCAGTGAAGAGCGGCTTTCGCACCTCAAGAGAAAATCGCGTATCAGGCTTATCTGAACCGAACTAGGAATACTCGTTGAATAAACTGAGCGTAACACTAACACATGACAATGCATGCTCACTCGAGACATAGCTTCATTGTAAGTCATGACAGGGAAGCCAGCGTGTAGGTGAATGCCTTCGACGTCTTTCCAGATTTGATGCAAGAGACCTTCCACGGCAGTGCGTATTTCGTTCCCTCCGATCCTCCATCCACCTCCGTGGTCTCCATCTTGACCCCACGAGACGTAAGCCATTTCTAGATCTATTTGCGTGAACTCAGGCTGACGGTCTTTCCGGCCATCTTCGTCCCTAAAGCAGCGGGCAATTTGATAGTATTTGTCAACACTGCCTGAACACATGAGCAGTTGCTTCGGTTGTTGTGGAGACTGAGATAGCGCATAGAACGTTGGAGTATGTCCTCCTGACCGAGATGGAACCAAGAATTCGCGGGAACCCTCCGGCGATGACTTCAGTAGTATTGGCGTTTCCACCTCCAAGAACCCTAGAAAACAAGTAATGGGAAGATTAGTTATCAAAGAATGACGCTAAAGGGCGACAGATTACCCAGGTCATGTAGGAAGTTTCGGGTCAGGTGAGCTACCATGCTCCTTTTGTGGAGGTTGCGGGATAAATCATCTCGGCGAAGATCCAAATATCTATGTTTTAATCTGATCTCTTCTCCGGCCTAAACTAAAATGTGAGGGTAGCGGAAAAATAGATTACAACACACTTGCCAGGTTCATGTCGTCGGAGGGTATGAATGGCAGCTGAGAAGTAACAGGGTTGAGAACTAGTGCATGGTCGACCTGAATCTCTATCTCGCCGGTGGATACCTACGAAGCAATCAGAAACCTGATTTCTAAGTACAGTTTTACTTACAGGTCTCCGAGAAGATAAGGGTCTGTGTTTCACCTCACCCTCAACTAATACAGAGGATTCAGGTTGAATACCTCGTAACAATTCCAGGATACCGCTTGACTGGCGACCCGAAACCACAAGCTGTGTAGATCCAGAGGAGTCCTTAAGGGTGTAGAATGACAATCCATTCGAAACCTTGCTATTGTATGTAAGAGAAGCCGTTACAAAGGTCATGGATATTGTAATCACCGTTCTGGCATCAACCACCCAGCCAACACAACTCGGCGGCCGACATCTGATGGTCTCAAGACACCGCAAGTATGTGTCCTTGAAGGATATGGCCCTTAACTCCAGCAATGAGCGTGAAAATTCTTGAGAGCGGCAGGTTATCCTCGACTAACCGGAGTGGGCTTTTTGACTAGCTGTATGGGATGTAGAAGAGAAATACAAGCTAGCAGAGAAGCGAGGTAGTCGACATATGTCAACACACTTAGACGCAGAAACCAGCTTTGACAGAGGCTTTCGCATGTCGAAATTTTGGAATAATTTTTCGAGGCAAAAGTGGCGCATGAGAAGGTCGGGAACTGCCACGGCAGGCTCGTACTGAGCTAACTCGGTTTAGGTAAGGCCTTCCAAGCTTCAAGCTTCAAGGATCGAGAGATCGTGCAACTAGATCAGTGCTAAATTCATCTAGTACTACGTGTCTACCATGTCCCTGTAATCAAATCTGGTAACCCTTTCATACGGAACCTTGAATCCTTTTCGACGCTGGAAAGAACCTCCATATGAGTTCCTTCTCCACCAACCCATCTCGCAACTACACCCTGGTAGACATCCGCGGATCCTTGCTCTTGCACCACAAAAAGTAGAAACTGCCATCCCTGAGCTGGTCTGCCATCGATGGAAACAGAACTTTGAGCTATATTATACTCGATGCGTTTGAAATCGAAACCAAGGCCCAAACCCAAGGCCTTGGTGTATGCCTCTTTTAAGGTCCAAAGGAGAAATATGTATCGTATTGCAGTCGCACTGTCCAGCTCGGGAGTGAAAATATTCATTTCCCCCTTAGTGAGCTATATTCAAATCAGACCATCTGGCATTTCAAGTATATTACTTCAATTGGTGGTTGCTCACCGTGTCCTCGATGGCTCTTAAAAAAGTGCCGACTGTCTCCCCCTTGGGCAGAGCACACTTCATAACATCGATACCTACTTTATTGGTATCTTGTTCACTCCCTATATGTGAGGCCATGGCGACCATCTGGTTATCATGCGATATATTATATCCCACGGTCTGCTTTATTCCAGGGACATCCTTAGTCGTAATTTAGACACGACAATACAGGCATCAAATGGTTATGTATGCTCACGAGAAATGGTTTCCCGGCCTCAGTGCGAGAAAAGGTGACCGATTCTAATGGAATGCCTTGCTCTCGAAGAAAAGCACGAGGAAGTAGCATCCCTGTTAGACTTCCTTGCTCATAGGATTAGATACTGTAGCAGATAAATTAGCGCAGGGGATGCACTTACGCCAAGAGTCTTCACGGCGATAAAAACGCTTCACTCGGGTTTGTGACGCAATATCAACTTGCTCAAGGCACTGACGATAGATCTGGACCACAATGGGTGAATGTGTCTACATTTCATAGCTATATTTACCTCTTCTGTGAGAACACCTGAAGAGAACGACAAGAGAACGATCCAGATTTCCATACGTGCAAACCAGACTCGAACTTGAAGTTTCCGCATCACTCTAATTACGAGCTCCGACCCAAATCTTGAAACTGGCACTTCAAAGAATCAAGATGTCAAAACGCTTTTGTACTCTAGGTATTATTAACTCTCCATGTGTTCAATTTTCAACATGTCTAGACGTATAGTCCCAGGCATGTTTATCATTGACGAGTTCGAGTTTCGCGACCTGCACGGTAAACCCTTGGAAAGTCAAACGAGGCCTCCACAGGTGGCCTACAGTCTTATGAATTAATTATCTTACTTATCCCTTAAGAAAAAAAATTTACAGATTGGGGGGGGAGGTCAGTGCGACGAATCAGCCACTTACCTCTAGAGCTGGCAAAGTTCTTATTGCCAGAAAACCCCAGGTACATACGCAGCCATAGGTGCTAGGATCTTTCTAGAGGCTTCCCAGATTGGAATGGTTGTGGATAAGGGCTCTGACTTTCCTCCTGACATTCTCCAAATTCTACTATCGTACGGCCAAGGGATGTGGCTTTTCCGAAACCGTGAGATTGGAACGACCCGAGCGTTGAACAAATACACCGGCGAGTTCAGAGGGTAGTTTCATATTAAACTTCTCATGCTCAAAGCTTCTCCTAAACATGTACTAACTGACACTGGTTTTTATTTTATCGCCTTAGCTTTGAATACTTGACTCCCCGTATTCGGATTACCCCCAAGGATCTTGAAGAATTCCCTGAAGTTTCCCGGCCGTCTCAATTACATTTTATATGTTCTCCCGCGAGGGCAGGGAATATAATTGACGAGATAAAAGCTATTGATGGTTGGAAACCTGTCACCATCTACGAACCGATCCCGGTAAGCACACAGCCACGATAAACTACGAATATAAAATTACTTTCAACGCTGTAGGATAGGTGCATACCTCAGGAATTGCCTTCACTGATAAAAATCCTGCCAGAGATCGATGTCCTCAGGTGGATTTTTCCGTTGCATGTTGACGTACCATTAGACTCACTTAGTGATATGCCAGTCCGAACGCGGAGGAGGCCCTTTCCCTACTTGGGAAGTCCGAGGCCCCCCCAACAAGGGAATCAATACAGTGGGCATGCGCTCAATTCCTCGAACTAGGTGCAAACGCGGGCGGAGCAGGATGTGTGATTATTAGAAGTGGTGCGCTTGGAGCCTACATGGGAAAGCTGGGGGAAGACGGTCTTTGGATCGATGCATTTTGGCAAGACAGAGATCAGGGAAAGGTAGTGGACGTGACAGGCACGTCTATTCGTTTGTTAATCCTAGCATTCTTCATCATCACACTTGTAGGTGCTGGGAATGCTTTCTTGGGGGGCTTGTCGGCTGGCTTGTCATTGACTGATGGCAATATGGAGGAAGGTAAGGTATCCATACGACTCTCAGACAGAGCAGGTACTCAGGTCTATCCAGCTGTGTTTTATGCATCCGTTGCGGCCTCATTCGTAATCGAACAATTCGGCTTACCACGGCTGGATCCCACTACGGGAACTTGGAATTGCGACGAACCGATGAGACGGGTTAGAGCGCTCAAGCACAGTATGCAGCTCAAGCGGGATAAAATATGTCTTACGCCATCCGATACAAAGACACATATACACAAATAATACACTGGAATTACCCTCGTGCTAAGGGGCTTGCGCTGATGCCTCATAGCGCATCCTGCTTGCCGCGAATAGCTGCTCCTGTTCTGCTAACAGTTCTTCTTCCGTCTTTCCCGACTGCTCCCATTTGGATACCTTCTTCTCCCGGTCCTGTAACGGTGTGAGAAGTACTGTTGAAGAGAGCATTCGTCCCTGACCTTCAGCGCCTGCTTATGATCTTTCAACACGCCATCCACCTCAGTTACATATTGTTCAAATCCTAGTCGCTGTATGAGGGTGTCAAAATTTGAATAGATAAAGCCATATTAGTGCACTTTTAATGCTCCAATTATGTGTTCAGGCGCGATAGTTTTCTTTGACTCTTGCTCGCATATTTCGTTTGCATCCGACGAAATGAGATGGATAAACTCTTGCAAGCTAAGATGAGGCATAATTGTCGTTACAGAGAACCAAAGAACCCACCGACGCAACATTCAATGATCAAATCTCTAGTTTCCTTCGCGCAACTAATATCCTTGGGAAGAAGATCTGAACGCGCTGAGGGTAAGGTGACATCTGTCTGGGAACGATCATGTCGGACCTGATATCATTTTCTGCACCGTCGCCTTCGGCAATGAGAGGTCTTCATCCACCGGTGGCGCGCTGCCTATAGGTCCTTCGCGGTCTGAAGACATGTATGGCGAGCGAGCGACGCGAGTTCCAACTCCGCCATTGGCGCTTTTGTTTGCCACCATCATGTCGACGGTCAGTATTCAACGCTACGGCGTTTGGCAGGGCTCGGCTTAGTTTACTAACGCGTATTTGTTTAGGTCAATCCCGTAAACCCGAAGCCGTTTATACAGGACCTTACGGGGAAGCCAGTGTTCGTTAAGTTAAAGTGGGGGCTGGAGTACAAGGGCTTTTTAGTGAGCACCGATGGTTACCTGAACCTACAGGTGTGTGAGGAAGTATGACGTGCATTTATTCGCATCTAACCAGAATGTAGCTGGCCAATACCGAGGAGTTCCAAGATGGAAAGTCGAATGGAGCGTTAGGTGAAGTCTTTATACGGTAATTGCATTGCAATCTCGTCAAATTTATTTACTGAGGCCAGATAGGTGCAACAATGTTCTATATATAATAAGTTGTCTCTACTGCTCGAAGCGGCGCATTTCATTAACTTATTTCTATACAGGGAGGCTCCACCGGAGTGATGATACACCACAAAAATGATGGGGTTTGCCCTGTACATATCTAAGCCATTGACATTTCCGATCTATCGATATTATTGTAGTTACATTCCTGCAGGTGGGGTCCGTAACCTTGAGTGGCATCTGTATTCCCTCCGATTCGCGCCTGATCACGCATGGTTGCAGCGTAGAAGAAAACCTATAATTATAGACAAATTGGTGGATGTGAGTGAGCATCGAACCTGTGAAGAGTCCATCAGGCAGCGGCAAACGTAAAAATAGGATTGGGATGCACTTTCCACTCGAATACAGCCAAGTGATAGCCAACGCAGTTGCGCGCCCCGTCTGAAAACGTGAACATATTGCACCATCCTTCGATCTTCATATTTGACGTTGGTTCGAGCCCATCTTCCCAGACTGATCTCGAGCGGTTGACAGATATAGAAGGAACATATATGACCTAGGAGCATCTCATGAGTCGATTATGGGTGTATGAGGCTTGTATTCGCACCTGACCCTTCTCTACATGGATGGGGGTGTATAGCTTACCGTCACTTTTTCGACAGGGAATGTAACGGGATCACATCATTTTTCACGTTACACGTGAGTGGACGGCGGATGTAATCGCAAACCTAAAGCCAAATGCCAGGATATTATGTATAGCAGAGCATACAGGATTCCTCACCTTCCTTACAACAGGCGTCCAAATATGGTAGTTTCGTCTGAAAGTCCCCATACATAGGGTTACCTGGAAATGCCAGGCTTCCTCTTGCAAGCGATTTTGTTTCTCGGAGTTGCGAGCCAGCTCCCACAGAGTGTAACTGAGAGATACGGAGGTAGTCTCATGGCCAGCCACATCAGAGAAACCGCGCGGCGATGGTGTGACATCATCACCCCTTGTGACACTAGAGGCCGGCGTCGCCGGCGAGGCCCTTGTCGAAGTCCTTAGGGTGGCGGTCTTTATTTATTAAAGTGAGTGCACGTTGTACTTACACAGTCATTTATCAGGAATGTGTTAGGTATATAAAGTAGCAGTAATCGTCATGGGATTTTTACTGAACGTTCCAAACAATACTTTCCTTCCTCTTTAATCACAGTCTCTAATCATATAGAGTAGCACTCAAATGCTCCAGAGGTCACTATTCCAATTCTGTACTATGTCATCCACACACAGAATCCAATGGGTCCCTAGAAATAGGTGCCCTGTTCCATATGTTGAGAGCACCACCATCCAATCCCCAGTTTATCCATAGTCTTCTCAAACTAATCTGTTGAAAACAATTCTGACTACCTCAGTAACCTGAAAGGAGGTTTGGATTCAAAAGCAGCCTCTTCAATTTTCGTCTTGTCAAAGGTATTAACAGAGAAGCTACCGACCAACGGCCGAGGATGTCGGAATAGATTGCTTTATTTTGAGATACTTTGTTGGATCTGTTGAAATCAATTCCGACTATCTCAGTAAACTAAAAGGAGGTTTGGATTCAAAAGCAACCTCTTCATTTTTCCTCTTGTCAAAGGTATTAATGGAGGAGCGACCGACCAACGGCCGTGCCGGCTTCGCCGGCGCGGCCCTTGGTCGACGACGACGGAATAAATTGCTTTATTTTGCACCTGATGTACCGTGCATGACAAACCCAAATAGACGGGTCTGGCGGACCGGATGTCCCTTCCAGTTGGATATGTTTCGTAGCTAGGGCCTTATACCGCGAATAATACCGCAAATAATGTTGAACTGAGGAAAACCAAATCCTGGGAAAGCCACCAGGCTACCGGGTGACCGTGGAACGGTTAATCCCACCAAGCGTGTGGGCACCCATAGGCTCCAGCATCATCAACCCCGCGGGCTCATCACCACGCGTGCGCTGGAAACACCCGTGCTCGTCGTCGTCGACAACAACAACAACAACTCTTCAGTACGGTTTGTTTAATTTCGAAATTCCGCAGGGACCTCTGTACATAGTAACCCACTGTATTTATGTTACTCTCACTCCCTGGAGCAGGCCCAGAGGCCTGTAAACTTGTGTCGGCGCGCAACTTTCCGACGTTGCCCCATCACGTGACAGCGGCCTCGTTTCTTCAGCCCATGCCATGACCAAAAGTCAAAGCTACCTCACGCAAAGTGACAACTCTCTACGGCGGTCAACATGGAAATACGCATAGCCCACTCCTTTCTGTGACTCATGGCCCTCGCCAGATTGCAGCAAATAAGGCTCGATTGAAGCTGCGTCGGGGAGCTCTGATCGGGAGTAAGTTCATCTATGTTCTGTCTTGCACATTAATAACCAGCTGTATTATACCCAAGAATCTACTCCACTCGAAGTTGAAGCTCTACATGAGCTTGGTGGACCTAGTACTATACTTGAGATTGAGATAGGCAATGATCCGGCTCTAGGGTCAACGGGCGACAATGACATGGGGAATGACTGGACTTCTGACACAGGTGATGATTTGACTGAGCTCTATGGTGGCATGGTAAGCGACATCCAAGAGATACAAAACCCCGGCTTTGTCTATAGGTATGTCATCCAACCTGCTAGCTGGGACCCTATCTCCTAGCTATAGTCACACAGACAGGAGGATGGACGAACACGTCGTGACCAGATTCAACGTCAAAACAAGGCTTGAGAACTCATGTACCCTCAGATGACTGAGGCTTACCTTGAATGGGGATACCACGGCACTCCTAATGTCCCAGAGGACAGCAATTTTCACCCGGATGTCAGGGTGATAGAACTCAATGGTACGTGTATATTATATGTCCATGTTCTCTTCCACCCACTTGTGGACAGGGTCACGTGATATTCAGTTTCCACTCAACATAGATCAATCATTCATCGTGACCATGGTGAGGCATGGATACATCGGAACCGTCCCTCTACACCCTTCCCTTGCATTCTCCTGTCAAGTTCTTGAACTAGTACGAGTCCTCACAGCACGCTGCCCACAATTAAGTCTACAATCATTTGTTAAATCCTTGTGTGATTTACATCAGGTTCGGTTTCTCTCATCAAATCTGCAAATGATTCTGACTCTGTCTATTTGCAGGTTCCATATCGTGCCACCTTCAGAAATCATCTGTCCACTGCCCTAGATGCATACTTGGGAATTCTCCGGCAAATCAAGGCACAAATTAACATGGTGCTTCAGCGGGATCGCCCACACTGGCATCTTAAAAATACATGCCCTTCATGTATGTATGTCCTTGAGGAGGAACCCAAGATGGAATTTTCAATGCTTGTTGCAATGGATGGTAACGAGTCATTGAAGAGAGTCGAGCGTGCTCAGCGTGAAAAGACTTCTGACGGTGGGATCCACAGCTCTCAGAACATAGAACGTCCAGATTCTCGCTACATCCAGGACCATATGTATTTAAACGAGGCCCAAGTTAACTATTTCCGCCACGAAGTCAAGTGACAGAAGGTTAAAGCAGCTGACCTGGTAAGCCTCACAATCCAAGACTAACATTTGCCTCTGATATGCCATAATAGTGTCAGCCAGACCTAGTAGCCCCTTCTCCGGCTGTGCGCCCTGTCTTTGCAGCTGATGCTGACGAAGGGCGACCCATTGATGGGGTTGACCAACCAAACCCGTGCATCGAACGCTGGGAAAATCTTGCAGATGATTCCACGAAGAAACACTTGGGGATTTTCCATGAAACAGGACTATTTGTGGCAGTGTGTCGTCATGGCTGCGCATTGGTGATGTGTGATATGGTACAAAGCGGCGAATTGTAAGTTTCTTTAAAACTTGATAATTATTGCTGAGGTTATTTGTAGGGCTAAGTATGGTCTTGCTGTCACTAATGAATTATTAGATGTGTTTGGTCCTGGATTGATGCTTGGATACGACATTGGCTGTGGCTTCTCAACTACAGTGAACAATAGCAAGCTTGTTGGCCCCAAACTTCGTCAACATCACGCTCAGTTCTGTGTGGGCAGTTTCCATGGCCATGCTCATTGTCGTTTGTGTCAGCTCGACTGGCATCCACTATATATCAAAGGCTGTGGCCTCGAAGATTTTGAAACATGTGAACATGTTTTTTCTCGATCAAATGCGCTGGCATCCAGTACTTGGCACACATCAGCCTTCCACCGGCATCAGCTGATACATCGATGGTTTGAAACCTGGAACCAAGAGAAAGTCGCTGAAATGAGTAAGTTTCTCTGCAACAATTATGTACAGGCTCAGGACAACATCGCCACATTATCACCATGCATCGAGGCATCGATGAAGGCCATGAACCTCCCCTCAGCTCAAACATTCGAGGAGTGGCATGAAGCTGAAAAGGAGTATTTGTCCAATCTCAAGCACGAACCTGAAGGCGATATTGTCAGGGTTCACGCATTTCCTTCCACAAGTTTCTATTTCCTTCCATGAGTTTCCGTTACCTTCCGTCAGTTTCCATAACCTTCTGTCACCTTCTGTCACCTTCTGTCACACTCCATCACATGTCACATTTCGTCACCTTCCGTAACCTTCTACAAGTTTCCGTCTCCCCTATTATGTAAGCCTTGCCAGCGCTATAAGACTGTAGCCCATGTGGTGGCGTTTCCTCAGCTTGATCTCTGAGGATACCCACTACACAGGCAAGTCCCCATGTATCTATCATTGGTAGAGTTATAATCTGAGGATACCCACTACACAGTTGGTCATTGTCCTAGTATCGGCTCTTATCTCCTTGAGTATCTTTGGTTGTGGCTTCGTCATTAGTGTTGCCCTCACAGAAGATCAAGCTCATAGGATGACCCCACACACTTTTCTTAACCAGCCTTCATCTCAGCCTATGGCAGACCAACTCCCAGACGCATACTGGGACTCCCTGGGTGACCATGGGCCATTTCTTCGAGGCCTCCTTTCCAGCCAAGCACAGCAGCTGCAGCAACTTCAACTGCAGAATCAGGAACTGCACAGTCAGATTGTTAACGTTCACGACCACTTAGCCAATGCTGCCGCCAACGCTGCTGTTGCTACTGCTCAAGCCCTTGCGCCCTCAGTACCTCACAGTGTCCCTCCATCTACTCGCTCTATCAAAGCAGCGGAACCGGAGAAGTTCAATGGAGACCGTGCAGAGACTGAAGGGTTTATCAGGTCTATCAGATTGTCCATCGCTGTCCAGCCGGCATCCTTCCCAGATGAGTGCACAAAGATCCTATATGCTCTTTCCTTCATGATAGGAGGCTCTGCGGAGATATGGGCACACAACGAGACACAGGCTGTCATTGATGGCACCTCCTCTATATCCACTCTGGAGGGGTTCATTAAACGTGTGGAGGAGGCCTTTGGTGACCCAGATCGTGCCAGAACGGCTCGCATTAAACTGCATGACCTTAGGATGGCGTTAGGAATGTCGGCAGATGAATACACGGCTCAATTTGAGATCCTGGCAGGCAGGACAGGCTTTAATGATGAGGCACTCGAGGATGCCTATGCTCGTGGCCTTCCAGCAGGTATCCTTGATAAGATCCATGCCCAGCCCTTTCTTCCATCCAACCTCAAAGCCTGGAAGGAAGCAGCCTGTCAGATTGACCGCAATCATCGCCGTCTGTTAGAGGTCAGGAAGGCACAGACACCTCATGTCCCTAATCGCCCTCCTCCTGCCCGTCCACTCCACACTCCTGCTACGGCTCCTATTGTCACAGCACCACCCAGTAATGCGACACCTATGGACATTGACTCATCCCGCCGCCGCACCGAAACACGGACCTGCTACAACTGTAAGAGACCTGGTCACATTTCACCAGACTGTCCTGAACCTCGCAAGCCACGAATCCGCGCAAACCTCACGGAGGCGGACATTGCAGCAATTGTCTCTAAATCTGTGGCAGCGGCGATGGAGGAACGCAAACAGAAGGTGGAAGCCCCTGTCCAAGATGAAGGAAAGGGTTTTTAGGCCAGTCAGTGGTGAAAGACATGCCCCGCTCGACAAATCAGTTTTCAGTTCTCGAAACATGTACAATAGGGATCACAGGCGATATGATGCATCCTTCTCCTATCCCTGATCGAACTGAAACCAAACCAGCCATGCCAAAAACCCAACCCATCGCTCCAGTTGCTAATGCAAACCTTCCAGTCCCTCTATATGTCCGTACTGCTGACCTCCGCCGATGCACCAAAGTACCTCTCAAGGTCCACTCCGTTGACACAGGGCATCCACTCGCAATTGACTCCCTCCTTGACAGTGGTGCTACAGGATGTTCATCGATGTGGAGTTTGTAAGGGAACACAGACTTTGGACCCGTCCCCTACCCCGTGCCATCCCCGTCTACAATATTGATGGTACCCCAAATAAGGCTGGCTCAATCAAGGAAGAAGTTGACCTCATTTGCACCTTTGGGGATCATACGGAACGTGCCACATTCTCCGTCACAAGCCTTGGACGACTTGCCATCATTCTTGGTCACACATGGCTTGTTGAACACAACCCAGAAGTTGACTGGCGTACAGGAGATGTGAAGATGACACACTTTTTAGATTAAAATGTTAATTAGTGCCTTTTTATCAAATGAAATCTGTTGCTTAGTGGTTGAAACCACTATATTCGCCTCCCCTCTGTGTGCTGACTAAGCTCTTCGGGGTGCGTACAACACTGATGAATGAGGGTCACGTGACCGTGTCATCAGAAGAACAGTGTCGATCCAAGGGATAGTCAAATCAAAAGCGTTTGCTTTTAAGCTAGTATAGAGTAAACAGTGATAGTAGACTCTCAACGAAGATTTGGAATAAACTGTTAAGAACTGAGCTCTGTAACTATCAAACAAGATTACAGCAATTTCAGGAGGCAGAAAAAATCGATTCTGGATAATTTTGTTCATACATTCGTGCTAGCTATTTATACTATTTTAGTAGTAAGTACTAGTACTCAAGATACTAGATAAATGGGTCGGGAAGGCTGTTTGTAACTAGGGAGTGACTAATTAATAGTCATAATGTCATGGGGTGATGGGGATGATGTTAGGATTCTCTGGGCTTTGGAGCAAGGGTCTATACCTAGTATACAAAGCCCCTGTCAACATAATACTGAGATAATAGCCAGTGAGACGTGTCATGGAGCTAGAATAGAGAATGATACTATATTTGCCCTGCCTAGCATAAATGCTAGGCTTGGAGATGGGGCCGCTGTCTCTGTGCCTCTCTTGTGTGGCAGCTGATTGAGTATATGTGTTGCAGATGACTTTCTCAGGTCACTCCACAACACCCTGTACCCCTGCGCAGTCTACTATTCTCTGCGGCGTTTGGTGCCCGTACCCCTCGGTACCTATGGCCTGGCGCCTGTCGACGTCATGGCTGATACCATCACCCGATAGGCGCGCCGTCCCTGATCGACCGCACGTGGCCGACGCTCGAACTCCTGTATACTACCCGATCTATGGGTAATATAGCGTGTCGTAAGATTCGTGTGATCGTCGTTTGCGCCGACGTCTATCGTGAATGTAGTTTGTGTTTCTTTTGATTTTTTTTGATTTTCTCTTCTTTTTTTTTATTAGTTTCTTTTTATATAAATGATTTGAGTAAGATAATTGCGTTTATCACAACAACGCTGTCCCAAGTCATGTGGGGGCAGACCTGTTGTTAGAGGGCCCACAGTCGAAACTGTTCCAGAAGAGAGTGTAGATCAAGAGGAGGTTCCCATACAGCACACCCGCTCCCTACTTGAGGAAGGAGACAGGACCTTTGTCATCTTTGTGAATTCGAGTCCTGAAATGATTGGCGCAGGCTGGACTGTCTCCCAACAGCTTGCTGAACGGGCCAGCAAGTCTGCACCAGTCAGATCCTTCGAGGACCTTGTCCCCAAACCATACCAGGAGTTCAAGGATGTGTTTTCTAAGGAGTCATTTGACCAACTGCCTCCTCGAAAGCCCTGGGACCATGCAATTGAGCTCACTCCAGGTGCACAACCCTTCAGCACAAAGGTTTACCCAATGTCACCGGTTGAGCAAAGGGAACTGGATAACTTCCTTGAGGAGAACCTGAAGAGCCATCGTATCCGTCCTTCCAAGTCACCTATGGCATCTCCAGTCTTCTTTGTGAAGAAAAAGGACGGCAGTCTTAGATTTGTGCAAGACTACCGGAAGCTCAATGATATAACAATCAAGAATGCCTATCCTTTGCCCCTTGTTCCAGACATCATGAATAAGATTGCTGCTGGAAGGGCTAAATACTTCACAAAGCTTGACATTCGCTGGGGATATAATAATGTACGCATAAAAGAGGGAGATGAGTGGAAGGCAGCCTTTCAGACAAATAGGGGCCTGTATGAACCTCTAGTCATGTTCTTTGGACTCACGAACAGCCCAGCAACCTTCCAGACGATGATGAATGACATCTTCAAGAGTCTCATCGATGAAGGGGTCGTGGTGGTGTTCATGGACGACATTCTCATCTTCACAGAGTCGCTTGAAGAACATCGTAGGATTGTACGACGCGTCCTTGAAATCCTCCGGGCCAACAACCTGTACCTCAAACCTGAAAAATGCCTATTTGAGCAACTAGAGGTGGAGTATCTCGGCCTCATCCTCTCTCAAGGACAGGTTGCCATGGACCCAGTCAAGGTTGCAGAGGTGCGGGACTGGCCAATACCACGTAGCGTCACTGAAGTCAAATCATTCCTTGGTTTCATCAACTTCTACCGTAGATTTGTGGAAGACTTCTCACACATTGCAAAGCCCCTCAACCAGTTGACAAAACAGGATGCCCAATGGTCTTGGGATCCAAATGGCCCAGAGCAAATGTCCTTCGACAAGCTCAAACTCCTCATCACCTCAACACCGATCCTTGTCCTCCCTGATCAAGACAAACATTTCCGTCTTGAAACAGATGCCTCAGCCTATGCCACAGGAGCAGTACTGTCCCAGATATGTGATGATGGCAAATGGCGGCCTGTGGGGTTTGTCTCCAAAAGCCTCAATGATGCTGAACGCAACTATGCCATCCATGACAAGGAGCTTCTTTCTGTGATTCGGGGATTAGAGGAATGGCGCCACATCTTAGAAGGAACGAAGCACAAGATTGAGATTCTCAATGACCATCAGAATCTCACCTACTTCCGCACTGCACAAAACCTGAACCGTCGTCAAGCACGCTGGTCACTCTACCTCTCTCGCTTTGATTTTGAGCTGATCCATCGTCCTGGTCGTCATTCAGCCAAGCCTGATGCACTCTCACGACGCGTGGATCATAAGCGGGGGGAGGAAGACAACCAAAATCAAGTCTTACTTACCCCTGACTTGTTCCACATCAAGGCGAATCCTCCAGAGGCTGGCGCGCAGTTAGTCCCAGGTGAAGGTGATGCTTTCCTCAATCGAGTAAGGAACTGTGTAGACCGGGATGAAAAGGTTGTCAAGGCTCTCAAAGAACTGGGCTCCTCTGGAAATTTGCGAGGAGAAGAGTGGTCTGAACAGGATGGGCTTGTCCTCTATCACAACAAAGTGTACGTGCCGCTTGATGCAAAACTACGACATGACATAGTGAAAGCGCACCATGACATGCCTCTCACCGGTCACCCTGGTCATTGGAGAACCACTGAACTAGTTGCTCGGAGTTACTGGTGGCCTGGGATGGGACGTTACATTGCAAAATACGTGAAGGCCTGTGACCTGTGCAACCGGACAAAAACCTTCCCTGCTTCTCCCATTGGCAAGCTTCTACCAAACCGTATCCCAGACCGTAGATGGCAGGTTATGTCTGTTGACTTGATCGTAGAACTGCCTACCAGTCATGGCTATGATGCTCTCCTTGTTGTCGTCGATCGCCTCTCAAAGCGTGCACATGTCATTCCCACCACTTCAGATGTAACTTCGGTGGGAGTTGCCCGACTCTTCCGTGATCATGTTTGGAAACTTCATGGGCTCCCTGAAGAAATCATCAGTGATCGAGGCACACAGTTCATCTCCCAGTTCATGCGTGAACTGAACAAACTTCTTGGTGTCAAAGTCGCTGCCTCTACTGCTTATCACCCCCAAACTGATGGACAGACTGAAAGAGTTAATCAGGAGATTGAGCAATACCTTCGACTATTCGTCAACCAGCGTCAGGATGATTGGTTTGAATGGATATCCTTGGCCGAGTTTGCCTATAACAACCGAATCCATGCCTCAACCCAGACTACACCCTTCATGTTGGACAGTGGCCAACATCCAAGGCTGGGACTGGAACCAGTCCGGGAAACTCGACTCGAGGCCCTGGATGAGTTCACAACACGCCACAAGAGAAGCTCGTTCGGCCCTGTCCAAGGCAGCAGAGGACATGGCACGCTTCTATGACGTGCACCATAAAGCAGCCCCAGTTTATAAGCTTGGTGACAAGGTCTGGCTCAATGCACAAAACATCACAACCACTCGCCCAATGAAGAAGCTAGACCACAAGTGGCTAGGCCCCTACACTGTTAATAAGGTGGTCTCACGAAATGCCTATGGTCTAAATCTTCCTACATCCTTTGGTCGCACACATCCAGTGTTCTCTGTCGTCCTGCTTCGGCCATATGAAGATGACCCAATCCTTGAACGTCATGCCCCTCCACCACCCCCCCCTGTCATATGGGATGGAGCCGAAGAATATGAAGTTGAAAGGATTCTAGACAGCAGGATGTTCCGTGGAAGGTTGGAGTATCTCGTGCGCTGGAAGGGCTATGGAGCTGCCGACGATCTCTGGCTACCAGCGAAAGATGTCTCTGGGGCAAAGCGACTCGTTAAAGAATTTCACCGGCAGAACCCAGAGGCACCTCAGCGTATCTCAGCAGCCACATATATGTCCCTCCCCTTCCCGAGATTTCAGAACTTCACAGAACCTTCCAGGCAAACTCTCTTCGACTGGACAGCAGGCAGGGCTTCTACTTATGATGTCAAGGGTCCAGAACCCCAAAGATAAGCGATATCGGCCTCCGCCTAACCAATTCATTCCGATAAGCTATATATCCCCTCTCCACCTGTGACCACTCACTTCCACTGCATCGACCCCACCACATCCATCAACCATGTCCTCGCCCACCATTGAGCTTGTTGCCCTCCCCAGCTTCACCCAAAACCTCTCTGACCTGCCAAACATGTCACGTGTCGATCCCACTCTCCTGCACTTCTCCGGCTTCTCGTCATCCAGAGCAGCCAGTGAAGCCAAGCTACAAAGGATGCTTGACTGCCGTGATCTCGACGTCGCATGGTCTTCAAAGTGGTCCGTCAGCTCTGAGGACCTCACACCAGCGGAGAGTCAGGCGCCCACTCGCCCTGCACTCGCATTCCTCAGACCCCGACACAGACGAGAGAACACATACTACGTCGGCGACCCTGTCTTCCTCAACGATAGAACCCCCCGTTGTGGAACCCCCTACACTTTCGAAGGCTGGGTGGGGCGGTGTTTCCGTAACATGGCAGGAGAGCGAATACGTCGAGCAAGGTTCCGAGGGCCGCACTTGCCCATGGACCCCAATCCCCCTGAGCTCATAATTGACCTGCGTTACCAGGAAGGGAAGGGCCAGGAGAGATGGTGGTCCCGCCTGTGGCATACTTGGAAACGATGTCTCGGTGGATGTTGAGGGCTAGGTGGCAGCTGTGCTTGTCGGGACGACAAGCATTGAGAGGGGGGTGATGTCAGGGTTCACGCATTTCCTTCCACAAGTTTCTATTTCCTTCCATGAGTTTCCGTTACCTTCCGTCAGTTTCCATAACCTTCTGTCACCTTCTGTCACCTTCTGTCACACTCCGTCACATGTCACATTCCGTCACCTTCCGTAACCCTCTACAAGTTTCCATCTCCCCTATTATGTAAGCCTTGCCAGCGCTATAAGACTGTAGCCCATGTGGTGGCGTTTCCTCAGCTTGATCTCTGAGGATACCCACTACACAGGCAAGTCCCCATGTATCTATCGTTGGTAGAGTTATAATCTGAGGATACCCACTACACAGTTGGTCATTGTCCTAGTATCGGCTCTTATCTCCTTGAGTATCTTTGGTTGTGGCTTCGTCATTAGTGTTGCCCTCACAGATATCCTCAAAATGCAATCTAAGAGTTAAACGCGGGGGGTGGGTGGTTGTGGGCCCGCTGACCAATGCTTGGTCATGGAGCGCGCGAGCGGCGCAGCCGCGAGCCCCCGGTCTGTTTAGGTCAGCGCCGAGTGGTGCAGCCGCGAGCTACAAACGCTGCGCAGCAGCGTTCCAGGTCACGTGACCGGTTCGTGACCATACGCGAGTGGTCCGTGCACGACCCTTCACTTGGTATAAAGAGAGCGATGCTGCAGAACCGCACTCCCCACTGGTGTCCTCCTGTGTTCTGGCTGTAGTGGGCTTACTACTGCTTTGGCTGGGGTCTTGGTGTCTTTCTGTGTGTCTCTGGGTTTCTTTCTGTGTGTCTCTAGGTGCCTCTGAGCTTCTTTGGCTGTGAATTGACACCAGCTTCTGCTTCAATGTCCTGTATATTTTTTGATATTTTTTTCGCAAATTGCTATCAATACACCTAACTTGCTAACTTTAATAATAGCCAACTTAAATATCCTGTACATTTTTTTGATATTTTTTCGCAAATAGATAACTTATTCTGACTTTGCTAAAGTTAATAACAAGCTGCTTAAATGTGGTTTCTTTTCCTATTTTATATATGTCACGAAATAGATACTGATACATGTCCCTGATATGTGTGAGGACACGCTACCTGTGGGGACATGCTATTACCTGTGGGGACACATTACGTATGGGGACACACTACCTGTGAGGACATGTTACGTGTGAGGACACGTTACATGTGAGGACACACTACCTATGGGGGCATGTCACCTGTGAGGACACACTACCTGTGGGGACATGCTACCTGTGAGGACATGTTACGTGTGAGGACACACTACCTGTGGGGACATGTCACCTGTGAGGACACGTTACGTGTGAGGACATGCTACCTTTGAGGACACGTTACATGTGGGGACACACTACCTGTGAGGACACGTTACATGCGGGGACATGCTACCTGTAAGGACATGTTACGTGTGGGGACATGTTACGTGTGGGGACACGCTACCTGTGGGGACACGTTATGTGTGGGGACACGCTACCTGTGAGGACACGTTATGTGTGGGGACACGCTGCCTGTGAGGACATGCTACCTGTGAGGACACACTACCTACCAGTGAGCACACGTTACGTGTGAGGACATGCTACCTGTGGGGACATGTTATGTGTGAGGACACGCTACCTGTGAGGACATGTTACGTGTGGGGACATGCTACCTGTGGGGACACATTACGTGTGGGGACACACTACCTGTGAGGACACGTTACGTGTGGGGACATGCTGCCTGTGAGGACACGCTACCTGTGAGGACATGCTACCTACCAGCGAGGACACATTACATGTGGGGACATGCTACCTGTGGGGACACATTATGTGTGGGGACACGCTACCTGTGAGGGCACGTTATGTGTGAGGACATGCTATCCAACTGCACTTTGGGTCTTCCCCCATTTCTGATTTTGGTATTGTTTCTGGTTCTGTGAGAGTGTCACCGGAGGATCAGCTGGCATATTGATATAACCACATTGTCAAAATTCAGGATCCCCAAGGTCACTATTGGGTCTATTTCACAATGCACGAGCTTTGAAACCTGTGGATTATGACAATAGGCGCAATCTTATAATCTCTGATGATTCAGTCAAGACCATTACCACTTTCATGTCTAGAGTCGCTGGGAGGGCCATCCCAGAGGTTGAGAGAGAGCTCTGCATGTTCGGCTGTTCCATGGGTGCATACATGATTCATGATACTATATGAACAGGGATATATTTTGCATGATCCTATTTACCCCAATGCACTTGACCTTACTGATTCACTTGCCCTTACTGAGGCGTTTGACCTACACCCCCGCGCGAAGCGCGGGTACCCACCTAGTATCTTGAAACCCTGGTTAAGCTAATGGCTGCTAAGTGAGTTGTCTAATCCCAGCCTCTGCATGTATTCACTCTTCTTCAGTGCACAATGGACACAATCATCTAGTCAATGGAAGAGTGCCGATATTACAGATCTGCAGGGCATTGGAGCGTATGCACGTGCTTCTGCAAGCTCACGCCATTTAGAAATGGCACGGGCTCGCAGTCTTGAAACTTTATTGACACTTCAGGAAGCTGTTCAGGACTTGGAGAGCCAACTGGAGATTGGGGAGCGTTGGGAGAAAGGATCACCGGCGTGGATTGCCACACAGGCAATGATCGATAGCCGTGCATATTGCCAGGCCATCAACAAGTTGGAAGGTTTAGTTGTGGGGCGGTTGTTTGAATTGGGTAAGGTGCATCAAGCTGGCACAGGTATGTGATCATTTTGTCCATTTCATTGTAATTCTATTATTTAATACTTTGTAGGCTACAAGCTACGGAAACACATTGGCAAGGCACTGAAATCGCGGTCAGAAGCCATTCGCAATGCAGTCAAGAAGTACAACTACGCAGCAGCCATGTTGAAGCCACCACGTCCGCCTTTAGACGTACAGACAGTTCTTGATCATGTCTACCTTGGTCAATTTGATCTCCTCCGGGAAAGTTGCCATAACATTGCCGAAAAACCATGGGCACATGCGACTGCACGAGAGGCTACAACAGCCTACTTCAAATTGCGCCGATCCCACGAGGAAGTCACCTGGGTGTTAGTAGAGGCTCGACGACTGCAAACCTGGATGAAGGATGAGGAAAACCTCATCCTTCATCACATAGAACAGTTACAGGTTACCAGACCTGCACTATCATTTCAAATGCGCCAGGACTATTCTCTGTTATGTGCTACTAATAGTATACACAGGCAACGGTTAGCCGCCCTTGAGGCAGATGAACACTTTGATGGCAAGAGAGATCCAGGAGTACGCAAGGGTCAGGAGATTCAGGACCTGAGGGTGGAAGAACCAGTGCGAAGTGACCAGGAGGTTGAGCTCGAGCAGGGAGATGAAGAAGGCGAGGATGAGGATGCATTGCAGACCCTAGAATCCACAATGACTGCACTCAGTCTTTATGATTAACTTTTCCAAAGAAATCTGTGATCAAAATATAACGACTTGAGTAAAAAAGCATCTTTCCCAAATATAACGACCTGAGTAACAATGCGCCAGCAACAGTTGGAATTCAACCAGGCCATGTCTAACTTACAATATGATGAGAGTGATAATGGTCTACATATAACAGACAAAAACTGCACTCAGTCTCCATGATTAGATCTCAATGAGCTCTCGAAAACCTAAATGACTTGAGCAACAATGCACGAGCAACAGTCAGAATTCAACCGGGCCATGTCTAACTTGCAATATGACGAGAGTGACACTACTAATAGCCTACATTAAATGAGAGATGGTAATTTACATTATTTTTCAAGAATATAAATGTTTAGCATAAGCCTTTCAATGTAGTATATTTTAGTATGTTCTCTGGCAGTGGGCTGGATAAATTTACATAATGATTACCTCAGCATGGTTTTGGGCGTGCATCTTGGCCTCCACCATCCACCCATACTTACTGGTCACAGCCCAGGGACGATTCAAATTGCCTTGGGCTCCCTAGACTTACATGAACAGTGTGCAGGTCACCCCATCAATGAATCCTTGGCCTGAGTTGGCAGTACCCGCTCTGCAAAACAAAACTATCAATGACCTGAGGGATGCTGATTGCACACAACTCCATATCACCCATGCTGCCCATGGCATGGGTAATGATGGAATGGACTGTATGGCATATCAGCATCACCCAGCAATGATCACTGTCCACAGTGATCGATGCAACAGTCGTACCATTACTTCTGCCATGCTCCGTGACCTGGTAAGTCTCTGCCCTCTCCTGCTCTCGTTCTCGGCTTCACTTCAGGGATCCAAAGATGTTTGCTAATTCTCTCCTTACCAGGTTGTGTACAAGGAACGGTTTGAAGATGTCACATGCTTTGTATTTGAGCTCACGCCAGAATCGAATCCAAGTGACCAACCCCTCACACCAGAAAAAGTCCTGCAACGCAACCTCAGTTATCGTGTCCCCCCAGCATTTCAGCACAATGAACGGTTAAAAACATTGATGGACCAGTTTGCGAGTGACCTCGCTGATATTGTCTTGGAGCAAGTGTCTGAGCTGCCTATACGATGGAAATGGAAGAATGTTAAGGTAATGTCGCTATGTTTATTCATGGATAGATCCCTTAATTCACATTTCCATAGCCTATGTCAATCCAGCAAGTCGGACCGAGAGATGGTGTTTCCTCATCCCCAAACCTCAATGCCTCGCATTCTGCTCATCGCACCCCTTCGTTGCTTCATTCATGTGCATCAGCGCCACCCACCATACCTGTCCAAGGTTCTTTGATACCTGTCCGAGATTCTTTGGCCTCCCCTCATAAGTCCAGCCTGTATGACCAAGCTGCCTGTCCAGAAACCCCTGTACACCATCGTCATCCACCAGGGCGACTTACCTCATCACTCCCACAACCTAAGGCAAAGTCCACAAACCTATCATCCCCACCTCAGTTCACAACCCCACCATCTCCACTTCGCAAGCCACCAACCCCAATGACACCCAGTTCTACAGTCTCTCGCCCAAGTTCAATCTCCAGTATCACTGCCACCGATCCATGCTATGATTTGCTACAAGAAGATGAGGAACTTAGGAACTTATTGGAACAGATGCAGTTGCCAGACCCTAACGATGGGGATTGTGTGCTTACTTTAAGGCTAGCCCGTGGAGATACCGTCACTGTCTCTAACGGTATAGAAGGATCATGTCAAAGGGCTGGTAGAACCATATTTCCAGTGCTACCTGCTCCCAATAGGACTGAGCCGAGGAATGAGGCCTCCTCGTCTTACCCCAGCCTAGCACATTTGCACCGTGAATCCCATAGTTAGTTTGAATATCTTGGATACTTGGATACACTAGTGGTAGTCTAGTATTGATTGGAAAGTCTTGCTCATGTCTACGGGTCCTTACAATATATGATGTTTGAACTCACGTGACCAATGAACAGCATGCGACTTTGATCTTCTACCTTGCTCGTGTTCCAAACTCCCCACCATGGTATACAAGGCTGCCCACAATGGTCTTTTTGTCAGAAAGCTGCGTAAGAAGTTTGCTAGGCCTAAGGAACGACAGTGTGCATTAAACCTTCACTGTGCCGACCGACGAGCAGCAGCAGCCAAGCTAGCTGCCAACAGGAACTTGCTATGGGCTGATATCCAGGAATACTGGAAGAATCAAGATGAATACATCAGACAACTGGCTTTAAAGCATGATAAGAAGGAGGAGTGGATGCGCCTTCAAGCGTGTCGCACTGGGAAATATGGGCGGCATCGCAAAATCAGCAAGTATAATGCTTGGTTGCATGCAAGGAGCCTTGTATTAAATGAAGGTATGCAACAACTTTGTATTACCAGACCTGCATAACATCTTTGACAGACCTACCCGCGGGACGAAAGACTCGTCTTCTTGAACTACATAAACAGGCGAAGGAGACTTCTTCATACAAGGACATACCAGAGGCAGAGATGGATGAAATGGTACATGCATTAGAGGAGAAGCGGCTACTTGAGAAGAAAGGGATCTGTTCAGGACCTGCAGCCCATTTGAACGATGTTCGCGTGACTACGAAAGGTGTTGGAGAAGAGGTGAGTCCCATACATCCCATGGCTACCTTGAACTAAAACATACCAAATGAACATATACAGTTGCTCAATCTGCAGAAGCGTTGTGCTACGGCGTCATTTTCAATCACCGTACGAACCGACCCATCACATGCAAACTTGCCTCTCATCTATCATGATGCAGTATCGCAAGATTTTATCGAGCTTCTTTTTGGGATGGATATAGATGACTTTGCATTGAAAATGGAGGCATATGCATTGTTCCGCATCAAAGGTATGTGAACTTGATTAGAGTCAATGACAATTTGCTTACTGAGGTACAGGAATTGCCAAAAACAATAATGATCGCAAAACGATGACGAAGAGGATCGTATGTGTCTTGGTGAAACGTGGTCTGCGTAAGTATTGCAGAAATAAATTATACGTAGCTTTTGGCTGATTAACATACAGGTGAGATTACTGGTGAGTACTCGCTGGACATGGAATGGAAACGCTATGAAAGCAAGATCGTGGACACATGGAGAGTTGAGTTTGTAGGCTGGCCGGTCAACGAGTTTGACCCGCATGTGCTTGGGGTGAAGGACCTGGAGACTTGTGTAGCCGCACTGAAAGACCCAGACCCAGTGTGTTATTGGCGCAAACTGGATGATGAAGAGCTCACGCAACATCACACGTCATTGAATGCAAAAAAGGCATCAGGGGAAATTGTAACAAAACAGCGTAAAAAGCGATCAGATGCAGGCAAAAAAAGGGGTTCAAAAACGAGGCCACGGGACGACGGTGACAAGGAGAATGAGCGATGAGTGGTACACACAAGAGAATGAAGAGCACATAGTGCATCCATTATCCCACTATGATTTGGATTAGACATCAGGTGTATAGATCCTTTTATTTCCTGCCTCTAGCAGACCCAAGCCACAAAACAGCGAGAAGTCGAAGCAAAAGGCAGCAAAGTTGCACACCGACACAAGTTTACAGGCCTCTGGGCCTGCTCCAGGGGGTGAGAGTAACATAAATACAGTGGGTTACTATGTACAGAGGTCCCTGCGGAATTTCGAAATTAAACAAACCGTACTGAAGAGTTGTTGTTGTTGTCGTCGATGACGACGAGCATGGGTGTTTCCAGCACATGCGTGGTGATGAGCCCGCGGGGTTGATGATGCTGGAGCCTATGGGTGCCCACACGCTTGGTGGGATTAACCGTTCCACGGTCACCCGGTAGCCTGGTGGCTTTCCCAGGATTTGGTTTTCCTCAGTTCAACATTATTTGCGGTATTATTTGCGGTATAAGGCCCTAGCTACGAAACATATCCAACTGGAAGGGACATCCGGTCCGCCAGACCCGTCTATTTGGGTTTGTCATGCACGGTACATCAGGTGTTATTTTGAGATACTTTGTCGTATTTTAAAATACTCGTACAGTACAGCGGGAGATCTGCATCCTATGCAGCAGTGGCTGTCACAGCGGGACCAAGCTCAGGGTCTGCAACTGTGCATTACAGTAGTTGCAGAACAGCCTGGGAGCTCGAGATCGGCGTCGACGGAGCTCCCTGGATCAAGCATGCTCGCTTCGATGGAATACTCTCCCATGCGGACTCATGGGTGTTAGAGCACTGGTAGCGCACGAAAATAAAAGACCTACAGTGAAAGCGGAAAAAGTGAACAGGCCTCAAAAATGCTCAACAATATGTACGTAGTACAAAATAGTCGCCCGGACGACTTTCATTGAAAGCCGTTGCCCGTTGCCGACAGACCGCGTTGTAGAAAAATAGAAAAAGCGTTTAATGTGGCCGTACCGAAGACGCCCCTGCGTTGCTACTCTAGGACACGACGTCACCGCGAGAACAGTAGAACAGAGTACGTGTACCGAATAGAGGTCGAGATAAGATAGACGCCTTAAACCGGGTCCAAAGTTGACTAATCTGCTTACAATTTCGCGAAGAAATACCTTTTTCGGCAAGAAAAGGATTACGAAATACGTCGATATATCTTTATACGGCGCTGAAAACTCCCATCCACGACAACAAATACAAAGAACCGGGAAGCCGGATCTATATCTCCCGGGGTTAGAAGCCCTTGTCTTCGAGGGAACGACAAGGGAACTCAGATCACATAGTTTGGGCCTTGGCAAGGCCCAAACTATGTGATCTCGTCAGAACCTGTGGTACCCACTTGGTGCGTATACTACAACACGAACATAAAAGTACTGAATGTTAACCAGAAAGAGCATCGCAGACTTTGAGACTACTCACATGATCCAGCAACTCATTCTTGGATATTGGTTTCTTCGCCCCCTTTATTCGATATGTTGGGCCATAAGCCTCTCTGCATTCAGTGTAGAAGTCACCGCTCGGTCTCAGGAAAACTTCAAATTTGTGTCCCCAGAGCCAACGTGCCTTGGGCTGGAAAGAATATATAGGGGACATGTTCCGCTACAAGGACGGCCCAGGAGCAACTCACGGGAGGGGCAGAGATAGTATGTCGTGCTCACTACCAGGTGTACGCCGAGAGGTAGAGAGCCAGAGCTAAGTAGAGGACAGCAGCGAAGAGAAGGTCAAAGAACGCGAAAGAGAAGTGGGGGTTGCGGTGTTCATGGTGCGTCTTGGAAAAGGCTGAATATACAACTTATACGGTGACCTTTGTCATTAATGTGAGTTATAGCTTTCTCAGTCTGGCCTTGCTATATCCTCACGATTTCTGAGATACTAAGTAAGGCCGATACCGGCAGATCCCTCTGAATCTGGAATGGTGCCTGATGCCTGCCGCTTTCCCACGATTTACCAGTTGCACCAGCAAAGTCGTCCGCTCAGCTGGATGCGTGTTGAGCAAGACTAGGCAGCACAGCAGTGTTGTCATATCTACCATGGTCTCACCGTCGCCGTTTAGAACGACCCGCCCTCCGTTTCGCAGCCACGCCTCCCAACCGATTTAGTTTGTCTGCATTCTTCGTATTTAAAGGTTTCCCTTTCGACAGCCGCCAGGCGTCTCTGCGCGACAAACGGCGTCCAGACGTGGATACTTTTTGGGGGGTGGAGGCGTCGCCTGTGGAAAGGTAGTAACAACTTCAATAAAACTTTAGCTCCACACATCAAGAGTCAGCGAACCTTCGTCAGCTCCGGCAGAGGCCTCCCCTCTGTTTTCTGCCATAGTCACTACATGATGAAACACAGTCAGTTGCAACCACATTCAGAGGACATCGCCCAGCACAACCCGAGAGCAGGCCAATCTTAGCCCACCCTCAACGTATCTGCATCCAGCAACCCGAGCATTGCGAACCAACACCAACCTTCCTCTGTTTCTTTCCCTTCTGCTGCCTCGTCAACTAACTGCGTCAGGGTCACGTCGCCATCCTTGTCAACCCCTAATTTCGCCTTCAGCCTAGCTGATAAACGGTGCATGCGTGCTGCATCAGCGGCTGCAAAGACCCCCGACTCCCTTTTCACCCTGCGAAAGGCACGTTTGGTTTTCGAACGAATGCTCTTTGCCATGTTGGTTCGGGGACAAGTGTGCGATGAGGCCCTGAGGGCTGATGATGGAAGACAAGAGGGGTGTGGTGGTGGCGAGAAGGAAGTTGGCTGCAGAGTCAATCGTTCTTACGTAAGTTCGTAAGATCTCGGGACCCAGATTTATTTAAGTACCACCTGCCATTTAGTCTCTCGATATACATGTCTGCGACAGCCCAAGAGATCTCCCAGCTTGACGCTCGACCTGCAGCGCCAGTTCAAACAGAGTCCTTCCGCCAATCGAGGCCACTGCTAGTTGGTGAAGACTCTGGCCCTTCGCCACCTTTTCCTATACGGCTTGCTGGAAGTGTTCAGCGTGGATTTGGAAGGGGCGGAAAGGATCTGGGGTGTCCGACTGGTCAGCTCGATCCTTATGCTCTCAGTGTCCTATCACCCCTTTGATCCCAGATAACCAATGCGTCAGCTAACTTGCCAGACGAGTCCCTCGAACCGATTGCAACTGCCACCAAGACCGGTATATACTTTGGTTATGCCCAAGTGCTTCCCTCGCGAGCTGAGGAGCAGAGTACCTGGGTGGAAGATGATTCTAAGGTCTGGCCGATGGTTATGAGCCTGGGTTGGAATCCTTTCTACAAGAACGAGAAGCTAACAGCTGTAAGCAACATAAAACACTGCTGTGTATTTCCCATGCCAGCTAGAAACACTAATTTCTGATTCCAGGAAATTCATATCATGCATAATTATCAGTCAGACTTTTACGGGCACGAGTTACGAGCAGTGGTATTAGGCTACATTCGACCCGAGTTGGACTATACGTCGCGGGGTACGTGGCATGGACTTTGTCACCCTCTAATCGCTGGGAAGACTAACAACTTTCAGATGCGCTTATCAATGATATTGACACCGATAAGCGAGTTGGTGAGAAATCGGTGAATCGTCCAACATACCGCATCTTCGCGCAAGACCCACATTTTAAATCACCCACATGATTTTAGAATATTTTAGGTATACCATAGAATGATGTTGGATAGATGCGATTTCAGACGCTGCTTGTGCTTTTCGTTTCTGGCGCTTACCTAAGCTTTCCTTGCTATCATGGCGTACCAACCCTACAATTATTCAGCGCAAGTACACGCCCCAGTCCCATACCAATACCCTCCAGGCTATGCCATACCACCAGATTATAATGCGTATTATGGCATCCCTGCCCAGATTCCAGAGCCTCCACCTCCGCAGCCTCCGCCTCCTGCACTTCACATCCAGACCGTAAATGCCTCAGTGGCATCGCAGAGCGTGCGGCGACTTCTGTCTTCTGAGATTAGAAATGTAGGGTTTAAGAGATACGAATCCGCCGCGCTTGCCAGATTGGAGAATGAAGTTGTATCGTGTATGTGTCGCGTTCTCGGCGTTAGATATTGCCCCGCTCATCAGCAATGTGGTGTTAGTCGTAGAGCTTCTCTACAGCCATGCCAAAGAGTATGCAACTCTGACGAATCGTGTCTCACCAACGGCGCATGACTTACTCGCTGCCTGTGAGGATCAAGGTATGAGTGCGACTCAACTTCGCCTGGCTAGCAAGAAGAAGAAGCGCAAACGCGGTACGTTTTGTAATAAATACGGCACTCGCTCGTCACCTTACACAAGTGTGATGCTAGCGGCGCATTCCCCTACTAGATTGGTTTCACCCCCACCTCGAGAGCCCTCACCAGAGATTTTGCCTTCTGACGACGACGACGCACCAGCTCCCACAATGCAGACAGCAGCACTTCCTCAAACTCTTCAAGACCTTCCCGATCATTTACCCTCGCTGCCCCCGAAGCACACATATCTTCACACTGCAGTAAGTCACAATGTCATTCTTCATTTAGAACATCCTAACCATTTGTACTTTAAGCCTGCGGCACCAAAAAGGACGAAAATTCCCTCGTTAGACAAAAAGTTGGACAATGCAGCCAAGGTCCAGCAATCTCTTCGAAGCCTTGTTAAGGCGACCGAGGACACAGCAGGAAAGGGCGATACGGAGTTGGCAGGCGGGGTTGTCAATTGGATGTCAACATCAAGTACAGGTAGGAAAAGGTGGAAAATACGATAGTAACATTTCATTTCCATAAGGCAACTACCAATTTCTGTGATGCCGTACTTACATTGATCGAAATATCCAAGATCAATCACTTCTTTCCAGTCCAATCTCATTTTATGCCTCCCTGCGTCTTTTTGATGCACGGGTCACCATTGTGTGTGTGCTCTTCGACTCTAGTGTAGTGTCAGGCGTCGGTCTCGCTCGCCGTTTCGCTGCGGGTAGTGCCCTTTTGGTCTTCAAGTTGCCTCGTTTTTTAGCACTCTTTGGAGAAGCAATATTCTCGGGAGCAAGTCCGCTCATACGGGAGGGTTCGCCCATGCAGTTCTTCAAGTTTTGGGTAATCGCATCTACATCGGTATCGGTGCCCAGATCTGCAGGAACAGCTATGGTGCCTGTTGACAGTGGCTCTTCAGGTGCAGATGGTGGGGCCTTTCTCTTACGGCCCCTTTTCGCGCCAGTCGCTTTTGATGCTGTGCTAGGCCCGTCATCCGTGGTAACTGGGACTGGGTTCGAGTTGTTCCCTTCGCCATTGGTTATTGGATGCGACCAAGTAACATTGGGAATGGGGCCTATAGGGACAGTTCTTGTTTGGCTTGAATCGCTCTCCCCGATGCGCCAAACCGCCTGGAAGGAAGTATCCTCTGTGCCACACTTGGATCATAAAGAAAGCAGCCATTAGCTAGCCCGAAAAATGCTCTTTTCGCTAGTTCTCACCTGTTTCTGGGATCTAGTTCCCCCGATTTCAAGGCGCACCTTGTCCCACTGTTGGCTACCCATATTGAGCGTGTATCGTCCACGACATTGAGCATTCGTCCGACCAGGAACGTCCTGCGCAACTTTCACCCAATCTGTCCCATGCACCTCTATGGATTTCATGAGGCGCTCATCCTCCTCGTCGGTAAATTTACCTCGCTTGATCTCCGGATTAAGAGAGCGTTCGTAGCGTATCTGGCATTGATTAGCCGAGACGTGTTGAGAAACCGAATACGCGACTTCATTTGGAACGGGAACAAGATATCAGCTGTCTTAGAATCCGAGACAGAAAACGCGTGCGCGCACCCAATACCCAGTTATTACTACCGTGCCTTTCGACGGCCTCGAGGAGCTTATTGTCGAGAGTGCTTGTCCAGCGAACAGGAAGCTGGGGCCTAGTCTTGAAGTGTTTGATACAATCTAAAGCCGCACGGTTGGTCTGTGATTGGAGTCTCATCGTACGTCAGACGGAGGAAAGATTATGAAAGTACCTCAAGAAGGGTGGAGATCTCTTCCCAGTCGACCCGACCAGATTCTCGCTTTGACTCAACAAGATCATGAAGGCGGTTCTCCTCATCTTCGCTCCAGCGCTGGACATTGATTTTGGGGTACTGGCTTCCTAGCCATCGTACTTTACACTCTTGAGCAGTTCTACCTCCTGGACTGCCCGACGCTGAAACCTGGAAATATGCCGTGATGATACGAATGCTGAGGAAGAAAAAATTGGACATACGTCACGGGCAACATTTTCCCAACTGATTCCTTCTACACCATGCAAGAAGCTTTCACTATCAAGACGTAACACCGCTTCAAAAGCATCTTGACCCCTGGATCAGGGTAGGGTGAGCCGAATGAACACGAAAGCTTCTATATACATACCTTTGCTGAGCACGTAGAGCCGCGAGCCGTTTATTCTCCTTAATGATAGCCTTCTCGAGAGATTTCTTTTCCCTCGCGTTAACTTTAGAGTGACCTATACGTGAGCTTCACGGCGGATGGGTGAATGACGACACGAACAGGGGTCTGCAACCAAACATTTGGTGTAGCGCTTCCTGAGCAGAGCTTCAGCGAAAAATGGTGATCTCTAAAGCGCACATTCAGTTCGGATATAGACATTAAACAGGGACTATACGGACCTCGTCTAAGACTTGGGTGTGGTCTATGATACCGCTTGGTTTGAGGGCCCCATCCGCATGCAGACACCATTTGTCTCCAGCATCCTCCTGAAGGTTTTCATCGGATATGTTTTCGACGGCAGACTGTATTAGGAATGAGAATCTGAGGTGGACGTACAGCAAACGATCATGGGACGAACTATGAGCTTGTCCACCGTATCGAGTTCTGTTTGCAGCTTACGAGTGTACTGGTCTAATGCAAGCTTGTGCTTTTCGTTTGCTTCAAGAACTTGTCTTGACAAGGATTCCATGCCCACCGTTCACATGGGCATACTTATACAGTACCGCACAGGTGGCTGTAAGTAAGGGTGGGCGCTTGCGTGCTCCTCCGAAGTGCGTCATACTACTAAACATGTGCCACTGAAGAAGATCCTTAGATCATTCAATCAACCTCATTTATACCAGGTGAAGGCCAACCGCTGGGCCACGAGTTTACAATACGCCATGTCTGCTTTTCATGTCCTTCCTCGCCCGTTACCATCTGAAAGGCCGCATGACCCCGGCTAACAGCCTCTACATGTTCTAGCCTGAGCAGAGCGAGACCGATGTTGCCTATGGAACTGAGCAGTTTCCCTGTCCCTCTCGGACGGGGTCCTTTTCCTTCCAGCGTTGCAGGAGCGATTAAACGAATATCCAAACCTGGCGTTAAAATAGTGGGCTGTAATCCAGGACTGGATGCCTTTGCTGGGGAGTCGCTGTCGCGTATGATTAGGACGGCGAAATTACGTGGAAACAGAACACTCACTCTAGGGAGGGGTGTATTTCAATAGGTAGTATTCGTTTTCTCACAACGCCAGTATGATATGTCCGTACGGTGAGCTCTTGACCGATATAACAACCCTTCCTAAAATCGACTAGAGACGCTGTTTGTGGTTTCATGTCTTGGTGCAAATTACTCACTGGCTCCCATCACGTCCAAGTTCGACTCCATTGGGAATGCGTGAAGTGGTGGGATGTCTATAACACCCTCTGGAACACCATGCAATATGCGGTGAGCAGTGTACGCTTCCGAGGGTGCCACACCATAGTTTGACACCTCGAGCGCTGTTGTCGTTATATAATGAGTAGCGCTGCGGTTCGACCGGCTCGTATAACCTACGGGTATCTCCTTTCCGTACCAACATTCGCCGCCCCATACCACGAGCTCTCCTATCAAGGATAGAGAAGGGGTTTTTGGTCCCACCCCATGGCCATGAGTCAGGGACCCATACTGGTTCAACAGCGCCACTTCTTGACCAACGCCATTTCCTGTCGTCAGGTCCAAATTCAATACCCCAAGCGGCCCAAACATCCCATTGGTTGCTGACGTCCCTGACTTTGACCTTTGAGCGAAGTATGTAGCGTTTGAGGAGATCTAGCAGAGATGGAGCAGACGACGGTCGGGAGTCAAATTCAATCATATACCCATCTTCGGCATTAGATTCTGGTTCACGGTACACGAAAGCGTCATAGAGTACCCTTCCCTACGTGAATTGGTTTGAGGGATTATTTGACAAAATTCCGCGTCAGCGCACCTGGGCGTGAAGAAAAGCGGTAAAGAAGCCTCCTTGTGGGGGAACTGGAGGGCCCAAGGTGAGGATACCATTCAAGAATTGCGTTGCATGTGCACCGGTGAGAGATATGAGGGACCTGTGCGGAATACGTGCGCAGGTGGGAAGCGGCGGCATGACGCGTCAAAGAGGCGCCCGGCATTCAAAAGTTGATCAGCATGTCCTGCGAGCCACTGCTAACGGCATTGAAAGAATGTCTGCTACGTTCTGACTGTGTTCTCAAGGAGAAAGTTCTCCCCTCTGTCTGTCTACGTGAGCACATGGATGAGTTACCACAACAATGCAAGTCTTTGCGGAGAGCTGTATTTGACTGCAAACGAAGCCAGGTGTGTGATGCACTTCCCTCAATTACTTGTGTTATCTTGTCTCATATAACGAAGTTGGACATGCGAAAACGCTTTAGAGGAAAGCCCACTATAGGCAATGTTGCTCCAATCGATGCAGACCCACCGCCTCCACGTAGTACTCGTGAAGAGTCACCATCATAATAGAAGACTAAGAGGATGACAAAGGGGCTGCAGCCACCCCCGCTCGAGCTGAGGTCTGTGATGAATACTCAGGACAGTACGGTGCACGCACTTACTAACGATCAAAGTATTGGAAAGGAGGAATGCCAGATGCTTACAGAGCAGATATTCCGAGACGTTGTAGTGACCCGAGAGACAAGGTTAGATGTCAGGCCCCGACCATACCGTAGCGACAGCGTGCAAGCTGAATAAAGAACACGACGAATTAGCGCGAGCGAGTTGTTAATTGGCTTGCTAATCACCTACTAGAAGGCTGACGCATGACGAGCTCTGACCTTCGCTGATCCCTATTACTTATTAATGCCTAATGGCTTAGAAGGCAAGATACTTAAGCACCCGAACCGTTTACTAAGCCTGAGGGATATTATATAGATGCCATACAGTATATCGAATGCTATCTAGGAATCGCTTGTACAACCTCCGAATGTCTCAGAATCCATTACTGCTGTACACAGCACGTACTCCAAATGGCACGAAGCCAAGTATTCTCCTGGAAGAATTGAAGGCTGCCTATGGCCTCGACTACGACTATCAGGCACTCGCGTTGTCGAAGAAAGAGCAGAAAGAGGAGTGGTATATCAAGATAAATCCCAACGGTAAGTAACTGTTCCTATTTTGCTTTTTGTTGCACAATATGTTGCCCATACGATATACCAGGACGCATACCTGCGCTCGTTGACCGTTCACGAAACAATTTCCCGGTGTTCGAGTCTTCGGCAGTGCTTTTATACTTAATTCATCATTACGACAAGGACCATAAGTTCTGTTCCCAAAACGCGGACCAGCAAAGTGAGATCCTACAATGGATTTTCTTTGCGGTAGGCCTGTTTCATTCTGTTTCACGGTATCCGAACTAACGCCGTGAAAGGATGGAGGTATAAGCCCCAATATGGGACAGGGTGTGTTCCTTTGCCTCTACATTAATAGCCTTGACTGAGGATCCTTTATTAGCCAGCCATTTCATGAATGCGCCAGAGAAAATGTATGCACACATTCACCCGAGTAAAAGTCATGGCTGATCGCGTTTGGGAGAAGTCCGTATGCCATTGACAGTGTGTTAATATCTATTGGTCAGTAAGCAATCGACGAGAGCTCATTAAATCTAGGATACCTCACCGAGGCGAAACGTCTCTTCGGTGTATTGGAAATTCGCCTTAAAGATCATGATTACCTGGTCGGGCCAGGCAGAGGCACCTATACGATTGCGGATATCAGCTCATTTACGTGGTTTGTCCAATCAGTGTCTAATAGGCGTCCTTGGTTCATAAATCGGATCATAGGGTGAGGCTGCATAAGTCTCTTGACATAGACATGGAGGAATTTCCAGGCATCCAGGTAAGGAACCACGTCCTGACTCCCGAGAACTGAGAGTTAACTTCTGTCTATAGGCATGGTTAGACCGCATTGAAGCGCGCCCGGCGGTTCAAGCAGGATTAATGGTGCCGCCTCCTGCATGAGAAAATAGGATAGGAAGATTCGGGGTGTACCGTGATCGTGTAATAATACTCGGGAAGGTCGATGGCTCCGTACATGGTGGAATTAGAAGATTTGCTTGTGATGGATAGTCGTCATTGTATATCGACAACGCTACACAAGACTAAGAACCATGCTTCCATCCAGCGCAGCAGACCTTGGTCCGACAGATGCACCCCTGGATCTCCGGCTGCTTCCAGGAGCTCAGCCACGGCAGCAGCTGTTTCACATGGATGAAAGCACCAGCAGGGAGTTCCCAGCACAGGATGATCGGCTTGAGAGAGTAAGGGAAAATTAGAATCTGGCATCGAGATTCCATGCGATGCAGTGCTAATGGAGCGCGGGAACATATGAGGACGAAACAGGGATGTTCCAATCATGTCCTGGAGAGGTAAAGGCGACCCATCTGATGCATGAGATGAATGTGAATCCGGAGCAAGACAATCAGAGTAACTCACTCCTATCATGCACTGTGAAATAGAATGCAGGCACCTGAAAGGTGGGCGAGTAGACGATAGACTGGTGCACCGTGAGCACTTCATAAGTTCCCTGCGGCTGCGGTGGTAAGGCTGAGACGTCATCTTCTTCCAACGGCTCGGTGAGCGAGTCTTCAGGAAAAGATGCAGAAGAGTGTTCTCGTCTCGACGCAAGCCCATCGCGCGCCATATATCCTAGTCCAGGAACAATCTATAGACCACGCCTGAGACAGGGAGTGATACAGCAGTCGAGGTCGCGTACAGAATGCCGGTGCCATCGCCACCCCTGTTTACCACGCCCTGTGAACTCATCCGCACAATGCTCCGTTTCGTGTTTCGATATAAATGCTTCGCAAGCTTGCTGAAACTGTGTTCGAGTGAGCGCGATCATCGGACTTTGCTTAGTCATTTGCTCTAACCGACACGGGGGCTCCTGTTGACTCACAGCCTACTGATGCAATGCTTTCTGGCGCAGCTGTTAAGTACTTGGCTGAACACTCACGTACTCACGCTGCCGTGCTACGTTACACAGCGTTGGCCTACTCGGTGCCGATGTCAGGACCTGCGGCCTGCAGTACAGCTCCTCCCCTCTGCGCGTGACGTCACGTGTCCTGGGCCTCCACACGCTTGATCAACGCATGGAAGGCCCCCTTGGCCCAGGATTAATATAAAACGACCTTGCTCCACCTCCCCCTTCAGTGTCCATTCATCATGTCTTACGCCAACGCCAGCTACTCGCGCCGCCCTCATTATTCCGATGTTGGCTATGGTCAAAACTATGACCAGTACCGTGGCCAAAACCATGACCAGTACCGTGGCCAAAACCATGACCCATACCGTGGCCAAAACCATGACCAGTACCGTGGCCAAACCTATGATCAGAACTACGGTCAGAACTATGGTCAGAGCTATGGTGCCAATTACGATCCGAACTACCAAAGCTACCAACAGCCTGCTGCGTACGCCCCTCGTCGCCATAACAGCTACAACCACTATCCACGGTCGCAGGTTGCATATGCCAATGGCACCCCTCAATATGTCACAGGTGGTCGAAATTATTACCCATCCCACCATGGCTATTCCCGCCACGCTCCGAACGTAGTTGTGGCTTCGGGGCGTAACCTTGCACGCCAAGTAACTCCATATGTTTCCACGAGCACCAGCGCCAGGTACCGCGCTGAGGGCGATAGAGGTCAACCAATCCCTGTGGTGGTGCGTGTAACACTCATCTGCACGGTCAAGCTCATTTCATCTACATCTTCATCTTCGTTTTAGGCTGGTGTTTCTTATCGCGATGAAGGCATTCCTTTGTCTACTCGTATTCGGCGACTCTTTGGCCTTGGGCCGCGGCGCTCTCGTACACACATCGGCAAATCTGTGCACATCAAGCGGTGGGGATTCGGCCGTTATGGCTTTAACTCGACTCGACAATATACTACCGCAAATTACGGGGCCCGGTCTCAGGACACGGTTTATACTCTTTGAACAGTCCTTGGACGCGGCCTACGACGTTGAACGACATGACAAAGCCCTACGAAGCTTGACGCTTCGCTGACACGATTTTGTTGGGGATACCTCCCAATGAGATTGCATCATCCTGTATTACGTTCTGCTTGCAAGACAGAATTAAGTTAATAGTACCATGTATCAATCTCAGTTTTCAGAAATATTACACCATCTCATCAGTCACAAAATCACCTTCATCCATGTCTTTTGGCTAAACGGATGTAATTAAGATCCGAAAACTGCCTGCAGCCGATGTTTAACGCACCTCCTTTGGCTCCTCATCCTCGCCATACTGGATCGTGTGGTCTATATGGCTAAGGACAGCCTCTAAGGAGTCTGTCGAGGTGAGATCTAGAGGAAGAAATTGCACTAATGGGTGGTCTTCAATCTGTCGAACAATTACATTGATGGGATGTAGGATAATCTAGGTTCAAAACTTACCAGCTGTACGATCGCCTGATTCAGCGTGTGGAAACGTGGATTGGTTGTATTGACTTCGTTAGCCGATGCAAGCAGCATAGGATCGGGTTCAAGGTAACTGCATGGATCCATCATGCATCTCGCGACCCGGGTAAAGCACCGAAAGTACTTACCGTGCTATGTCTCTTTTCCTTCGTATACCGTTCCGTCCCAACCCGGTGTCTTCCGAGCTACCAGCAGTGACAAGATCCATTTTTGAAAGAACATTGATCCACGGGATCTCGAAGTTGACCATTGCGGACATGGCGGACAAGACTCCACTTCATAAAGCATTGAAACAGGGCCAAGAACATATAAAGAGCATACAGACCTGAAAAATTTATAGCGGTCTTCCATGAATTGAGATTCCAACATATAAACTGCACAAGTTCGAAACCCAATACGTGAAAGATGGGTGACCAGGGATGGAAGTAGAGGGTGGTGTGTGTATAGTTCAATCTGTCCTGAGGACATGGTTCTGATTACACAACGTGTATCAAGGGTCCCCATATATCACTCACCTGGGCAGTCAATGATCAAATAGTCGTCTTCGTACTCGCCAAGCTCTTCGTCCAGCCAATCCATGTTCTGCAGCAGGTATCTGACCTTTGCACCTCCATTACCACAACAGCCTAGGGCCACTCACTACTCACTCGAAGCAGTACACCAATCCTCCATTCGGACCATACCCTAGCTCACCCATCACGTCTTCAAGGCTGATCAGATTTTTAATATCAACGGAGGGCTCGTATTGGAATGACTCTGCAGCGGGGTCTAGATTCATTAGATGCCCTGTCCGACGCGACGCCTGCAGATGGGTGAGGAGAGATGAACAGAACGTGCTTTTCCCGCTACCAGCTGGTCCTGTGACCAGGATGGCGTAGCGCATCTCGATGTTAGACCAGAAGTCGGAAGGGAAATCAAGTACCGAGCGGAGTCTGCCGAATTTCAAACTCTTCTTGTTCACCTGTACCGCGAGACTGCCCGCGATGACAACACCATCGCCCATTCCAGAGAAAACTACCTCCGGGATTGCTGTCGATCCAAGGACGCTGACCCGTGTTGTGCCCGAATCGCGACGCCCTGACGGCAGGTGCGTGCACTATGCCCTCGCACTCACTCTATTCAGGTCTAATCGTTTATACGTATTCTACAGTATACGGAAGGAGATCAAGATTCGTCCTGGTTTTACACCTCGGGAGGACGTTACCCGTTTTCGTGGTACGCGTCAGGCACAGCAGGATAGAATCGCCCTTCCCGAAGGCCATATCTTGGGTTGGGTGGCACCAAGCAGCGCTTCCAAGCCAAAGCCCCTCGAACCTGGTGGTCCTGCCAGTAAGAGCGCAAAGAAGAACGAAAAGCGAAAGGGGAAGCGAGACAAGAAAAAGGAGGAAATCATTAGGGCCAATTGGGAGGAAGAGGCGGAGGCGGAGGCAGCGGCGGCGGACGTGGTCAAGGATCCTGATGGTGCGCCAAACTGGGCCGAAACAGCCAAACGTCGGCTTAAGCTGAGCACACCCGAGAATAAAGCGGCAGCCGACGGGGATCAGCAGCCTGCGGCAGACAAAGCGGATGGCGACGGGAAACTGCCAGCACATAATGCTGAAGATATTGGTGACAACGCGGAAGCGGAGGCGGTGGACGTGGTCAAGGATCCTGATGGTGCGCCAAACTGGGCCGAAACAGCCAAACGTCGGCTTAAGCTGAGCACACCCGAGAATAAAGCGGCAGCCGATGAGGATCAGCAGCCTGCAGCAGACAAAGCGGATGGCGACGGGGAACTGCCAGCACATAATGCTGAAGATATTGGTGACAAGCTCAAGCACCTTGAAATATTGTGAAGTCGCATATTGGCTGGGAGTGAGAGCGGATCTAGACCGGGATTCTATGCTCTTTACTACTTGTACAACAAATCAGATGCCTTGGGCCACGACAAACTCAAGAATCTCATGATAAACATTCTACGTCACCCATTCTTTCCCTTCCAGTGTTTCTGCATCACCTAAATTCTTCTCAGGCAATACCGGTGGAGGGGGCGGGGAAGGTGAAAGCTTCGGTCGTGATGAAAGCCCGCTGACCTCCATAGCAACTACGATGAAAAGTGCGAACATTCCGAGGTAGACTTCCAAACACACATGAGCGACAAACTATCGAACGACAGCACAGTAACTCACCAACAGCCTGTCGCATGTTGTCCCATTTCACCTTTTCCATCTCTGTTCGGAGATCACCTAGACTGACAATACTCTTGTTCATCAATTCCTGGTCCACAGCGAGGCTTCCGTAAGGAATCATATAAAAGATCTCATAATGCTCACCTCCGCCGTGATGTCCTGTCTCTTCAAATCTGTTCGCGCCTCGTTCTTCCGATTATCTACTTCCATTTGAATTCTGCAAAGTGAAGGTTGGTCGTGGTACACCAACAGCGTAGGGTGACCTACTCGTGCTTAAGAGTTTGGATATCCTCTTTCATTTTGCCGTCCAAGGCGTCTACTTCTCTTCGCAGAGCAGCCATGGAGGTTTGTAATTTTGCAGTCTCATTCCGTGTACGCATAGTGCTTTCCGCACGGAGCTCTGACAGCGCTGCGCGGAAAAGGTAGGCTTGCTAAGTATGACCTTATCAGCAACAACATGAGCCACGGCGAACGCCGCGGAGTGCCTACGTTGTCCAGGTCTTTCAACCCAAGGCCCTCTCTCTGTACCCTCCCATTACGATCCACCAGTAAGCCTCGTGTAGCCCGCATTAGTGCCCGAGCTACGGGGGTGGGAAATGTGCGTTCTAAGACCAGAAAGAAAGAATGTGTATGGAAAGGTGGATTAGAGGATATATATGGATGAATTGAGGCTGGGTTTGTTGTCTGTGGGGCTAGGGGAAGGGAGTGTCCATCAGAGGACGAAGACGTTGCGCCTTGGGACGTGGCTGAAGAGGACGAGGAAGACAAAGAAATGGACAGGGATCGTGAATTTGAAGTGCCTGCGGGCGACGAAGATACCGGAAGTGCGGTCGCGTCCGCCGATGAAGACCGAACTCTGCGCTTTGGAGATGTCTTCTGAACCTTGGAACCAGTAGGTGGCAGGTGCATTTCTGGGCTTGACGTAGCCATAGTCCTGTATAGGCGTGGTAGTTTGCGGACAATCATAGAGGTATAACAGCACGCGTCCATAGGTATCCACGGCGCGGCGCTTCAAACCGTCATGGCCCTCGATCCCTTGCGCGTCCCCGCTCACCTACAGCGTCCGGGATCAAGCGTTTCCATAAGGTCGGTCTCTCGTACATCCCAGAGGCCGACATCCCGCCTTTCCCAACGCACTATTGTCAAACAGCCTCGCTTGGCCGCTTTGATTAAAACCTTGGTGAAGCAAGTTACCCACTTGAATGAGGGTGATAGCTCGAGGGATGTATTCGAGAGGATGGATCTTGCCACTAGGCGAATTGATCAAATTAAGCAAGTTTCTGTGCCCGACCTGGCCCAAATAGATGCTCAGGTCAGAGGGCACGTCATGAAAGCTCGAATTAACATCCAAGATAGTCTGGCCGATGCTTTGAATGCAAAATACGCTGAACTGAAGGACAATGTGACGCAACGTAACGATCTGGATATGGAAATGAAGCTGGCCACACTTCCCAGTCATGTCCAATTCTTGGTTGGTGGCCATTTGTTGTTGTTGGAATCTGGTTACAAATGTTCTTTCCATAGTTGCTTCTTTCCTCGCCTTCGACACTCTCATCACGCTCTCAGGTGGAAAGAATACTAGCAGGATCACACAATCTTGATTTTCCGTCGCAGCCTCTTACCTGGGAGACCATTCTCCAGGAAGAGCCTTTTGAGGGTCAGCATTGGCAAGGTGCATATGGGCTGCCCAATGGCAGTACCGTTGAGAATTGGGGAGAGGAGAGTAGCGATAGCGACGACCTATCCCTCCTGGATGATGCCGAATATGATGACGACACCTCGCGTAACGAAAGCACAAGGCCTATAATCCAACTTAGACCATCCGGAGTTCGGGATATGTCTCTTGAGCTTCCCAAGGCAACGCTAGGCAGAACTGTTATAGAGGCACTTCGTGATAGGCAATATTGGCAGTTTGGATGGCGCACCGATGCCATTCGTCTCCAAATGTTTGATATTGGAGTGCCATCCTCACTAGGTGTGGAGGTGTGATGTCAAATGTATAGACCGCAGGTAGCTAATGGCATGCACGGGTTATTTTCAGGGCCGACACATGACCGTGTCCTGATGAATGGTTCTACGACGTTTGCTCCCCAGAATGTTTGCATTTTAAGGATTTTGATCTCCTCGTACAGTCTGACCTTTGAATCTGACGCAGCATTTCATAAACGAAGTCGACGCTGTGCGAGAGGTGCTTATAATGTTGCAGGGCTGTCAAAGCTGTCTCTTTGAGTCACAGACAGGTGGTCATGTCATCAAAGTATGTCCCTGGACGTTTTTGAACCAACCGCTCATGTTATCTGACCAGATTATATCCGATCGGCGCATAATTCACCTCACCAGTGTCTCTCAGATATCTATCTTGGGATCATTTGCAGGCATTGCTTCCACTTTGAATTCTCTCCGCCACCTCGTGCACAACGCCATGCCTGCCCTACCCAAAGGGCGATGTCGCACATTCGAAGCCTTCTTAGCCGCAATCGAGCGTCAATTGCACGACTTCGACTTGTGGTGCGCCGAAAAGGAGAAACATATCGGCCTAGCTCAACAAGGAAATCATGGTTTCGATCACGTCGTCAGTCTTCTTAGCTTGCAACAGGAAGTTAGCATCAAGATGGCCGGAACATTTGTTGTCTTTCTCGATGTCGCCCGCAACATTGAGGCCAGGAGAGACCATACCACCCCTTCAGCCCTGTCTGCTTTAATACTGAACACTTTACTGGAGGCTATACGAACTCGTCTTATTGCTGGCGACACCAAAACTGCCAATACTCTGACAGACGTATGGGGAGAAAGTGCAGAGCCACTTTGGTCGAATTTAGAGAAGTGGCTGAGGGATGGCATCCCAATTCGAGCTGGGTTCGAAGAGGGCCGACATACTGCTGCAGTACCAACTTGGGACGTAGAAGACTTTTTTATTCGGATTAACCCCTTGGTAGATATAGGATCTCCGGAGTTCTGGGATGGCAGTTACACGTTACCTCCGCGCCATAGCAAACTTGTCTCTGGGAGTTTGGGAGGCGACAGCCCGGCAGATGCGGGCTGCATTCCCGCCTTCCTAATCCATGTCGCAGAGGACATTCTTGCAGCAGGCAAAGCCGTCGGCCTGTTAAGAGCTATTGACATGACTCATCTCGTCGGTGATGACTGGCTTAGAGGATGGACCATGTTCAAACACCTCACGAAAACTCTCCCGCTTGAAGGTCTTGACTGGGGTCTGCAGGATTTAATCTCTGATACATTATTGCCTCCATGCCGCCTCGCCCAGTCATTGCTTCGTCAAGTCTTAGTGGACGAGTGCGAACTATGGAAGCATCTCCAAGGACTGGAAAATGTGTGTCTTATGAGTCGTGGGGACGCGATGTCTCAATTTAGCGAAATGTTATTCGCACGCGTGCGTGTACCATCATTGAATCTGCCTACCTGGCTGAAAAGGGACCATATAGATGGACTCTCGTCAGCCTTGGAATGATTTCCATTTCCTCAACACTGCTTTTCGGGCGGTGACACAGCTAGGCTCACAGACGTGGATACGTGCGTCGCTAGTAAGGTTTACTCACCGAGGCAACAAAGATCGCAACGTCAGCCGGACCGTGAGGGCGATCGATGGACTAGCTATTGAATACGCTGTTCCGTTTCCGCTGACGTATCTATTTGGGCCAGAAAGCAGCGCTAGTTATTCCTCGCTGTTTTGTTTTCTACTTCAGATTCGACGGGCCAAGAATGTTCTGGACCGCATTCTCATTCGAGGTTTACACAACGGGGTGTTAGATTATGGGATGCCCGACCTCAAAGTTTTCCATCTTCTACGGTGCAGACTGTCGTGGTTCGTTAAGTACGTGGTACCATCCTAAAATTTCTAAACTGGACTTGGCTAATGGCAAGCCTGTAGTACACTTATGAACTTCATTATGACCTATGTGCGTATGAGCACGTTTCCATACCAAGCTGGGCTCACCTAGAGAGCAGGTCATTCACGCAGGCCTGCTCGAATTTCATAATGGACTAAAAGATGCCACTTCATTAGACGAGATGATATTAATTCACCGGTCCCATCTAGAACGACTGCTAGGACGCTGTCTATTGCAACCTAGCGTGAGTTATATCTTACGATGCAATTGAACCTTTGATCCTAGAGTATTACAGACTTCAGCTCTGCACCGGGCAATTCTCTCCATCCTGGATCTAACGCTCCATTTCAGCGACTGCCTGTCAGCTTTTGTAGGCGATACCAGCTTGGACATCTCACGCCATTCATTGCTATTAATGAGACACCGACATCGGCGGAAAGGTCGCAGGGGCCGCGCAAGGAAGCCAGATGTAATAGGTTTCGCGGAATCATTGCCGCATCCTGAAGTAGATTCAGATTCAGACGACTCAGATGTTGACGACGATGGAGGTGGTGAGCCCTCTGTCCTCGGTAGTTCTTTTGTCTCCCTCGGCGAGGATAATTTCTTTGGTCGTCTGGAGCGTATGAGTTTGGAACTGGATGGGTTAGTGCGCTTTGTTCGACGTGGCGTTGATAGTCTAGCGGCCGGAACTGGAGACGCATCTGCGACATTTGGTATACTTGCATTCTGTTTAGAAGGTTGGGAATTGTAGCACCAATGTACTCGGTAAGCGGTGTACAGTTCAAATAGGTATTCATCATAAAAGCAAGTACATGCTAGGACACTCATAAAAGAACTCAAGACAGTGAGCAGGCCGATGTGAAACGTCATACAACATTCAAATAAGATACGTTACCTCGTGACATACTTTCGTCAAGTTAGTGCTTGAAAACCTTTCTTATCTACCCGTCTGTTTATTCCACCAAGAAGTATCTTCCCAAGCAGTTCTGTCGTCAAACTTTGGCCTGTGTATAGCGTGGTATCCACCATGTCGCGTATATTGTGCTTATTCGCAAGCTCATCGTCCATTTCTTGAAGAGCTTCCGTTGCTTGCGGGTCAGAACCTAATTGAACAAACTGTATGCCCACTTGTGCCTACAGACAAGAACGCGTCAAGATAGTCGGATTAAGACTCAGAGATACGCACAATAGGAGCATGTTGTGCGTCCAGCCGTTTGGCAGCAGTGACAATCACACTCTCAGGGTCATCAGCTGTCGACCAATGAATGTCTCGTTCACATCTCCATAAAAGTTAAGGCTCACTGGGTGCTCCATCAGTCAAGATCACAAAGTTCACTGGCTTAGGCTTTGTCTCCCCAGGCGCTTCCAGCTTCAACAGATAGTCCAACAACAGCTCCTCCAGCTTCTCGCCTGTGGGTGTGATCCCGTTAGGCATTACGCTATCGAAAAGACTTCGGACATCCCGTGCACTCTTAGGGAAACAATTAATGGTGATGATGCTTGCATACCAGATTAACGGACCTTCAAGTTAGAACCGACGGTTCTGTCATTGAGAAAATGGAGATCAATGCCACTCGCATCGTAACGTGCAGCGGCTTCGGCAATACCAGCCAGGGCATCGCGAGCCTCGTGCCACAGCGCGCCTTCCATCGAACTCGAATCGTCAACTATGATGACAGTGTCAAACTTGCGAAGCAATTCTAATGGATCCTCTTTGGAAGCACGTCTAGTAATTGTTCGAGGGGCGGGAGCATTCTGCTGCCCCTCAGAGTTCGCTGCTCGTACTGGTGGAGCTTGACTCGTTGGCCGCCCGGATGTCCGCGAGGGCGACGCAGCATGAGTAGAAGAAGAGGTACGCGCGGCCGTTGCGTTCTGTGGTCTCGTAGCAGTCGTGTTGGACCTAGTGTATTGGCTTCCAAGAGGTCGAAGTTCCGGGGGAAGGAAACCTCCAACGCCCTCGCCTGGTGCTCGAGCATCAAATGGTGATGCTACCCTTGTCCGTCCTGGACGTGATGGGTGGGAGTGGGATGCGGTGCGGCGATGAGGGCGTGGGGGTGGGCCCGCCGCCACAGCCGTAGAGCTAGCACGTCTCAGGTCACGGTCATGGGGTGGCACTGGCGGGGGCTCCTGTGGGGGAACTGCAGCGGGTTGCGATTCTGCAGTCGGCGTGTAGGGTGGGGGCGCGAGCGATGCGTTGTCTTGAAGAGGAGACGCTGTGGATGTTCTGGTACTAGTACTGTTGGACCGAGTCGTGGATGAAGTTTGGCTGCTCAGGGATCGAGGCTGTGAGATTATGTTCGAACTCATAGTTTTCAACGTAGGAGGTGTATGACTTGAGGACGAATTTCCCATCGAAATCAGCGTCGAGGAGCTGAGAGAAAGAACTTTATTGCAGTGTAGAAAGGCGCCGGTGAGAAACAGCGCCACTTGCCTCCACCGCTATGGCGCCGCTCCCGACGCCGCCATAGTGTCCCCGATAGGATGCCTGGTATATAACTAAGTGGCATTTTATGGCCGACGTAGTCAGCACCGTAAAGGGCGGAATGATGTAAAATATAATTTATGTGTTTGGATGTGTTCAACAGTCTGTATATTAGTCCTTATATTAGTCCTTGTCACACCAGCTGCACTTTCTCCTATATCTGAACTCTCTTGGAGATGGCCAAGATAACACACACCCCTTGACAAATTACAGCCAGGACCAACTGTGCACCCATATGCACCTACAACATCAAACGCCGTCCATCGTCTTTTCTCGTCTTTCACGTCCACTACTCATTCCATTTCCCAAGTTGCTTCTGTCGCCCCCTCGTACTGAAGGATGGAGTCGTCCGGCCATGGTGCAGGGAATCAAGGACAGCCCTCAAACCAAGTGGGGCTTCACCAGAATCTTGCCCTCCAGCAATGGATGCAGCAAAGGGAAGATCTTCGTCAGATGAAAGCGGTCATTGAAGACGCAGAGAGGCGTATGGAGATGGGAATGCTCAGCCAGCTCAATCAGCAGCAGCAGTGCGTCTTTCGATAGACATCATTTATGATACTTACCTGTAGCCAGAATGGCACCCAGTCTGTTTGGCGGTCCGCCCGTGTCCAGCGTGTTCTCGCCTGGTCTTGCCCCGCCGTATTCTAATCCAGCCCCGACCGCTCGTTCTCCCCCACTGAACGAGTCGGCGCGCATTGTAGAAATTGGAAGTGACCCATTCTCTCCGAATGGTTCACCAACTATGGCAAACTCTAACTTCGCAACTCGTAATACGCCACCTCAAGCACTTTCTCACGTCTCTTCTCAGCGGGGACCATCTTACGCGAGCGCTTCTCAGCCAGGTCCATCGAATATGCAGTATACATATGGCAGACCACAGTCACAGCATGGGGGTCAACGTCTTAATAACATTCCATTTTCTACTTCGTCTGCATCGCATGCTCAAAGAAATCAGTATACATCGTCACAGCAATTCCAGCAGGGACAAAGTCAAGCCATCAATGCAACATATCAACCTCCTCCACAGATGACAAATCAACCATCCCACCAAATCAATGCGGGACAGCACGACCGTGTCGCTACTGCTTATGCATCTGCCGTCAGTAGACAAGCTGGTAGTCAGTCTAATGCCACTGCTCAGCCAAGTTCACATAATTTCTCAGGGGTGTGTGCATCAGCCAGGCACCTCCCAACATAAACATCTCACTCATTCATTGGTGTCTAGGCACAGAATGGCGTTGAGCCACGTCAGTCTAACCCCCGACAAGATCCCAGTTCTCAGTCATTAGGTGGACATGCACATAGCAATACCCATGGTGCTATAGGCAAAACCTCTCTTCCTATATCTTACACAATTCCTCCAGGACCAGGTCAAATACCTCTACGTCGAAGTGCTCACGCTACAGGCAATACTTGATCTTTGCTTATTTTCACACCTACCTGAACTTATTTTCTTCATCTGTGTAGGGACTCAGATGAGTGCTCCAAACAAAACCACTGCAGCCACTGGTGACATTGCATTAACGCCGGGCTTTGGGCCTGCACAAGCTACTAAACCACCTATTATGGCTCAAGACGTTTCTCCCTCTGCTCACCAGTCTAACTCGACATCCAGCAGGACAGTGCCTCCTCAAGCTTCTACCGTGGGACAAAGTCATGTCAGTGAGGCACAGTCCTCTGGGCCATTGACTTCGCCTATACGGAGAGCGGCCCATACTCTTGTTCCTGTCTCTTCGTCCCCCACAGTCGCTCCTGGCGTTTTACCATCCCAGATGCATGGTGAAGCTGCCTCTGATCCCCACTTAGCCGCCCTTGTAGATCTAAACAAGTTACTGGCTAGTCATGATCAATGGAGTGACGCTGCCTCGAACAGAATTATTCATTCTGTATTGGGAGCATCCGATGAACCTCCGACATCCGGGGATGCAAGTACTTCACAGGTAGTCGTACATCCTACACCGACATCCAAAAAACCACTGCCGACTTCCGGAAAGCCTTCCGAACAGACACAGACTGTTCGCCCACCATCGCCACTGGCTGTGGTGACCCAGATAATGAACGCACACGAGTCTAAGTCTGCCGCGGGAGAGGCTACACTTCCTAAAGACGATAATTCCAAGCGAACCAGTCCTAAGCCTGGACACCTCCCATCCCAACCTCAAATACCTCACCATAACTATCAGTCTCGTTTTGTCAATGGTGTTGTTCCGCCGAGTGGGGTGGCTGGTGTGTCCAACCCCCACACCCCAGTTGCACTCCGCCGTGGTGTTTCCCCAACCACGACGTCATCAGCGAACCGGGATACATTGGCCCACGACATCATTAGAGCTCTTCAGCCGCCAAGCACCAAGAGGAAGAGAGTCGAGACACAAGGTGGGGAGGGAGGGGACAATAATGCTTCTGTGGAATCCCCGTTAGCAAAAAGGAGCAAGACGGCGACTGTTTCTGCTAGCGGTGCATCGCAGACGGCGGCAGTCAGCGGTGTTACAAACAAGTCTGATGTTCGTTACCCCCGAGAAGGCACAGGGTCGGTGCCCGCAGCACCCGTGCAGCAACCTCCTCTACCTCGCTTCAACCAATGGCCCATACAAGCATACCAGTCTTTCCCATCAACATCGCAAGGGCAGTACTCAACCCCATCCTATGCGAATCCGTTTCAGTTTCAGTGGGTTCCGGTTCAAGGACCGCAGAACATTTCATATCCTCCAGCGCAGTCGAGTTCTTATTTCAAGCCAGCGGTGCCATGGCAGCCACACTCTGTGCCATTATCGTGGCCACCATATGCGGCGCCTTATGGTCAAGATCGTCAACCCGAAGCAGGACCCTCAGCGCCTCAGCATCCAAAACGGGCTGCGAATGTAGAACATGTCTCTATCCCTAGCATTCCTGCTGCATCTAATCCGAGCGAGCGATCTGCTGACACGCAGCCCATAAAGCATCCGACAACTGCGCTGACACCTCGACCGTCAGAAGTAGCAACAGCGAACTCCATCTCATCTCCGAAGGGCAATTCCAGAACACCACTATTCCTGCCGTCCTCTGAGAGCCCGCCTGGGTCTCCGCCTCTGGGTTCCTCGCCATCGCAGAAGCCTTCAGGTTTGATACCCGTTATTGAGCTTGGACCGTCGTTGTCGAAGCTGAAGTCTAAGACGCATCTTGTGAAGGGTGGTGGCTTTCCCAAATCAGAAGCATCTTCTCCTAGCCCGTTACTCGACCCAGCGAGCGATGCAGAACCTTTTTTCGGCGTACCAACGGGGGCTTTAGCCATTGCGTCTAGCAACGAGGTCGTGACGGAGTCACCGCCAGGAGTGACTTCCCAAGCCACATTCCGACGGTCTCGCTCCGAAGTATATGTTTTGATCCCAAATGTAGACACGACAGAATGGCTTTACTCTAGTGGCTCTCCTACACCGGAGAAGGAGCACTTGTCTGGTGAGTGACTGAATTCAATGCACATTTGTTTGTTCCCCTCATCACAGTATATACAGAACGAAGGCGTCCCATTGGTGAAACATTGTGTTCTACGTTATCACAGACTGGGGATTGATTGTTCCCCCTAGACAAGGATTCGTTTCTCGTCCAAGACTTTGCGCGTAGACTGATTCGGAGACCTTGTTTATGGAAAAACTGCCACGCCGTCCTTGACTCTGCGTAAGTATGATGTTGCGATACTGTCAACGAGAATGTAACTAAGGGCAGATTGTAGAGAGAAACTGTTGAAGCATGTCAAAGTAATGCACGGGACGCATGCTGGGGATGAGGTTTATTTTCTCCAATGACCATCTGGCATCTTGGTTCACGAGACTGCTAGCTTTATAGGTGCCACTGGAAAGAGTGCCAGAGTAACAGTTGTTACGCAGATTCAGGAAAGTTCATCCATCATCTCCAATGGCATGTGACTGCTAGAATGTACTGCGGATACGTGGGTATGTCCTTCAGCTTCTCTGCTTTACAGAACAAAGTCGACGAGCACAGCAGATTGCGAGTTTCAAACCCGACTTGCTGAGCGACTAACCGAACATGTTGCCGACGAACACGATGAAGACGACTTGTTGCGGCCAATTGCCGTACCAAGTGAGGCCATTGTACCTGAGCCACGAGACCTAGTGGAAACGCTTCCGTCGTACTTGTCGGTTCCACTTCCGGTGGTTGGTCAATCCATCAGTAAAGAGCGACACCAGAAAATTGGACCTTGGGTGAGTACTAATTTACCATTCCAGGGCACGGTTATGTGAATTGTTAGGGCAGGTTCTTCATCGTATATTTGGCAAGGTGGACTTCAAAAAAGGTGCTGTCAGTGCGGCTGTCCCACTGCGATCACAGCGATTGTTGGAAAAACAGGCGCAACCAGAAGACACAGCAATTGACGCTGCGGCATTCACGGTGCAAGCTGAATACGAATTCATGAGGAAACCACAGGCGCCGGCTAGAGCATTTCAATCACTGATCCAATTGCCACATGCGATTGATGATATTGACGTGGACTGGGAGGAGGACCTTACGACCGACGCTGTGAAATCTGGACAAGCCACCACATCGGGGCCGGTAGAATCCGGAGACATGATGGGTAAGGATTCTTTACCTGCAGCGCACGCCGTTGCGGAGCGGGATGCAGAGAGTGCCAAAGGTTCGGAAGTTCCTGTTCAGGCAGTGAGGGAGGATATTGATTCACGAGAGGTGGACGGCCTTCTGTAGAACGTTGCTGTAGAGCAACTGTAGAGGAACAGAAATGGCAGAAATGATAAGAGATCTGGATATGCATCCTCCTGTTGTTACCGACTGTCAGATGTAATCACGTTAGCTAAGCGCTCAACCAGTCGTGTCGCATCTATCGTGGTTCTCCCATACTGCCATGTTACTGCCCGACACTGGGACTGGCAGCACTCAGCCTTCGTCGGGTCCGTCGTCTTCTCCCAGAGCCTCTTCGTCAGCCGCTCGCCCGCCGCCCCCTCCAAGTTATCTCAGCGCCAGGAGCGCAGACGTCATTCTCTCGGAAGTACGTCCCACACGCATAAAAACTGAAGCTCTTCGATCCGTCAATGTTCTTCTGGACGAGCTACTGTGGCTCATTCTTGGTTGTGCACGTTCGTTTTCTCCCGATCGATTACGCACAGGCCTGCTCAAAGTCCTTCCCACTGTCCTCGGCAAGGATGCTTTATTAGAAGCGGAGGTAGAGTTGCGGGCATACATTGAAAGGAACCCCCCTGCATCACCTGTAGCTACAGATGAGGCAGCCATTCAGAAGTTTCCCCTTCAGCAAGCGTTCGAAGTGAGCCTCTTCATCGTCTCCATTACAGCCTAGATCTTAATTGATTGTCAGTTGCTGCGGATCAAATGTGAAGCCTACTCTAGCCTTGGAGACCAAGAAGAGAAAGTTGAGATCGAGACGGCATTACACGCCCGGATCACACAAATCAGCGGGGATGCCACCCTAAAACTCGCGGCGGTGGCTCCAGCTGCACTCTACCTTACTGCGATTCTGGAGTAAGTACTAGAGAACCTTTTCTTCAGTTGGATTTTACTTACTGTTGATACCATGCAGACACGTCTGCGAGTGAGTATAGCTTTCAACTGGTTATTTGCCTCGGCCTAATCTACTCCCCTTAGACATGTGCTGTCCAACGTCGGTCGTGTAGTCGCACGGGATAGCAGTCGAACCGCAGCGCACTCCCATGATCTCTACGTTGCCCTCTGTGAAGATGAATCCATCTATTCACTATTCAAAACTATGAAAGGTGAGAAGACATCTTTTAAGCCCCTTGTCGCTCTACCCCTGATGCATCTTTGACATTAGTCCAGGCGCAGATTAAACAGCAGTCCAATACGGTACGACCACGGCGCAGTAAATCGTTTACTCGCAACGACCTCGTGACCGAGACAGCGGCAGCTGGCAAGTCTACTGATACTCCAGCCGTACCGAAGCAGCGGCAGTCTTATGATTCAGCCGCGTCGAACGGCTCCAGCCCCAACCTACCAAACAGAGCGTCGGTAGAGAAAGGTCGAAGTAAAACCATATTCAAACCGTCGTCCCGGACAGCAGGCGACAATGAGAACACCATCACCAACGGCGCTAAGCACCATCGTACCAATTCTTTGCTCGGTGATAGAAAGACTACGGTAATTCTCCCAGTGGATTCTACCGATGGAGATATGGGGCTTTCGCCTGTGGACGATGTAGGACTCTTCGGTATCTTCGTGAGATTTTTTCATTCCTAACTCCCTCTAGGATGGATCAATGCAAGACTTCGATGACCTAATGCGATCTGGGACTACCATGAAAGTGTCCTTGACCCCAGATAGGTTAAAAACATTTGAGGTAGTCCAATTATAGTCACTGCTCGTGCTTATGTTATACTTTTCTCACGCCTATTAGGTTTTCGCGAAGGAAAAGAACCAACGTGCTAACCGTCCTGGTGTACCCCCATCTAGTAGAGAGGCCAGTTCCCCTCCATCCTCATTCCCAAACGGCCATAGAGGCAGCCAAAATCCTCGAAATCGCAATCAAGTGGATTCGATAGCGGAGGCTCCTGAAGGAGACTCCATTCGTTTACGCGCTGCGACTATCACAAATCCAACTGCCCCAAACGTAGATCCACTGGTTACTACTCAACGCTCACGTTCGTTAACGGACCCTCGATCCCTGTCATCCTCACTCGCAAGGAAGCGGTCGGATAACTCAGACGCGCTCCCAACCATGTCTGTCGCAATGGTTAATTCTTCTGCGGGTATACCCAAGAATTCGCGACGCCAACCTGCTCGTAACCGGGAGAGTATAGATTTAGATGACCTAATGGATGGTTCAGACAGTGATATGCCTATTAAGAGGACTGTGTTAACACCCAAAGCTGCCCAAGCGACCTCGAGTGGGGCAAGAGACCTCATGGAGTTTTTGTCTGAAGGTCCGCCTGTTCCGCCCTCGATTGTCGTTGCACCGTCCAGTGGTACTACCGCTCCGGAGTCTCGAGGAGCCAAGCCGGGCCGTTTCCGCACGATCGTGTCGCGGTTGACAGGCGGCTCCTCCAATGAGAAGTTGTCTCCTCGGGCTGAGGAATCGTTCTCAGAGGCCGTTCAACGACCTTCAGTCAATGGGGGCTCCGCTCCGTCACGGGCCCCATTACTTTCTAAAAAGTCTGTTCCAAATGTAGCCACAGTTGCACGCTCCTCGGCACCTCCCATATCATCCCTTCCCTTGGAGAGCGCCATGCCAGCAACAGGTTTGCGTCCCCGTCAATTATCCCTAAATCGGAAGGCGGTACCACCATGGGAGGGACTACCAGAGAAAGTGGATCCGCCTGTTCCCCCCAAAACTATATCCAGACAAGGAGAATCCACAGGTTATATGAAACCTCTCCCTCGGCCAGCAGAACCAGCTTCTGTTCAGTCTTCTTCTGAAGATAATGCCGAGGCCGCCACGCCCGTGGAAAGACGTGTCTCGCGTGACGTTGACCATCCCGCCAGGGACACCGCTGTTACCGATGCGAAGCCATCCTCCCCAATCACAGCCCCGAACCCAACGAACGGTTGTGCGAATGTCGATCAGCCGCCCGTCGAAGTCAACTCTCGTGGATCTTTCAAGCAAGGTCGTCCAGACGCGCCCCCTGGCTTAACATTGTCCATCCCGACGGGCAACCATGTCGGCGACTTCCGTCGCCTGATGGCACGGGCAACCAGTGCGGACGAGTGCCGCGTGCTGGTGGAAATGTTCCTTGCTAAATGTGGTGCGCTTCCGACAGATGAAGCGCAGCTATCTGGTCCCATCACGCCTCCCATGTCCCCAGTTCGTATTGAGGTCGACAGCCACGAAGCGAGGCTGATTGACGTGCTTCTCGGGGACGATGGGGCCTCACACCTGCAGTCACCCGCAACTACCTATACCACGACTGAGCCAATCGCAGACCCATCTTCTCACCCCAAACAGGGCTAACTCAAACTGTAATCCCGTCTCCTAGCACAGCCTGAAAGAAGAAGCGGCTATGGATCTTCTTTACTCTTATTTTCATTCTCAGGCTCATTTTACTGGTGTTTATTCTTGTATTTCGCATGTATATGCTGGTGCTGCTACTTGACGTAGGTAGTCGGCTGTGTCTGGCCATTCTGTGATTAGCGCCGTCTCTCTGCTCCCTGTCTCTGTTCATCGTATTTCCAATGATACCGCAATACTCATGGCTGCCAATTCGGCGCATAGATAACGGAAGACGTAAGGCACAGCCACGACATCCAAGTCGCTACCTTTCCCAGCACGGCCCAGAAGATGCTGTTTGGGCAGTGCAACCCGTAAATCGGGTCTTCCTGCGTATCCGTCTTCTTGTTGATTTTGGTGTGCATTTGCATTTTGTGAGATATCATCACTGTCATCCCTAAGGCCCCGCCGCACGCCCGCATCTGCGTCCTCCGCCTTCGCGCGGCACACGCGGCAATATTCCCCGGAAGGCCCCACGGGATCCGGGTCCGCACGCGCGTCGAGTGCGCCAGAGACATGCTCGCCCAGAGACGTGTCTTCGTACCCAAGGGAGATGAGGCTCCCGCATGTGCGGCAGACCCAGGCTGTGGAGTAGTCGGAGCAGTTCATGAGGCGGTCCTGCAGGAGGAAGGAGGTGCCGTGCGCGATGAGGGCGTCGCGCTCCATTTCGCCAAAGCGGATGCCGCCGGCGCGTTTTCGGCCCTAGAAAAAGCCAAAAAGACATGACAAAAGCAAAGTCATGCGACGGGCGTAAGTGTATTGTACTGTATACACAAAACACGAAACACGCCGCACCTTGATAGGCTGTCTCGTAACGGCATCCACCGGCCCCGTCGTGCGTACCTGGAATTTATCGAGGACCATGTGTCGCAGCCGCTGGTAATACACGACGCCGATGTATATATCCGCCGCGAACTCTTCGCCCGTTATCCCGGAATACATGGGCTCGTTCCCGTAGTAGTTGTAGCCCGCGGCGAGGAGCTGCTCGCCGAAGTAGTCGATGGCGGTGTCGTCTTCTGAGAATCTGCAAGCGAGTTGTAGACTGCATCAACGCACAACACGTCATGTCGCGCCCCGCGCCTCACTCACTTGAACGGCGTTGCATCCTGCGCAAGCCCATGCATCGCCCCCGCCTTCCCCGCCATACTCTCCACCAGCATCCCAATCGTCATTCGACTGGGGAATGCATGCGGGTTGATAATCACGTCCGGCTGCAGTCCGCTCTCGCTGAACGGCATGTCGATCGCTGGCCACTTTTGCGAACACACTCCCTTTTGGCCGTGTCGCGAGGAGAACTTGTCGCCGATAACGGGGGCGCGTGGGATGCGGAGGGTGAGGTGGAGTTTTTGGAGCTCGGTGTCGCCGGCGTCGCTGCCTGGGTGGGCGGCGCGACGGAAAGATGGGGGAATAGCGGGTAATTAGCGTGCGTGCGTGGGCAGGTCAGGTCGTGTAGCGTAGCGTAGCATAGGACAGCCAACCCACCTAACAACCGCACCCTCTCCACATACGCTACCTCATCCCCTTTATACTTTGTAACATGCGTCATTCCCGTAACGTCGTCCACATGCGCACACACCGGGTCCCCTGGTGCCAGCCTCGTCCCCACCCACGGCAGCCCGTCCTCGTCCACAAACTCGCGCGCATCGACCCCTGGCTTCACACCCTGCACCCCGCCCGTGCCCCAGCCGAAATGAAACGTCGCCCCAACCCCCCCACGCGATTTCGCATTCCCCCTGCTTCCCGGCACGTCCTTCAAATCCACCACCATCGCCTTCCACACTGTCCCCCACGCAAATCCCCGCTCATGCGCCGACTTATTCACGATCATCGCGTCCTCCATATCGTACCCGGTATACGACACGACCGCGACGACCGCGTTTGTCCCGCTCGGGAAGTGGTCCATGCCGTAGGTCGTGTGGAGGGCGGGGCGGACGATGGGCGTTTGCGGGGTGTGGAGGGTGTAGAGCTTGTTATCGGTGCGGTGGGGGAGGGCGGTGGTGGGGGTGCCCATGGTTTGTTTGCCCATCTGGGGGGAGGGGTTGGTTCGGACGTTCAGGATGAAGGTTGTTAGAAACGGGACATACCTGACACTGATAAATATTCCGTGGGCTCTGAACAAAGGGAGCGTCAGCCCAACCCACACCACGAAGTATAAAAAACCCTGCCCAAACGGTTGCTCACCTGATTAAAATCCGAAAACGGCGTCATATTCGCCAGCACGGACATGAACCCGGTTTCTGTGACTTCTACGTGTGTCGTTCCTTCTTCTATTCTTTTCTCATAGATGGCACCCTCAATCCCCTCTGCAACCCCTCCCCCCGCCTCTATCTCATCCCTTCGCACAGCAATATCCATATAAACCTGCTCAAACGTGCCGACCGCATCTGGCACGCCTCCACGTTGCCCAATATGATTCCCATTGCCACCCCCTCCCTCAACCCCACTTCCACCCACGTCGGTAACGCCGCCCCCCAAATACACAACAGGCCGCATCATGCGCGCTCGCCCCGCGAACAGGAAAAGACCCGGGTACTGGCCCCCCTTGCGTGCGGGCACGAGGCCGATCTCGAGGTCGAGGGGGACGTTGTTCACGCTGGACGGCGCGTTGGTGGCGGGAGTCCCAGAAGGGGTGAAAGCTGAAGCAGCATTGCCGGGAGAAGCATTGGAAGCACCGGTCTTCCACACCCGTAGATCCCTCGCCATTTGCGCGCATAGCCGTGCGCTCGCGAAGCCGATGAGGCGGCCGTCGAGCGTAACGGGGAGGGAGGAAGGGGGGAGAGAAGGGGCGAAGGGTTGGGACATACCTGGGTGGAGGTTAGTGGTGGCGTTGGCGGTAGTGGTGGTGGTAGTGAGAGAGACGGAGAAGGGTGACGGTCAATGGGAGAGGAGAGGGTGTAAACGGTTAAGGGGAGGAGATAGGAAGGGGAAGGGGAGGGGGAGGGTTGCCAATCCGATGAGGAGATGAGACGGGCGTCGAGCGTGAGGGGGTGAAGAGGGATTGGACGACGAGGAGGGTAGCGTGAGGTGAGAGGTATATGGTGAGAAGAGATGGTCACAGATAAATATCAGTGGGAGATGTTTAGGTATTAAGCATGCGACGCAACGCACCTTGCGACACAAGCAACGACTGTATATGCGCCACAGGGAGCGGCGCGGTAGTGACGCGGCAAGTGTGCGAGAGGTGGTTGAGGAGGCCGCAGGGTGCGCCGTCGGGGGTGTGGACAGGGCAGAGGAAGCCTGCACATACACAGAGTGTAGTGCACAATGCAATTCCCCATACACGTACTCAGTAGAGATAAACAACAAAGTGATAAATAACTACACTCACCCCACCCCTCCCCCAACAGCCGCCGTACCGCCGTTGTTTTCAGCTGCGCAAAGAAGGCACCGCGGTGCACACTGCGGAAGTGGCTGATGTAGCGTTGCCAGTTCAGGCGCTCCGCGACGATGGTGAAGCCGGAGGCTTGCTGGCGTGGGGGGGGAGGTGAGGGAGAGGGCGGGGGAGAGGGTGGGAGTGGGATAGCGAGTTAGGCATGGATATTGAAGAAGGGGGAGGGCGAGGCGAGGTTGTGTTAGTGATAGATAATCGAGAGTCATAAACGAATAATTAACAGAAAAACAACCATAATCGCACCTGCAAATCAAGGCCCGAGGGCGACACGAGGTTGCCGGTGGCGAGGAAGTTAGTCAGCTTTGCGCCGACGTCGAAGTTGGTGCGGGCGAGGTGCTTGAGTATGTATGTGTCTGGGAGGTGTGTGTGGGGGGGGCGCAGAGAGATGAATAATATCAGGATGAGTGGAATAATGCTATGGGCAATGTTTCGGAGTGGAAGATGCGGTATTCACTTTTAAAAAAATCAACCCCCGCCCCCTCCTTCCTCATGTCCTGTACAATCTGATTTCGCAGCTGGTTCAGCGCGTCATCGAGCCGCTCCTTGATGATCATGCCGTACAGCGAGCCAGGGAGGAGGATCTCCTGGTGCTGTGGAGAGTCAGGGTTGTCGGCGCAGCATGTGCCTTTGACTAGGGCGTAGAGCTTGCGGAGCATGCAGCTGGGCGAGGTAACGCGAGCAGGGCGCATGAAACACGTCAGATGGAGCGACATGGTACAGCGGACTCGCCACGCACAGCAACATCCGATACTTATCCCTCGGCCACTCCAAATGGACCATAACGACCTTCTCCAAGACCCACACGCCCACGCGGTCATTGTCCCACTCCTCCGGAACACCTAGCACGACGCGAAACCGCTCCCCTAGATACTGCAGACACATATCTCCCGTCCACAGCGCATAGGTCTTGAAGCTCCGTAACAACAGCTCCACCCGGTCCGTGAGGAACGTGTCGTCATACGCCTGCATGACGATGCCCTCGAAGATCTCTCTATCCGACACGCCTACGAGCGCCTTGAGGACAAGCATGACAGGGACGAGATACTCCTGCTTCCGCCAGCTAAAGCGGAGCGTTGCCCCCCCGTTATCGAGGTAATGGAGCGTATTCGTCACGGAGCTCTCGTCAGGCCTAACACAGCGCATCTGGACGGCGTAAGGCGTGTATGAGGGCCCGCGGGCGGCGAAAGAGGGGCGGGATAGGGCGAGGGGGTTGTTGCGCCGGGGGAGGAGGAGGAAGCGGATGAGGCGCTCGTTGCCGTTGACGATAAAGTAGCCGCCGAATTCGGCGGATTCTTCGTGGTGGGCGACGAGGGCGGCGGAGGAGAGGCCGCGGAGGTTGCAGCGGACGGACTGGGGCGGGCGGGTGCGCGTTAGTGTCGTGTGGCGCGTTGCGTTGCCGAAATAATGTGTAGCAGGTAGAGCACAATCATAAACCCCCGTCAGCCTCGCCCCACGCACGAAAACGGCCACTCACGCGAACCATGACAGGGACGAGTCCACAGTCGCGGGTGCTCGATTCTGGCGGGTTGTTGTTGACGCGCCAGCATATCTTGGCGGACATGCGGCCGCGGTAGGATGTGAGGCGTTCGCGGGCCTGCAGGGCGGGGATGATGGAGTGGGACGGTAACTGCAAGAATGGAGCTTGCCGCTCACCTCGCTAGGAAAGACGCGTCGCTCGATGGCTTGCCTGTCTTTCTCCGGGACCATAGGGCGGCCAATGGCCACGGACTCTATCCAGACTACACTGCCGTCAGCACACGCAGCGCAGAGAAAGCGGCCGGCGTACTTGCGAGCCTGTTCCCAGACTTGCCGTCATTGCCGTCCCGCACGACGCGCTCGGTGACCTCCTGGAGCGCGAGGCTAAGGAGGCCGCTGCCGTCACCATCGCCGCGCGGGAGACCGGAGTCGTCGAAGAGGGCGTTGAAGGACTCGATGTGGGGGGCGACGAAGGAGGGGGACGTGAGGATGGGGATGTCGGGGCCTGTGGTGGTAGGACGGACGAATTGGGCTTCGCGGGAGAGGGTGTGGAAGCTGTGCGGGGCGTGTTGCGGGCGGGTGCGGAGGATAGAGGGCGACGGCGAGGAGGGCGAGGAAGGCGAGGACGTCGTCGAGGTCGACGAGGAGGCCATTGCTTGTGCGCCGGCACAGAATGTACAGAAAATCACAATGTCACAGCGTCACACGCGTTCTACATGTCTACCCCGCCTCCCGTCTCCCGCGCCGCCTCCACGACGAATCTCTCCATTGCGGCCTGCAATGCCGACGCCGACGGAGTCACCCGCGCCACCGCACAGGACGTGTACGACCAGATGTACGTGGTGCGTGTGCGCGACGGCGACACGAGGGAGAGGGTCGACGCTGCGTTGGCGACGATATACGAGGCTAATGCTGGTGCGTGCCCCCGCTGCAGTCCACGACCGCTCACTTTCGACCGGCATCTAACGTTGTTCACTCAGTGTACGTCCCTCCTCCCATGAACCCCATCTCCACTTACACACCCCCAGCTACGAAAACCCCCTCCTCACCGCCTCCTCCCGCGAACTCATATCCGACATCTACCACGCAGTACACCAATGGACAGAGCTCGACTGTCCCACGCCGACGACCGTGGCCCGGAGGGTCTTGCGCGGGGTGGGCGGGACCGGCCTGGCGAGGCTGGGGAGCGCCCTGGGCCTGGGCAGGGTCTTGAGCGCGCTGGGGTGCGCCCATTCGGCGACAGAGAAGCCCCCGCACCCTGACGCAGACCAGCCCTGGTTCCCAGTCCTCCGCGTCTGGAGTGAGGTCGGCGATATCTGCGAGGCAGACTGTTTTGGTGCGTCGGCGCCTGCATTACCACGTGCCGTCGATTGTACTCATGAGTTCTGGTCGCTACTCTACTTACTGATGCTGTGTGGTATGTACTACCCGTGCCTATGTGCCTGCATGCCCCATACACCCTGGGTACTTACCTTCCCCTGTCGCGTGGCTGGCGCACCGGTCCAGACGGTCACCGCAAGAGCATCGTCGAACACACCATTCATGTCCTCCTCTTACCAGGGCTCCATTCGGGGCGCGTGGGGTCTTCCCACCTTCCCCACAATCACGCCCATACATGCGCTCACTCTGACACGCACGTGAATGGTGGCGCATGCGCGTGCGCCTCAGAGTCGTCGCTAGAAACGGCGTCGCATTCCCACCCGTACCCTCAAAGTTCGTCGTACCCATACCCCCACCCGCACCGCACCTACTCTGGCGCGTCCGACTCCTCTCTCTATCCTCAAGCACACCCCCAGACCTCGCACTCCCACCCCTTAACATCCCCCCTGTCCACCTTCCCCCCGCACCCCGCGTCCCACCCCTACCCTCAGCCCCACCCGCACTCTTACCCTCACGCCAACCGTTCTCACTGGGGCGCCTCCGACGTCTCCCTGGTTCAGCCCTTCACATCATCCCCCTCCCTCCCCATCCCTGGCACGCGCCTCCTCGTCCCGTCGCCGTTACATTTCAGCATGCGTGTGCTGTCGAGGTTGGAGTTCGGGGCGGGTTCGGGTGAGGATGGCGAGTATCACGGGAGGGTCGTGAGGCATAGGGATTTTTGGGGTGAGATTCTTGTCGTATTTCGCTTTTCACTTGCTTTCCATTCCCATTTCCGTTGCCTTTCCAAGGTTTGACGTACTATTTTACATTATATCCATCCTGGTGCACTTACCGCGGGTCCGAACTCATCGCTAACCCCCTTCCTTGCCAGACATAAAAGACCTCACCTCCCTCCTCCCCGGCGCGCCGCTCGTGCTTTACGTCGGCACCCGGCTGGTCGGGAGAGTCGTTGCTGTGTTGGGGGGTGTTGGGGGAAGACGCACACGGATGTGCCAGGATTGTGTGGACGGGCTGTGTGAAAAGCATACAGGGAGCGGGGACAAGAACAGCGCGACGGGGCACGCGAATAGCCTGGGCTTGCTGGGTGTCGACGGGGAGTGTGTGAGTCCGGATGTGGATGGGGGCGTTGATGGGTAGCAAGTGTGCACGTGTGCGGGGATGGGAGTGGGGGCGGGAGGGGCAAGATGGGGATGGGAGGGACGTTGGTCGACGGTCAACGTAACGCGTAGGTGGATGACGAGGAGTGGGGTGGAATGGGGCCAGGTGCGCGCACACCACGTGCTACCGTGCTACGAATTTCGCTACAACGCTACGGGCTTGACACGACGCCACCATCCCGACACGCATGTATACCAATCGAAAGGAACAGGAATAGCAATCTATCCGGAATAGGACTAGCCTGGAGATTGGAGGTAATACTAGGAGGTGAATGTGGAGTTGAAATTTAATCATAATTAACTAGACTGGAATTAGACTGGATAAGAAACATCCTAGCCAGACATAATAGGAATCATATCCGCAATGGAACAGGATTTGAAGTTGGAGGTGGCCGGAATTGGGGACGTGAAAGGGAATCGCAAAAGGGTTATTGGGGTTCAAATTGGATGTACAGGAAACACGATGTCAGCATATACCTGCTTTGCCAAATCGAGTCTCCACCAAGATTAGACTCGGCACCGACGCTGGCTCAGCCAGATAAAGTTACGATGCTGGATTGTCGCGCCCGATATGCCATATTGTACCAGAAGGTCACGCTTCGTGTAGCCTCTCCCTCACAACTCGTTGCCACGGCACATACTTACCACGCAGCACTCCTCTCGTTCGCACGCACCACAGCCTCGCCACACGCACACGGCCTCCTCTCGCACGCATGTACAGCTGTGGCGGACAGACCCTAAGTTACGTGGAGGTGTCGGAGGTACGGAAGGTGCTAGGTACGAGGCACGGGGGGTTAAGGGAGTATAAGCGGTAGCGGTAGCACGGGAGGGAACTTATATAACTTAGGGGAACAGACCCTGACCAGTAAGCCGCGCGCATAAGGCCAGTCCGAGTCGAGAGAAAAAGGCAAGGAATGAGCAGCAGGTGTGCTGACTCGAGGGTGCCGGGTGACCAGGATCGAAGCATAATGTGGTGCGATAAAACTGTGTTAGGGTGTTTCGCTCAGGGGTGAGTGGAGTGGGTGTGTAAGTAGCCTAACTCTAAGTCTAGCGTAACAGTGTCAAATGGCACGCGGAGCGTTGCACACGGACGTGTACACAGCATCCTGGACTTTGCGTGGCCAAGTTGAGGATTTTTTTTTACTTTCCCACTGCAGACACCGTAAATCCACAAAACCGCGTTCTCCCCGCGCTGCGCGGCAATTTTGCAGCGTCCGCTTGCGCAAATTTTCAGAGTTGGCAAACCTAAGCCTTGACTCTCAAGACCAGTATTGCAATAGTGGGAAGAAGTGGACACAGTCCTAAGTCATACAGTTGGACCCCCAATAATGCATAGCCTTGGTGGACAACCTCACTATGCATTATTGGGGGTAATGCATTATCACAGAGAGGGTGTCAAAACACTTGAATTGCCCTGAAAAAATCATAAAAAATGTCTAAAATATTCTCTAGATTGTTCTAAACAACATGAGTCATAAACAAATTTAGGGTTGATTGTGTAAGCACCTCCTCTCCCTGTTGGTGCAGAACCCACGTCAGTTTTGGCAGCAGCTTGGCTGCCTCATCCCATTCTGGACCACTGTGTCACTGTGAGCAAGGGCATAGTGCTGCAGTTCCCTTATAGCCTGCAAGGCTTGCTCTGGTGGCATGAGAGGTGGGTGATGATGGCCTTTTGGGTAATCTTTGGATAGTGTCTGTCAACCATGAACTGAATGATGTCAATCTTGTCCTTAGAAGTAAGATTTGACCGAGACCTCATTTTGGATTTACAATAGCTGAGGATACTGTCCTTCTATGATGCATTGGCTTCTGTTGGATCACCTTCATGTTCTCGGTAAGATCCTGCTCTTGTGATTTGACCAGTAGCATGAGCTCCGATGGTTGGCTGCACAACCAGGCACATGACTGGTCCATTATCTGGTCCATCCCATTCTCCCTTAGAGCCACATGTCTATCTGTCTGGTTTGCTAAGGTCCATATACAGAGAGTTTGTCCCAGTTTGGGCTTCTGAAGTGCCGAAAGTGCAACTGAGATAATGCATATTATAATTAAATTGGCCAAATCTGTTATGCATTATGCATTATGCAAGGTTCTAAGTAATTTTCTAACTACCAAGCTGGTGGACAACTTTTCTATGCATTATCAGGGGTTATGCATCCATGGTAGTATGCATTATTGGGGGTCCGACTGTACTTAGCAGCTGGTTGTAACTCATGTGCCTCAGACCTTGAGCAGTGTGGAGATCACACTATATTATATTATATTATATTATATTATATTATATTATATTATATTATATTATATTATATTATATTATATTATATTATATTATATTATATTATATTATATTATATTATATTATATTATATTATATTATATTATATTATATTATATTATATTATATTATATTATATTATATTATATTATATTATTTTATTTTATTTTATTATTATCCATTTTAACATCTTTTGGGGCATGGCCTTACCGTTGCTACAGTGTGCCAGTCAACATGTGTTCCATCTAGCCTTTAGTTCTCTATCTCTGTTTGTGGTGAAGCCTTGGGTGTGTCCATGCCAGTGTGAGCAAGGGCATTAGGTTTGTTGTGTCCCTTGCACAACCAGTTCTGTCATTGCATGCAGTACAGTCCATTCTCTGTTATGCTGTTGTGGACATGGTGTTTGATGATGGATTTGGGGTAATGCATAGCTTGTGGTTGGTTGCTGTGTGGGGGCCTCTGCACACAGCGCATTTCGGTGTCATATGCGGCAGACCGCTTCTTGGCATGCACTCTGGTTTGGGCTAGTGTTGTCCAGGCTTGGGCTGGGCTCAAAAGCCTGGGCTTGGGCTTGGCCTGAAGGGGCTTGGACCTGTTGAATTCCAAGCCCAGCCCTGGAAGAAGGGCTGGGCTAGGCCTGGGCCTGTGGGTGTGGGAAGTGGTCGAAGGGGATGCCGCACATGCATACATTTTGTTACTTGTAGTTAGTACTACATTAAATTCAACTACTAGACAACCTCCTCATCCAGGAGGTTGTCTAGTTCAATCTCACAGTCACTGTGTAAGTCTAGGTCGCCCTCACTGGACCCACCACTGGTTTTCCCATCACTAATGAGATCCATATCAAGTGAGGACATGAGTGCCAGATCACGGGTGGGTAAGTCATTGCATAGAGCACATTTTATTACCTGGAGGGCCTCCACTACATCTCCTGTCAAGCAGTTACCATGCTTGCTGATCGTGATGCCTGAGCTGGAGAATGCATGCTCACTTGAAACCGAGGAGGCCATGATTGGTAGGTAATCATATGCCAGCAAGGTCCAAATAGGGAAAAGTCGTTCATGGCACTAGATATGGATCAGTGATCTAATCTAGCCATGAATATATAAGGGATTACCCCCCACCACTCTATCAGTCCCATCCCTTCGGGTATTGGCTCCACTGGGTCAATGTAGCCTCGGTATGCCTGGAGCTAAGGGCTTTCGCCTTCTGAGATGTTGCTGGAGAAGCTGGATGCTGGCACCAAGGGTGCAGCCGCATCTTCTTCTTCATCGCTGCTCAGTGTGCCCAGTAGAGCCTGGAACAGACATTTCCTTGGGTTAGGAGCTACATGGGACTGTGTCGGGATAGCCCTCAATGCATCCCATCACTCCTTGAACTGCATCATTGGTCAGTGGAAAGAATAGAAAAAATAGTTACCTAACTCACAATAGTTTTGACCATTTGTGTCACCCTCTCCATGAGGTCATCTCCCCAATGTTTTTTGAAGTGAGTAAGCTTGTGTTCGGGGTGAAGCACTGCCGCCCAAGGGGTTATGAGTATTAATGGAGGTTTTGGTGCAGAACTTGTATATATGCAACTCACCCATAGCCATAATATATGTGGGTGAGTCTAGTATTCAGCCAGTTTATTCACACCTGCAGTTAATGGTCTGTGGAATTCATCATATCTAGACCTAGCAATGAGGCGGCTTGACCATGCTGCATGGAGAGCTTCTACCTGGGATTGCAAGGTAGAGGGTAGGATACCCTTTGGCTGAGAACTCATGCTGCACAGAGCTGGCAAACTGGCACAGGGGAGATGTTTACAAGATGTTTAGAATGGGCTTAGTTGTATAGTCAAGAAATACTTACCCAGAGGAGCTGTATAAATGCCTTCACAGAGTCCCATTCTCCTGGGGTAAGAGACAGCTTCATGTGCTTCAGGGACTTCTTGTGGTCCTTCTCGAGATGTACTATTTTGAGCATGAACCGGTCGACATGCTACAGCATCACATTTATACATATATGCATATATATATCCATAGTGAGAACCCACCTCTTTGTTGCAATAGGCTCTGTCAAGCATTATATATGTTGATGACCAGCATACCACCATGTCCAGTAACAGGGTGGTTGGCTTCTCAACATGGTTTTGGACCTGGAGCAGGTGGCATACTTCTTTGTGTTTGGCCAAATACCGTTCCTGGGTTTGTTAGAATGTATGCATGCACAGTCTAACAAGGGTGTATGTACCTTGATACAAATAGCATGGATAAGTCCCACTGCATCTCATTTCAATGCCTCTGTGTCCAGGATATGTTTGTCAAGCTTATCCACATTGTAATGCAGTGAGTGTGAGTAAGCAGAAAGCAGGGCTTGCCTTGCAAGGTTGATGCAATGCACCAGACATCTAAAATCAATAGTTCAGGGTGCAGAACAGGTTGAAAGAAAAATATGCACTGGATGTGTTGTTCTACTGGGCAGAATGATTGTCCTGTGCGCTCCTCAATGTGCCGGGCCAGCTCCTCCATCATGTTGTTACACACATTATCATATGACCCACCCGATCTATAGGCATAGGCTGTCAGTTACAGAGATTATAAAGCCACTGAACATACTTTATGGATGGCACAAATACTTTGAACAGTATTTGACTAAGCTGCTTACCTGAATGGCCACCGTTGACGTGAACAAATCCCAGGAGAGCATTCTGGAGAGTCATGATGCCTCCAAAATTCCTTTCAACCCAGTGACAGGTAACAGTGAAATAGCTGTCAACATTTGAGGCTTGCCATACATCCCATGTGCATGAGAGCAGACCTCGGATGTTGGTACCCTGGACTGCAACTTGTAGTTACATTGGTTATAGAATAATGGTCCATACTCACCATAAATCATTTCTTGAGATCATGCAAATGTGCCTGGAACAACTCTAAGATTTTGCTGCTGGCCAGCTTGCACCCAGGCACCTTGAGTTTGTCCTTGGCATGTGATGCCATTTTGAGCATCTCTTTGAATTGTGGGTTATCAAAGACTGATATAGGCTATGCAGATAAGATAAGCCATTTGAATACAGGTGATAAGACAAGGAACATGCCTGATCAGTTGCAATCATCCACTCTATTGCAAGCTGGACAAATGACTCATCCATATATGGAGCTACAGCTGTTTGTGTCACTCTGGAGGGAGCCAGTCCAAAGTGCATAGTCAGTACACTGCTCTGTGCAAGTTTGGCATGCTTGATCACATTTGGCTGTTTGCTGGTAAATCCAGTCTTAGAACACTAGTCTTTGTATTTTCCCTAAATGTGTAGTTAAATAAAAAATCTAATTATTATGTTCACCAGACTAAAATATACCTCATGCATTGCCTGGAGGTGGCATCACAGGGTAATAACATCGTTCACAAAACTAACCTTCTGCCGATCATGTTTTCTACATTCAGACAAAGTCAGCCATGATTGAATTGCAGGAGGCTGCCACACACACCAGCACAGCTTGCAGTCCATCAATTTCTTGCCTTCTTCCTTGCACTGGTTCTCAAAAAAGAACTGGATACCTAAGGTATGTTCCTGTGATTTCTTTGAATGGGTCTTGGGTAAGTCCTTGGATCTTTGAGCCATCCTTCCAGATGGCCATCGTCATGAATGATAGTAGCCAATGGTAAGGCTGGTTCAGCTGAAACATTAGGCACAGGAGCCTCCTTCTGATTTTGTTTACTGGTAGTCTTTGCAATGGTAGGTTTTGCTTTCTTCCTTTCAGGCTCTGATTCCCCCAGCCTCCTAGTGCTGTGAGGCTGCCTGGTACTTTCGTCACATTACTTGGATCAAGCAGTGCTGCGCTTGGCTTCATGACATGGCCTGAACTGCCTTTAAATGGCCAGGGGGGATATCCTCTATTTCCTCTTTGGAGCTGTCAATGGGCATTGGGATTTAGGGTATGGGGATGGGTGGATGGTTGAAAAAACAGTTGAGAAATTTTCATCTATTTTTTTTTTGTAACTAAGTCAACTCTTTTGGAATTTGCAAATGATGATCCACATTGGCACCAAAAGCCCAGGCTTAAGGGCTGGGCTCAGGGCTTCTGAAAATGAAGCCAAGCCCTCCTCATTGGGCTTTGGGAGGCCTCAGCCTGGCTTGGCTTGGGCTTTTAAGGGCTCAGCTCAGGCTGAGCCCCAGCTGAGCCTGAGCCTGCATAACACTAGTTTGGGCACTTACAGTCATGTGTAGAGTGTAGACCAGCACATATTCCACACTTTGGGGGCATTTTTGCATGATGGTGCAAAGTGACCTAACTGGTGGCAGTTGAAGCATTGTGAGGGGTGCCTTGTGAATTGTGCAGTCAGGTGCAGGGATCCTTGGTAAGCAACATGTTGTTTGATGCAGCAGTTAGCTGCATGCTAGTCTGTAAGGTACAGAACAAGAGATGAATGTGTTTTTATGCTGCTGTGGAGCCTGGGAGATGAATTCAGCATGTAACATGGATGGATGAGTGATAATATGCTTGTTTTCATCCAGCAGGGTGGCAATGTTGCTGCTGTCTCGTGAAGGGTTGATGGAGGAAGGAATCACATGAACGACAAGGATGTAGTCTTGGGCTGAGATGTAGATTGGTGGAGAGTGTTGGGAGCCATCAGTGGGATTTTTTTTCAACCAGGCTTTTCTGTTCTTGGTCCAAGAATGCTGTGATCCATATGTCACCGCTCCTCTGTGTTGGCCTGCTGCTCAAATGTGAAGGGTGCTTACTTCCTGTTCATTGTTATCGGGGTCTCTGGGCCAAAAGCAAGTGTAGAAGGTTTCGCTGATCTGTTCTTTTAGCTCTGAGTGTGGGATCTCTGTGTTGGATATACAATGTCACACAGCACTACATGCGCCCACATACATGTCAGTACATGTAGTTCAATCCCTGCTGTCCCCGCTTTCCCTCAGTTGTTCATCTCAACCCAAACACCTGAGGTAAGAGCTTGTCAAGATTGGTTTTTAGGTGTTAATATTGTGTATTAGTGAACACAGCGAATGCCCAAATGGGTTGTGCAATGAAGTGTGCCGTTTGGCGAATGAGATGAACTAATAAATGTTCAGAAGGTAAGAGGGCTGCCTGAATGGAGCTTGCCCTATCTACAGTTGTAGTGAAGTAGCCCGTGATACTTGATGATGTAACGTACAAGGCCTCATGGAAAGGTTGTCTAGTAGTGACAATCCTTTCACCGGGGAAGGTGCTCCTTTGGAGCCCTTCGCCAACAGCGCTGATAATAGTATGAAAGCTAAGGTAGTGAAGGCGAAGTACGAAAACTCACCAGTGGTGGTTAAGTCCTCCTCTAGCTGAAGATGGTGGTCTATAGAAGAGGGCTCAAGACGATGGTCACAGTGAGGTCAGGTTTTTGCACAAGATAGACGTATGATAATTGAACTGCAGAATATACACGTGAACATACGCTACTTATACTGAATGCTCATATGTCATCAGTGAATAGGAAAGAGGCCATCATGAGTCAGGGTTGGATAGGGGTGCACAGTCAGGATACAAATAGATGAAACGTATATGCAATAGAGGAAGGGAGGAGTGCGAACATGAAACAATGGAGAGGAGGAGAGAAAAAAGGCACCTATGGCACAAATGCCTAGGACACATCAATTACCCCTCCATCATAGCTATGGCAAATAAGGGTATGGCCACAGGTATGCCTGCAAACCTCTCCTCCATGCCACAAGTTTGTGAACATTGCATTCTTGGGAAGCAGGCCAAGACGCTGGTACTGAATATTCACGAAGGAAAGAGAGCTGAGGGTATCCTAGACATTGTTTTCTCTGATGTCACTGTGCCTGAGGATGTACCTGCTGGTGGAAAGTTTTAGGCCTTGAACTTTATAGACAACCATTCCAGACTGACATGGACTTACCTCCTTGCTAATAAGAGTGATGCACTCAATGTGTTCACTGAGTGGCAGACGCTCGTTGAGCAACAATCTGATTGCACTGTCAAGAAGTTCATTACCGATAATGGTGGAGAGTATACATCTAAGCTCTATGAGACATACCTCCTCCAACATGGATCCAAGACCTTCTCACAGCTCCGTATACCTCGGCAGAAAGTGGCATAGTCAAGCAAAGCCACTGCATGCTCATGTCCCGAGCCCAATCCATTCCATCGGATACAAATCTCCCTGCCAGTCTATGGGGGGAATGCATACTAATGGCAGTCTACTTAAAGAACCAGACTCCCACAAAAGCTGTCAATGTTAATACTGTGAGTCATACTGTAGTTCAGCTTTACCAAGGCCGAACTTGGGTCTCGGGACAGAGGGCTTGGCTTCAACCTCATGGGTTGCACCCACTCAGTGTTCCACCCTAATTTTGGGAGCGGTCTCAGCTATAAGCCAAGGATCATATTTGATATCAAGCAGAGAGGTCTAATGTACGAGAAGCTAATTCGATATCTGAACTGAGGAACTACGATACATGGACTGGGGGTCTATATAGTAAAGTGTCAAGATTGGTTTTTAGGCGTTAATATCGTGTATTAGTGAACACAGCGAATGCCTGAATAACTTGTGCGAATAAGTATGCCGTTCGGCGAATAGATGAACCAATGAATGTTCACAAGGTAAGCGGGTTGCCCGAACGGGGCTCACCCTATCTACAGTCATAGCGAAATAGCCCGTGGCACTTGACAATATAACGTGCAAGGTCTCACGGAAGGGCTGTCTAAGTCTCGACAATCCCTTCGCCGGCGAAGGTGCTCCTTCGGAGCCCTTCGCCGACAGCGCAGAAAATGGCTTGAAGGCTAAGGTAATGAAGATGAAGTATGAGAACTCACCAGTGATGCCTAAGTCCTCTGCTAGTCGAAGATGGAAATCTCCAAGAGAAGGCTTAAGACGATGACCACAGCGAGGTCAAATTTGCACAAGATGAATGACGTATGATAATTGAACTGGAGAATATACATGCGAATGTAAACTACTTATATTGAATGCTCGTATGGCATCAGCGAATAGGAAAGAGGCCGTCGTGAGTCAGGGTTGGATAGGGGTGCGCAGTCATGATACTAAGTAGATGGAATAAACATACAATAGAGTGAGGGAAGGGTACGAAAATGAAACGACGGAGAGTAAAGGTGGCGAAGGCATTCATGTACAAAACCATGTCTTGGGACCCGCATACATGCTACCCTGCACGGACTCTTCGTCTACTGGGTTGATCCCGCACGACCTACGGAAGGGACGTCCTGTGAACACACTTTGGCCATATGAACACCCAAAGGGGTTGGATTAAGAAGGTGATGGGGTTAGTGATGAAACATCTTGCCAGGTAAATGGTATTGATCGTTTTTTGATGGCATGCCTGCTGGCGAAATGCGTGAGCAGCGAATAGTGGTTTGGAGAAATGCGAGGAATGGCGAACGGCAATGACATAGGGGAGAAGTGGTTGAAGTGGAGGGCAAAGCCAAGCGAACACGGGAGAGGAGTGGCGAAAGGGGAAATGGGGGTAACAAGGTCCAGGAAATACACAAGTCATGACAGTCTGATCATAGGAACACCATCGAAAGAGGGTTGAGCAGAGGAGGTGATAGGCCCAGCGATGACTGCTAAGTTAGTTCAGGGACGTCGATCGTGCTTCGACGGCGTGGCCATGGTAGATGGCGTGAACAGCGAGGATCGGTTGCCGAACATGGCAAGGGCGGTCGGAACAAACACGAAGGTGGAGTGAGAAAATAGGAGAACTGAGCATCTGAGTATGGGAAATAAACGCGTCATGACATAAAGTAGCATGCAGGGTTGAGAGGGATCAATGGACAGGGGAACAAAGGGGCGGGAAAACGGGGAACTAACTAGGAAAGGAAGTCAGGGGTGATGGAAGGTACGAAATAAAACCCGAAGGAAGCCGAGTGAAACCTGAGGTTCCCAAGTGAGTACCGAAGCTGAGGCTTTGGGACCAGACTCGGGAATGGATCGTAACACTCAAGGACAAAACCCCATATGAGGTGTGGACAGGGCAGAAGCTGGACCTCTCACACCTATGGGAGATTGGCTGTAGAGCCTTCATCCTCATACAAAACCACCCTGTCTCCAAAATTTACAACCAATCGATTGCATGTGTCCTGGTCAGATACTCACTGAACTCCAAAGCCTACTGTTGCTACAACCGGTCTACTGGCAAAATAATCACATCCCACAATGTCACCTTCATTGAATCGTAGGATAACACTCCATGCCCGCTACACCCTGGACACATTGTTGGAAACAATGCAGAGAGTGAAAATGACAATGAAGGAGGCTACCCCAGAGAGGACACAAAGGGAATGGACAGAAGAGGAGCACCAAGTGAAGACATACTCGGCGTGGCTGCAAGGGGAGTACCAGATGTTGAGAAATACAACATACCTAATCACCCAAATGAGATCAAAAACACCCCTCTACCACGCCGGTCTGCACACACCCCCAAACCTTCTGCTGCTAGTGCTGCCATGCGGAACATACCATATACTAGCTACACAGAACAGATGGTCACTGAGATCACCTCAGCCAGCATCCTAGCCTGCCTCTGTCAGGGGACACCCTGTTTTCCATTTCCAGTTCTGACACCACACCCAGTTCCGACACCACACCCAGTTCCGACTCCATTTCCGACTCCGCTTCCGGTTCCGATTGCATCTCCGCCTCCGCTTTCGGAAATGATTCCGCTTCTGGGAGAACTTCCGCCGGTTCTGTTCACCTTGCCAGTTCCACTCCAATTTCCGACTTCCACTCTCGGAACAGTGTCGGAAATCAAGCGACTCGCGTAATAGGTGGCATCGAGGGTCGATCAAGGGTCAGGGAGGTCAGGAGGATGCAGGGTTGATGGCGGGTGCCAAGTGTTGTCCCTGGCTGCGCAGCATAGTATAATACGGGCTCGCTGACATTGGGGGTCCTTTGATACGACCGTTCATTTCCGACTTCCGACCCTCAGTTCCCGCAATACCTTCCGCCCCTACGATATTTCCGCAATCACTTCCGCCCCTCCGATATTTCCGACATTCCACCCCTTGTACATTTCCCTTGTTCTTTCGACTCTATTACTCAGACCCACCGGAGCCACCTTACCGTTCATCAAGACCATATGTCCGACCCTCCTTGTGTTTCGTTGTCAGATATGTTTTTCCCGACCCCTTGTTCTTTGCCATTGTTCTACCTTACCCTGAACCCCCCTTGTAGTCCCATTGTTCCCAATAGTTAGTTCCCACGCATTGTCTACTCGACTTCCGTTTCCTCCGGAATTTGCTTAGTACCATATCATTACCTGTTGCCTCAGCTCTTTGTATAAAAGCCTGTCATGTATGTCTCTTATTCTGCAATCAGATAATCGCCTTCGATACTTGATTTCCTTCGCTCCATCTCCTGTTCTTAGCACAGCGAGTCTAGCAAGATCTCAGTCTCTCTCCGCCTTCCGTCTCCCGCCTTCTGCCTCAGTTCCGACTCAAGTTCCGACCAAACCTTTGGTTCAGTACTTTCCGACTTCCGACTCAGTTCCGAAATACTTAGGACGATAGTTCATTGGGGGTGCAACCTACAAGTTGAAGCCACTGTCCTTTCCAGTTCTGACTTAGTGGAAATCTCGATACGTAACATCCTTAGACTTTTCTCTTTGGATTTCCCCTTGTCAGGTGAGAATCCCCTCTCTTGTATACTCTGTTCATTTATACATACTTTGGATTTCCCCTTGTCAGTTGTGTGGTAGTGTGATCTCCACAACCAGCCAGGGTTGCCCTTACAGCCTCGCATGACCTGTGAGAATGAAATATGATTCTTGAGGCTAACTTCATTGAGGACATGGCGCTAGCAGGCATCGTACATGAAGAGGAAGACCCCAGCTCCTTCACCGAGGCGCTAAAGGGTCCCGCATAGCTCTGTACCTGCTGGCAAAGGCATTATCAAAAGCAAGACCATCTGTCATATCAAGCGTGATGAATCTGGAAAGATAGCCAAGCTAAAAGTCTGCATTGTCACAAAGGGTTTACACAGGTTGCTGGACGAGACTACCATGATACATTCTCTCCTGTTGCTTGCCTAGAGTCATTCCATGTCATCCTTGCCTTGGCCACCACCCTGGACTGGGAGATACGGCAACATGATGTCAAAACTGTCTTCCTACACTCAGAGCTTGACGAAGAAATCTACATGGAGCAAGCTGAAGGAAGCATTACAGCTGGCAAAGAAGACCATGTGTGCTGTCTACAAAAAGGCCTTTACGGGCTCAAACAGTCCGGTCGCCAATGGAATAAGACCTTGGACAAGGCAATGATCACTCATAAATTCACTTGCTGCCCTGTCAACCACTGCATCTACACATGCTTGACCAAGCTTGGCAATTCCGTCATTGTAATCCGCACTGATGACATGGCTGCCACAGCTAGCTCCAATGATGAGTTGGACTCAATCGTCCTCAACCTCAAAATGGCTGTTGACATCACTGATCTTGGTGACATCCAATGGATGATTGGGATTGAGATCTCCTGAGACCGTACTGCGAGAACCATAACCTAAGTCAAACTGCCCACATTGAGCACATTATAAAACACTTCAACCTTGGCACTGCACACCCTGTGTGGACACCACTCAATATGTCCATGAAGGACCTCTCCCTCGACCGGTCACCGATGTCCCCCAATGAAATTGCCGTCATGTCACGAGTACCCTACCGAGCTGCGATAGGTTCCATGATGTATGCCTCCATGTGTACGAGGCCTGACATCACCTTCTCCATAAACCATCTGTCTCAGTTCTCGTTCTCCACAAACCCTGGCAAAACCCACTGGGCCACTGCAAAACATGTCCTCACATAGCTTAACACCACTCACTCCTACCATCTCACCCTCAGCAGAATCCACTCACACATCACCCTTACCGGCTCTGCTGACTCTGACTACGCATCTGACTCTGACAACAGAAAGTCTGTGTCTGGATACGCTTTCTTCCTTGGAAAGGGGGCTGTTACCTGGAGTTCCAAAAAGCAAGTGTCTGTTAAGAACATAAGTCATACTTAAGACTCAACCCGAGGGCTGAGCTGAGGTTTGGAAACAGAGGGCTTGGCTTCAACTTCATAGGTTGTGCCCACTACAGTGTTCCACCCTAATTTCGGGAAATGGATTCGAGAATGGATTCGGCTTCAAGCTGAAGTTCCAGAAATGAGATCAGACAGAGAAGAGGAAGATACGAGAATCTAAGTTGATATCAGAACTGAGGATTTAGTGGGGGTTTATATACTAATTGCAAGGAATGGAAAGAGGGCATCAATGCCCGTATTGAACAGGAAGAAGGGTAGATGGACAATCATCAGAAATGGAACAGTCCAGGAAAGGAAGTCAGGGTGAATGATGAACCGATGGGAACCCAAGTTAAGCCGAGAAGGGTTCCCGAGTGAGAGCCGAGGCCAAGGCCTCAGGTCCAGACTCGGGAATGGGTCTTAACAGTATCCCTGACAATGTCCAGCTGTGAAGCTGAATACGCAGCAGTGTGTCATGCCTTGAAAGAAGTGGTCTGGTTAAGGAACCTACTAGAACTCCTAGGCTACAAACACTTCCCCGAATCCCATACAGAGAGATAACCTAGGCACCATCTCCATCATAAAATATCCCTCATACCATACCATATCTAAACACTTTGATGTTCAGCATCATGAAGAGCTTGTGTTCTGCCACCTACTGAAACTTCTTGGCATCCACTCTAATCCCTGAAGCCCTCATTCCCCTTTTTTTCTCTTTCCTTTTTTTCTGTCTTTCCATCAAGGGGCAGTGTTGGATATACAATGTCACACAGCACTACATGCACCCACATGTGTCAGTATATGTAGTTCAGTCCTTGCTGTCCCCGCTTTCCCTCAGTCATTCATCTCAACCCAAATGCCTGAGGTAAAAGCTGTCCATCACTCTCTCCCATTGTTCCACATCACTTACATGTCATTACTTGCACTACAGATTATGATAGTGCAGGTATAATCAAGTCGTTCATCTCAACCCAAACACCTGAGCTTATTGTAGTGCAGTTCCAACACTCTGCAAGGGCTGAGATTTGGTGATTGGACTGTGAAAGGGTGATATTGAGTGTGGTGTCATGTTTGGGGGTGGGCGGTTCGGCAGCTATGGGGGATGGCAGTCTGGCCACCACTGACACATAGGATCGCCGACCTTGTCGGCGGTATCCTGTTAGAACTCCCTCCCTTACGGGAGGTGAATCATGAGATCAATCTCATTGATCCTGACAAAGGCATGCGGTATCGACTACCCAAGTGTCCCGAACACTTCTGCGAGGAATTGTCCGTGAAACTAGAACGGTACAGTACACCACTGCGAAGTGGTGGATACCAGCAGTGGCCCATCAAGCGGTGCCAATGCTGTGTGTACTGAAGAAAAACAGTACTCTACGTACCGTCTTCAATCTGCAACAGCAGAATGAGAACACAGTGAAGGATGTGATGCCTTTCCCAGATCAGGATGTTATCAGGAGCGATGTCGCTCGCTGCAAATACAGGACGAAACTCGATATGTCAGAGGCATATGAGCAAATCCGTATTTGTCCTAAAGATGTCCCAAAGACAGCCTTTGCGACGATCCTTGGCACATTCAGGAGCCAAGTGATACAGATGGGGGATTGCAATGCCCAATTAACATTTCAACGTCTCATGATGTCGATATTCTGCGACTGCATATATACATGGACGATATATTCATTTTCTCGCACTCGATACAAGAGCACAAGGAACACCTCCACATAGTCTTCGACAGACTACGGAGCAGTCATCTCTTCTTAAGTAAAAAGAAGGTTGACCTCTATTTGGAACGAATGGAGTGCCTTGGCCATATCATAGATGGCCAAGGAGGTCACGCGGATGGTGATAAAATGCAATGCATCCGCGAGTGGAGGAGGCCTCATACATTTAACGACATACAGAGGTTCCTTGGCCTCAGCCAATACCTGGCACACTACATTCCAGATGTCAGTGCATACACCACCCCATTATCGGGATGTGTGCACAACAACTGTCCATTTGAGTGGACGCCATTGCTGGACAAATGCTTCCAAAGCATCAGAGCATTAGCCTGCAAGGCCCTGATCCTGTGTCCAATTGCCAATTGATGCACGGAACGCGGACCCGATATGGGTCATCACCGACGGTTCAAAATCTGTTGCCGGAGCCGTCTACGGCCAAGGACCAGATTGGAGAACCTGTCAACCAGCTGGCTTCTTGTCAAAGAAGTTCAGTGTTGTGCAGCAACACTACAGAACACACAAGCATGAAACCATCGCCGTGCTCGAAGCGCTCATGAAATGGGAGGACAAACTCCTAGGGTGAAAATTCACCCTAGTCACAGACCACAAGAGTCTTGAGTACTTCGAGACCCAGAAGAACCTGTCTGACAGACAGGTCCAGTGGTGGGAGTTTTTATCCCGCTTCAATTACAACACCGTCCATGTTGATGGCGTTGAGAACAAAGTAGCGGACTGTTTATCCTGCTACTATGAAAGCGACACAGGTGATGACAATCACCCGGACCACGTCTTTGTCAACGCAGACATGCGACTGGACCTGGACGGTGAGCTAATGCCCATCGACCGATACATGGAACTGCATACAGCAGCCATGAGGCGATTGACTCACCTCGCAAAGAAGATTGAACCGCAAACAATAGAAGCCCCAGTCATGAACGAAGGCTCCACCAAGGAGCCTTGCCACAACGCATTGTTGCCAGATGACGACAACAACATCCGTGTCATTGCGGCAGGCAATGATGGAACCTCCCTATGCATAAGCATAGAAGAGAACATGGACCTGCCAAAGGTCCTACACGACTCCTACCGTAAGGAGCCCATGTTCACGAAGATCATGGAGAACCTGGATGCGCATCCAAGATTCGGCATCTGGGATGGACTGGTTTGGACAAAAAATCAGCTCAAGAGGGATGTCATAGCTATCCCTCGGAACATATTTCAAGGGGGAAGGTGGCTGATTGAGATCATAATCAATCATGCCCCCCAGACAATTGGCCACTACAGTCAACTGAAAACTTTGAACTACATTCAAAGAACATACTGGTGGCCCAGTATGGCCTCAGACATTGTGGTATTCTGCACTTCGTGCGCGAAGTGTCAGACCACCAAGACAGGCATGCAGCGGCCCACAGGACTGCTGCATAGCCTGCCCATACCCAATAGACCATGGCAATCTATCAGTATCGATTTCATGGGCCCACTGCCCAAATCGAATGACTGTGATTACCTCATGGTAATCATAGATAGACTCACGTCTCATGTACACCTCGTCCCAACAATGAGGAGTGTGACAGCCAAAGGAATAGCCTGGCTAATCCTAAAAGAGGTTGTAAGACTTCATGGAGTCCCAGACTCCATAGTCTCGGATTGAGACTTGAAATTCACGTCCATATTCTGGCGTGAACTTCAGCGACTCACGGGGACGAAACGCCTCAGGTCCACCGCATTCCATCCTCAAACGGATGGTGTGACCGAATGGGCAAACTGCTCGATAGGCCAGGTCCTCCAATCAGTCGTCAAGGACAATCAAAAGGACTGGGGCAACAAGTGCCCAATGGTCAAAGTTGCCTTAACCAGCAACATCAGCTCGACAACACGGTTCGCACCCTTCAAGCTGAACCATGGATATATGCCATGGATCGACCTACCAATGGCTACGGACACGCCTTTCAAGGGAGTGACGTGATTTGCACATCAGGCTCGATGGAACCTGATGGCAGCACACAATGCAATCATAGCGCATCGTGTGATGCAGATGTTTCATGAAAATAAGAAATGTCGTGAAGGGGACATATATGCGGTGGGAGACCGTGTATACCTGTCTGTTATGATACTCCATTTACGACATTAATGATATCACCAAGGCTCGTACCCAAGTTACATACAGATATCCCCGAACCCCCGACTCGCATACACATGACACCAAGCCAATACACCTTCAAGCACGCGTACAAGGCATGCCAAGCGAATCGTCATCATATTGAATGCGTCGATCACATCAATCTCAATCGACAGACTGACCCGAGACACTGATCCCGCTTAGACATCAATTCAATTGGGATCAAGGTACATATGCATCTGATCGTCCCTGACCGGACTCAACCGCTGCTCCACAATTCCCCCTCGCACATCACGCACATGTCTCTCCACATCATCGTCTTATGTACAAATAATCCTTAGCATTCCCTTGTCATATTCATTCGATAGCTCGCTCCAGTCTATACTCCACATCCCCCTATATCCCTGCGTCACATGCCACACGTACCGCATCGACGCCGAGCCCTTTCCAGTAGTTAAGTAGTACAAACAGATGTAACAATCATATACGAATAACATTAACTTCACCTCTCCACCGTCTCAAAGTTCCCGATCGAAGTAGTTTCTATAATACAAGCAGTCCCCTCAGCACTCAAACGTCTACTCGATTCAGCTCCACTTGAAGCTTGAATCAATTCCCAACTCCAAATACAAATCCATTTAGAATAACTCTTATCACTGTCAACCCAGAACCTGACCCTGCCAAAAGGAAGGGCCAGGAAGCTAGTGCCATGATATGTTGGGCCATATTGTGTGAAGGAAGCCTACAATGAAGCCTCGACGGTAACCCTCGAATTACCGGAGGAATTGAAAAACCGATGCATTGCGCCGACGTTCCATACCAACCTCGTACAACAGTATGAAGCGAATAACGACAACCTATTCCCTTGCTGGGAAGCAAAGTCATTTTATGACTTTGGAGCGAACGACGAGGAGGAGCGGCTCGTTGATGAGATCTTATCCCACTGATGGATAAACTCGAAGGACCTAGAGTTCCAAATCAGGTGGACTCTAGGAGATGTGACATGGGAGCCCATGTCATTGTGTGAGGACCTTGAGGCCCTAGATACCTATCTAGAGCTTTGAGGCGTGGCCAAGCCTTGTGACTTGCCTAAACAGCATTATGTCACATCAGTCACATGTGATCACATGACACGCCAGCCACGGCGCTATAAATTTTCGCCTCGGATCTCTCCAAAGGCGCTTCACTCCTTAAGAAGCAACCACCTGTTAGAATAAGAGAGACATGAGTAAGAACGATGCAATGTATATGGGGCGTTTGTCCTGTGAGCTCGTTGGGGCAAACGGATGGTTACATACATGGAGTGTAAAGACTTATAAATGTTTTAGGAACAAAAAGGAAGGTAGAACAATAAGAAAAAGCGAGAACAAAGGGCACGCAAGCCTTTGATTACATAAGCGGAAACAACGCGTAACCAGCTTGTTATAATTCCAACACCACCACCATCTTCTATTGAAGATGGATAGCATCAAAGAACCCATGGATGTTGAGCCATCAACGTCCACGCCACGGCCAGCGGCTCCAAAAAAGGGAGCCACCACAATCTTCTCAAAGAAGTTGGCTCCTGAAAATTGGGAAATAACGTTGTGGAACAAAGGACTCGCCATTATCCATTCAGATAAATGCGAATGTTGTGAATGTTGCGAATCATACGCAACACACTTAGTGGAGTTGTCAAACTCTGGTAAGATAAGGATCATAGACGATGACATCACCTACGCAGTCGAAGATGCCTGGCCCTGTGTTAGCAACTAGGGGTTATGGCAGGGAAGGTTCGGTAGAGTTCTTAGAAAGCTAGAATCAAATACACTCTCTCAGTGAATTTATTGTCACTGATGTATTAATACAATACCTAGAATCAAATACACTACATGATTTTCAGTCAACATGCTATGTAAATATGAAGAATACTACTCGCCTCTCTCAGTGAATTTATTGTCACTGAGAGAGGAGTGTAATCCTGTCTCAGAAGGCATATACTTGCACCCGGCCCTTTAGCGCCCAAGGGCTCGCGCGTCGAAGTCATTTCAAACTCCGCTGGGTGCAGCCGCCTGTGAAAGTAGAAATAACAGAATGAAATGGAGAGATAGAGAGTGACTAGAAAATTTCGAAAATAAGTAGAGAAATGGATGCATGGTACAAGAACAATATGAGAAAATATTGAAACACCACACAATAAATTGAATATATTATGCTTGATTTTGGTGCAGGAGCATAAATGCACCCAACACGCCCCCTCAAGCTTAATATATTCCGATTCTCTCGTTGAGGATTCTCACTCTAGGACTAGGAAGTCCTTTAGTGAGAAGATCGGCTAGCATGTGTTCCGTTGGTAGGTACACAAGCTTGATTTCTTCATCTTCGACTATATCTCGGATGAAATATAATCTAATGTCGAAATGCTTGGTCCTCGTGTGTTGTTGAGTGCCATAGACAATGGCAATGGCTGATTGATTGTCTGAATAAAGTTTGATGGGACAATTCAGCGGTTGGAATACTTCAGAAATAAAGTGGCGCATCCATAAGGCTTCTTTGCTCGCATGAGTCAGGGCAACGAATTCGGCTTCAGTTGATGATAGGGCTACAATGGATTGTTTTTGACAACTCCATGATACTGTCCCTCCATCAATCTGAAAAATATAAGCCGAGTATGAGTGCCTGTGCTCTTGAGAAGCCCAATCCGCATCTGAATACCCAATGAGGCCGTCTCGATTTTTCCCAAGTGTCAATTTGTAGTCCATCGTGCCTTTTAGATATTTAAAGACACGTTTGACTGCATGCCAATGTGTTGGACCTGGGTTTTCGAGGAATTGAGAAAGTAATGACACTGCGAATGCAATGTCTGGTCGAGTGGCTACTGCTGCCCACATCAATGATCCTATCGCTTGTCTGTATGGAATTTTCGACATCTTCTGCTTGTCTTCGTCTATGGAAGGGCATTGGTCTCTGGATAATTTAACGGCTGGGTCGAGAGGCGTTGAAAATGTTTTGGCATCATCCAGATTGAATTTTTTGATGATTTTTTGGATGTATGCGGCTTGTGATATTGCAATCGATTTGTTATTCCAATCTCGTTCGATTTTGAGGTTCAAAAGCCAATGAATCTCGCCTAGATCTTTCATGCTGAAGATCTGGGCAAGGTCATGCTTTACCTCATCGAGGATTGGTTGACTCTCAGCTGTGATAGTGAGGTCGTCTACTGCCGTTGCAATAATCGCATGCCCTCTCGGTCCACGTCTGCAAAATACAGCTCCATCCAAAGCTGATTTAGTGAATCCTAACTTGAGAAATTCACCACTCAGACGTTTGTACCATTCCCTTCCAGACTGTTTGAGGCCGTAAAGTGCTTTCTTCAGCAGGAGGACATCATCTTTGTCTCCGGTCTCATATCCATACGGCTGTCTCATGTAAATAGGTTCTGGCAGTGTAGCATTCAAATACGCACTGTCCACATCCATTTGGTGAATAGGCCAGTTGTTCCTGGCAGCAATGGCACATATAATCCGTAAGGAAGTCATCCGAGCAACAGGTGCATAGGTTTCATTGTAGTCAACTCCAAAACTTTGTGTAAAGCCTTGGGCGACCATCCTCGATCTAGGTGTAATGGGTTCACCTTCTGGATTGCGTTTCCAGAGGAATACCCATCTATTTCCGACAATATTTGCCCCAGGAGGTGGTTTAACCACTTCCCATACACCTTTGTCGAGTAGCACCTTATACTCTTTATCCATCGATGCTTTCCACATAGGATCATTTAAGGCTTCATCTGCATTGCTAGGCTCGGTATGATTCAAATCCGGCAGCACATTATCTTTGTTTTGATCGGAGGTCGAAAGTGTACTGATGGCAAGGTTATAATCACTGATGCCGTCAGTGACAGAGGATAAATCTTGTTCGAATAATTTGTCTTGATGGTCCTCAATGTCCTCGTAAGCTAGTGTAGTGATATCTGCACCAGCATGTCTCTTAGCTTGAGATCTTGTTACGGGACCACTTGGGGCCGGTTGCACCTGTTGCTGACGGATCCTCTCGCTTCTCCTTGTTGGAGCAGCTTCTTTAGGTCTGACATCAACAGTCTGACTGGGTTGCAGCTCTTTCAGATGTTCCTCTGGTTCATCATCATCAATTTCCTCGATCTTTGCCTCTTCGCTGACTAAGCGGCTAGGCATAGGTGCTGGCGCCGAGATGGCCTGTACCATTTTTCTGGATGTAGGTAGCTGTGACTCTTCAATAGAAATGATTGGAGCTTTGCCCCCCTTCATCTCTGAGTCAAAGATAACATTCCGCTCGACAGAAATCTTCTGAGAGTCAGGCCAGTAGATGCAGTGACCATGGCTCTGTCCAGAGATTCCTATCCACCGAGCTCTTTTGGCACGGGCTGCTAGTTTGTTTCCCTCTTTGACTTTAACGTAGACTTCAATTCCCCACACGTGTATGTCTTTCAGGTTCGGTTTCTCGTGATGGATCATTTCAAAAGGGGTTTTGTCTGGCAAAGCTCTTGTGTGTGTCCTATTCCTAAGATAGTTGGCGTGCAAAATTGCATGCCCCCATAGAGTCTTAGGAAGACTTGATTCCAATAGCATGGCACGAGCTCTTTCAACTAGAGTTCGGTTTAAACGTTCAGCAACACCATTCGACTCTGGGGTGTCGTGTACGGTTAACCGATGCTTCGTGCCTTGCTTGGCTAAATGCTGTTCAAATTCTGAGCTTGTGTATTCGCCCCCTCTGTCGGAAACAAGTGCTTTGATGTGCACGTTCCTCTGTCGAAGCATCAAGGCCTCGTAGAGTTTGTATTTTGAAAATGCTTCCGATTTATTTGCCATCAAATAGATAACCGATTCTCTTGAGTAGTCGTCGATGAAAGACACATAATAGGATTTCTTGTCAATTGTGGAGTGTCTCGCTGGTCCCCAGACATCAGAATAAATTCTGTCACCGAATTTTGATGATCGGCTTCTGGGTTCCTGAGGAAGTGATTTGCGTGCAATCTTCGCCTGAATGCACGCATCACAAACAACCTTGTCACCTTTTGAGCTCAATTCAATGCCTAATATCATGCCACGGTTGAGCAAGTGCTGTAAGGACTTTTGTGAAATGTGCCCCATTTTTTGATGTATTTCCATGGCTGATGCGCATACATGCGCTTCGGCACTTGTGTGTTGTAAATCAAATCGATATAAGCCATTCAGTTTCGGTGCTTGCATCAATATCCTGCCTTTACGATTGGATATTGTGCATTTCTGATCAGCTATTTGTGTGTTATAGCCTGCATCATCGCACCGGCCAATCGAGATGAGGGTAACAGCCATTTTTGGCGCGTAGAACGTATCCTTCAATGTAATGTTCACAGTCTTATCTCCAACCTTGTTAGATAGCACGAGTGAGCCTGAACCGAAGGCATCAAAAGTGCCTTTGTTGGCTGCACGAATTGTGCGCGGCTGTGAGAATGGACTGTAATCCCTCAATAAATTCTTGTGAGGGGTCATATGTGCGGTCGTTCCAGTGTCGAGAATAACAACAGTGTCCAGAGATAAACTACTCAAATTAGAGCAGTCGAAGTTGGCGAAAGCGGCTGGACTGCCACTCTCATCCTCCTCAGAGGACACTTCTTCGGCAACATTCGCCTTGGCTTTGCCCTTCTTCTTTTTGGCTTTCGCTTTCTTCTTCTGACGTGGCCCCTGGCCTTCTTTACCACCTCCTTTAGCCCAGCAACTCTCGATAGCATGTCCAGGCTTGTGGCAATTAGTGCATGTAGACACCTTCGGGTCTTTCCGACCCTTCTGCCCTTTCGTAGATGAACCAATAAATGCCTGCTCTTCTTGTGAAATATTGAGAGTCTTTCTCCTGTCGTATTGAGCCTTTAGTACTCTGATAATATCATCGGGCACTAAGGGCATTCCACATTCTTCGAGCGACGTGGTAAGGGCATTCATAACTGCCTCATAGGAGGGTGGAAGTGATGCAAGGATGATGTCGGTGAACTCTCCTTCAGAAATTCTGGCTCCCATCTCATTGAGACGAGCATAGAGGTCTTGGGCCTTGTCCAAGTGATCTCTCAAGTCTCCATCCTCAGGACACCTCATACTGCGAAGCTGTCTCTGTAGGTTGGTGAGGACCATCTTGGGCTTTTTGGTCATCTCATTGACCAATGCATCCCAGACTTCTTTTGCTGTATGTCTCTTCTGTAGCATCAGAGCTAGTGACTCTGACACTGAGACGATTATTTGGGTTTTGGCCTGTCCTTCTCTGGCAAGATACTTCTCCAGCTTCTCCTCAGCCTTCTCAATCTGAGTTTCCTCAGCTTCTGTGAGAGTATGGCCTGGGGGCATGACTGGAGGATCAGGAGGTCGAATGGCTCTCCCTTCTATATGCCTGAGTAGATTTTTGGACTCAAAATAACTTGTGAGAGTAGCTCGCCACAGAGGCCAATTACTTCCATCTGTTGCAAGCTTCTCCACACCCAAAAGCTTCTGCGAAGTGTCTGCGGGGCCCATAACCCTTGTTAGCAACTAGGGGCTATGGCAGGGAAGGTTCGGTAGAGTTCTTAGAAAGCTAGAATCAAATACACTCTCTCAGTGAATTTATTGTCACTGATGTATTAATACAATACCTAGAATCAAATACACTACATGATTTTCAGTCAACATGCTATGTAAATATGAAGAATACTACTCGCCTCTCTCAGTGAATTTATTGTCACTGAGAGAGGAGTGTAATCCTGTCTCAGAAGGCATATACTTGCACCCGGCCCTTTAGCGCCCAAGGGCTCGCGCGTCGAAGTCATTTCAAACTCCGCTGGGTGCAGCCGCCTGTGAAAGTAGAAATAACAGAATGAAATGGAGAGATAGAGAGTGACTAGAAAATTTCGAAAATAAGTAGAGAAATGGATGCATGGTACAAGAACAATATGAGAAAATATTGAAACACCACACAATAAATTGAATATATTATGCTTGATTTTGGTGCAGGAGCATAAATGCACCCAACACCCTGGATCACCAAAGGGGCCAGGCGAATGGCAGTTGAGGATGCTCAGATAATCACCTTCGATACATGATTCCCTTTGCTCTATCTCCTGTTCTTAGCATAGTGAGTATTGTGAGACCTCTGCCTCTACATCTTCCGCCTCCCACCTTGCAACTTAGTTTCTGTTGGAATTTCGGGGAGAGAGGATGCAAGGGAAGGGGACAGCACTGACTTGGTGTTGTGGTGAGTTACAAACAGATGAGTAAATACATGTAAACTACTGCGTATTTGTAAGCTACGCGTTGCGTTTGGTATGGCGGTCACTCGATGCTGCTCGCAAATCCGGAAATATCAACAGTTTCTGACCTTTGACTTACCTCGATACTTTCTGACTTCTGCCTTCCAATCTGAAATACTTAGGACAATAGTTCATTGGGGGCACAACACATAAGTTGAAGCCGCTGTCCTTTCTAGTCCTGACTTCAGGAAAATGTGATTTGTACATAATACCAGATAAAGACATCATCAAAATTCAGGACCCCCAAGATCACTATTGGATTTATTTCAGGACACAAGGGCAAGGAATTGCTACTAGAATGTAACATGTTCTGCCTTAGGTGTTCAGTTTGACCCACCTGATGAGGCATACGACTCAGACCTTTATGAAGCAGATGACTGTTGTTATATATAAACATCCCATATAGTGAAAACACTTATGCTACTCATGAGGGAACATACACAGGGGACACACATCACACAAGGGACATGGGAAAAGGATATATTTTACATGATGCATTTTATTTACCCCAATGCGTTTGACCTAACCTCGCACGGGTACCCACCTAGTATTATACATACGCGCATGGTTATTGGGTAACCCGTGGTGGTAAATGTGTGGACGCGTTGTGGGCTACGCGGCGCGTAAATCGGACCGGGGAGCGGTGTGGCGTGACTGTCAGGCAAGCTTCGGACGCGACCTCCCACGACGGATGTGGTAGGTGACGTGGCTCGGAGACGGGCAAGGTACGGTACGGAGGTGTAGGCGGAGGCGGTGGCAGGGGAGGAATGGAAGGAGGATAGTGGATGACGAGTGCGGCGAAGAATGGCCCGGGCTGGATGGAGTTTAGGATCTTGTGGGCTCCCGATCAATTTCTGCCAAGTGCGTGCGTGGCTCGCGGGGCTGTGCGCTTCCGTACTTGGCGTAGTACGCTAGGTCCCTCGAGCTCCGCTCACGCGTCCCGGGGACGCACCCTCGCGTTCACGGGGCGTGTTCGCCTCAGTTGCGAGCGCGCGTCGGAAATAGCAGTGCATTCTTACGTAATCACGAAGATACAGGGGCGAATAACGTTAACAGACCCGACTAAGTAGATAAGAATTCTGCAGTGCGTGGGGGAGGGAGGGACGGTGCGTGGCGGCGGCGGGCGGGCACGCGGCGAGGCCAGTGGCCAGCGGCGCATTGCCAACCACGCCCCGCCAATCGCGAATAAGCAAATAACGGCGGTGGCGTGCAAACACCAAAACTGCAACAGACAGCTACGACGGGCGGACGCACTGCAAGGAGACTAATACAGACACACACAACGAACGAAACCGAATAAGAAAGGATTACACTTGCGAGCCAAGATGACAGGGAGCGGCGCGCACCCCCGGGGGCGCGCCGATAGATAGTGTGTGCAGGTGCACGCCGACGTGCGGTTTTTGCGGCACGCGCAGACGGCGTGGCTCATGCCGCCGCCACTTTCCGCGGCTTCCGCGCCGCTTTGGGCGACCCCTCCAGGTCCGACGGCGGGATCACCTGCCAGCCCGTCACCTCCGGCATGCCCAGCGCCCCCGCGAGCCGCCCCGCTGCGTCCGCCCCTGCCCCCGTGCTGGCCGGCAGCGACCCGCGGCGTGTGTAGTACTCTGCGCTGGGGGCAGCGGCCGCCCGAGCGTCGTGCTGCGGCCCTCGATGTAGTAGGGCGCGCTCGACGCCTTGGAGGGCGGGAGCTTGCTGTGCTGCTGCTGTTGGTGTGCGTGCGCGTGCGGCTGCTGCTGCTGGTGGGTGAGGCGCGTGGCAATGTCCGTGAGGGGCGCCGTGGGGAGCCGGATCGGCCCGTCGCGCGAGGAGGGCCGCGAGACGGGGAGCGGCGTGCTGGTCGGCGTGGCGTGGCCCTGCGGGATGGAGAACGTCGACGTCATGGGGGAGTTGTACCCCGAAGAGCCGCCCGAGTAGGCGCTGCCGCTGTCCCACTCGCTGACGCCGCTGCTGCCGACGGACGAGACGGAGCCTGCGGGCGGCGTGAGCAGGGCGGGACGGCGCGGTGGGGGATACTCACCCTCGTGGGGCTCCTTCTTGATCGAGTCGTGCTTTGACTTTGGGCTCGCGTTGGGCGAGGCCGCGACCTTGGCCGCCTTACGCGCCTTGCTGCCGGCGCGGAGCTCGTCGAAGCGATGGGGCCGCGGGCGGAGATGTGTGCGCTCGTAGAGCCCGCACTTGTTGCAGACCTGCAACGGGGTTAGAAGAGGGAACGGACGCGCAGAAAGGAAGAACACGTGCTATTTTTCCGGGGTTGAGGGTGGAGCGGCGCCAGCTGGGGGGCTCTGTTGTGTGGCAGTTGAAGCAGCGGCGGCGGAGGTACTGGGTCTCCTTGGACGCGGCGTCGTCGGTATGCATGACGGGGAGGGAGGCGTGGGGATTGATGAACGTGGCGGGGTGCTGGTTGGGACGGTAGAAGGGCGCCTGGGTGGGGACGATGACGGGGGACGGGTGAGCGCTCTCGGCATCGAACTCGTGGATGGACGAGTGGGGGGACGCCGAGTTGGAGGACATGTACGGGTCGTCCAGGTGGCCGTGGAGGGCGGAAGGGTCTGCGGAGAGAGGCATCTGGGGAGGGTGAGCGTCGAGACGGGGGAAAGAGGAGGAGACGGACATGGTCCTGGATGGGGACGGGCTCGCCGTAGAATGCATCTGAGCGGTTCGAGTAGGGGCCGAGGAAGGCGCCAGGCTCGGAGTAGACGAAGGCGGGGGCCTGGGGGACGGGGTCATTGCCGTCGTTGCGGACGTGGGGGTACGAGGCCCTGCGATAGTAGTGCTGGTCGGGCTGGTTCTCGTGCCAGTCTGGGGGGAAGATCTGGGGGGACGGAGACGGGTGGTAGGGCTGGGGGTTGTCGAGCTTCATGCGGTCGTCGTAGAGGTCGGAGAGGTAGGAGCCGCGGTGGGAGTCGTCCCAGAGGACGTCGGGGCGGGCGTCGTAGGAGTCGGGGTGGATTTTGGGGTGCTGGGGGTGCATGTCGAAGGACGAGCTGGGGGGGGACGGGGTGTGCGGGGTGGAGGAGTCTGGAGAGAGGTCGAGGTAGGTGTCCATGGAGGATAATAAAATACGGGTATGGTATGGGAGGAGAAGGATATTTATTGGAAAATACAGTATTTGAGTGTGGGTAGCTGGGTGGCCGAGGGCACGGCAACTCCCGTGGCGGTGCGGAGGGAGCGCGGGAGCGCGTCGTCGCTGGCGGCAGCGGTGAGAAGTGTCGCAGACAGTCTCGCTGCGATGCTGCTCGCTGCCCTCATGGTCCCGCGCCCTCGCCCGTAGCCTGCTTGCTGCTCGCTGCTCGTCTCGCTGACCGCGTGTTTGCGGGTGTTTGGCGTGGAAGCCGCGTGAGGCACGGGGTGTCTGGGGGCGTGTGGCGCTGGGGTCCGTGGGAAGAACCTGAAACACATTAATTATCTACATCGGGCGCACAAGTGCCGGCAGACACGCCCACAGCACACACCCCGCGCCCGCTCCCCCACACCGCACGCCCACTCCCCCACACCCACCCCACCCCACACCCACACCCGCCCCGCGCCCACCACACCCGCCATGCTCCTCCTCCTCGCCGTCGCGTTCCTCGTCGCCCGCAGCGCCGCCCAGATCGTCGCCGTCCCCTTCGCCAACTGCTCCGCCGCCCGCACCCCGACGTCCCTCGACATTTCTGCCGTCTACGCCCAGCTCGACACCCGCACCGCGTCCCTCAACTACACCTTCCTCGGCTCGTCCCCCGCCCAGATAGACTACGCCTCCAACTCGTCCCTCCTCTGTGAGTGCCCCGTCGTCGCCCGCCCCCGCTGCTGACCCCCCGCAGCGACCGTCCTCAACCCGTCCTCCCTCCTCACCTTCGCCCTCAATCCCGGCGCCGACTCCCAGTCCCTCTGTCGCTCGCTCCGTCCCCCGTCCCCGCTCCCCCAGATCGCGAATGACTCCCAGGCCTTCTTCTGCCCGCTCCCCCCCGGCCAGCTCGCCTTCTCCGTCGCGACGCCCCTCCAGCGCCGCTACGAGCTCGTCACCATCACCACCCAGGTCCGCGTCCTCGACGACTCCAGCCCCGCCCAGGAGCTCGCCTGCGTCGAGCTTTCCGCCACGCCGCTGCACCCCACCCGCGCCTCTGTCTACGGCCACGCAGCCATAGTCTTCTGGGTCTCCGTCGCCCTCACCGCAGCCTACTGGCTCCTCGTCGCCGCCGCCCGGCTCGCCGCAGCCTCCAAGCGCGGCCGCCAGCGCGTCCACGCCAACCTCTGGTCCCGCGTGCAGGGCCTCGGCTTCGTCGCGGCCAGTGCCATCAGCGGCGAACGCTTCGCAAGCTCCCCCGCCCTCCTCCGCTTCGGTGCGTCCCCTACTCACGCGCCCGCCCCGCGCCCCGCTGACCCCCCACAGGCACGCCCTCCATGCGTGATGTCCTCTTCCACACCCAGTGGTGCGCCCTCCTCGGCATGCTCACTGTCCAGTGGCCCCGTTTCGCGTGTGAGCCAATCATCTCCTCGTCCCTCCCCCGCTCACCCGTATCTAGACCCCTTCTTCGCCCAGACGGCCTGGGCAACTCTCCTCTACAGTAAGCCCCCTCCCACTCCCTTGCGCCCGCCCTCACCCGCCCACAGACATATCCCTCACCCCGCACGCGTCCCACTGGGACCCCCTCAACGCGGACCCCTTCTCCCCGCCCCCCGCCTTCGCAGACCAGCTCGCAGACCCCGCGTCCCCGCTCTTCCTCGACCCCACCATCCCGAACACCCTCTTCACCCTCCCCCGCGACTTTCCCACCACGGGCATCCCAGCCCTCGCGTCCTCGGTCGGGATCCGCCCCCAGGACGCGTTCGACGTGTCGGTCGGCCTCTTCGTCCTCGTCGTGGCAGGCACCCTCGTCCTCAGCGTCCTCGTGTTCGCCCTCGACTGGCTGTTCGCCTCCTGCGTCCGTGCAAGCAGCCGCGCCTCCGGCACCCGCACGCCCCCGTGGGCCTCGGCCGCCCATAAAGAGTTCCTCGACGCCCCGGAGTTCCCAGACGACGACCCCACGTCCACGTCCGGCACGGTCCGTTTCAGCCACCGCCCCGCGTCCCGCACGTTCCAGACGAGCCCCGTGCCCCGCGGCTGGCTCTCCTACCGCCTCGGGCAGAGCTCCTTCCACGGCAGCGTCCTTCACGGCAACCTCGTCCGCCTCCTCGTCCTCTTCCACCTCCCCGTCACCGTCTTTGCCTGCTTCCAGTTCACCCAAGGCCCCGCCCGCAGCTCCGTCGCTGCCGTCGTCCTCGCCACCCTCGCGTTTGCCTTCTTCAGCCTCGCCCTCCCCGCCTGGCTCCTCCTCCGCGTCGCCACCACGCCCACCAGCAAGCTCTACGACGAGACGCGCACCCTCCTCATGCTTGGGCCCCTCTACAACCACTACGCCCACGGCGCCCAGCGCTTCGCGGCACTCCCCTTCGCCACCAACCTCGCCTACGGCCTCGCGCTCGGCTGCGGCCAGCGCAGCGGCACGGCACAGGCCATCATCGTCCTCTTCGTCGAGGTCGCCGCGGCGCTCACGACCAGCGTGTACCTCCCCTGGGGCCGTGGCGCAGCCATGGGCGGCGTCAGCTTCACGCTCTGCGTCGCCCGCATCATCACCGCCGTCCTCCTCGTCATCCTCACGCCCGCGGTCTCCGTCGGCGCCCCCGCCGCGGGCTGGATCGCGTACGCCATCCTCTTTATCCAGGCGCTCGTATACCTCTTCCTCTTCCTCATCCTCGTCTCCAAGCTCGCCGAGGCCGCCGTGCGGGTCGTGTGGCGTGTGGCGTTTGGCCGGAGCAAACACACGGTGGACGCGGGGCTCCTGGGCGCGATTGCCCTCGCGGGCTGCGGCGGCCGGCGCAAGGGCAAGGCGGGCCGCGGGCGGGCGAGCAGGGAGTCGGACTCGACACGCGGCATGCTCCGGCCGGTGTCGCCCGGCGCCACGGCGGCCTCGCGCAGGACCATGTCGGCATTGGGGACGGCGTCCTCGCCGGCCGCGAACGGCAGCCCGGGCGGTCCGCCGTCTGTCCTGCGGCCGGAGCAGCTCACGCAGCCGTACCGCGAGGAGAGTGACGACGAGGGCGGGTACATCCTCGGGGCGTGGCACTATGACGACGAGGCCGAGTCGCCGAGCGCCGCGAGCTCGCCGGTGAGTTTGAGTGCGAGTGCGGCGCGGGCGAGCACGCCGGCGGGTGCGAGTGTGGGGCGTGCGAGCACGCCGACAGGAGCGAGTATCCGTGCGAGCACGCCGGCCGGTGCGAGTGTCCGTGCGAGCACGCCACCCACGCCCGCGGCGCGCGCACCTGCGTCCTCGTCGGGGTTCAGCCGCGTGGCCGGGGGACGGGCAAACCTCGAGTCGCCGTTCACGATGAGCGCCGTGGGTCGCGCGGCCGGCGCGGGCGCGAGCAAAATAGGAGTAGGGCCCGGTAGTGGGAAGAGGAATGCAGGTGGGGGCGCAGGCAACGCGGGCGGTGCTGCAGGCGGTGGTGCAGGCAGTCCCGCCTCTGCCCCTGCTCCCGCAGCAATGCCCCTGGGTCGCGTCCGCCGGAAATCCCAGTCGGCTATCATAGAAGTCGCGCGCGGCGAGGCGCCCACGGGCGCCCATATGGACGCACATACGGACGCACACGCAAATGCACCCGCGATGGACGCCGGGTCGAGATCCGCCGTGGAGATTGCGGAGTTCCCGCGCGGCGGGGGACGCGGAAGCAGGCGGAGACGGTGGCTTGGGCTGTTCGCACGCGGCGAGCGGGCGGACGACGACGAGGACGCTGACGAGGACGAGGACGCGGACGCGCTGTCTGGCACGCCGGTGCTGCAGCCGGACGCGGCGTCCAGCGCGTCTGCAGGCGGCTCGCGAGAGGACGCGGCGCCCGCCGCGCGCACGTTTGTCGTTATCCGCGATCGGCGCACACGCCCGTCTCCGCTCTCGCAGACGCACACGCAGACGAGTGCCTGACGCGTGACGCGGGCGACGCGGCTTCGTGGGGCGGTGCTCAGGGCCGGCTGTGTGGCGCAGAAGCGCACGTCGAGATTGCGGCGGCCGGGCGTTGGCAGCGTCCCTGCGGGTGCCGGAAAGGTGCGCGTGGGAGCGTCGAGGGAGAAGCGACCCTGCGACTCGCTCGGATCCTGGCTTCTGGCCGCGACACGTCATTTGTAACCATGCACGAGTTCTGATTCTTGGACACGATAGGTACTACACTAGGCAGTTTTTGGAGGATCCCATTATTATCGCTGGCAATACATTCTTGTGGATAAGGGGTGCATAGCTACTCTTATCCGGCTGACACCCAGCGCTGCCGTGACGTCTCTGACCCGTTCAGGACGGATTAGCAATAGGTGCGTGTGGCTGCGTGTCCCGAGATACAGGCAGTAAGGAGAAGGGGGCACATGCTCAGGTCGCGCCGGCTCACCGTCGCCAGCGGCGGTCTGCTCACATGCTCCTCGCGGACCGGGGCCTCTCGTGGTGCCCGACGTTGGCTCGCGAACACCCAGCACAGGGGTGTATAATGCTATAAACGAGGTGGCGTCTCCAGTGAGGAATTATCCGCAGCCTCCGGAGACATTATCTCTGCGGCAGAGTGCAACGGTGTCTTGTCGGACGTGTTCTCCTCCGGGTCGTGCTAGGACATTCAGGGCCATTGTCCTTGAAGCAACAGGCATTCTACTCCGCGGTGCGCAGCGCCGTCCATTCATCCATCCATATCCAGCAGACAATGCTCTGGCACCACCCTTGAATTTACAGTAGTAGGGCCGATTCTCGCAGCGCCCGGTTTCGTTGACTCGACAGCACCCTGTACGGCGTCCGATGCAGTGGCGTCAGTGAACCGTTGCGACGCAGTCCTTACTTGAAGCCAGGGTGTGGGGGTTTTGTCTAAGCGTAGGTTGCAGCACACTTCGCCTCTCACCCATCGACGTGCACTCGCTCTTTGATTAGGTGTTGTAATGTAGACCACCTGTACATGTGTAGACCAGTTGGAAACACTGTTCAGTGAGTAGTCAGGTGCAGGTACCGTGTTCTGCAGCTAGCGGTGATGAAGCCAGGGCCGTGTACGCACTTGGAGGCGGCCCGCCGACTCGACTGTGAGTGCATCGCAATCACCCCTGCCCTGAGTAACATGTGTGCACTCTACACCCCACGCGTTGAGGGATACAAATGCTGCATCCTCCATGAGCAACCTCATTTTCCATCCCGCTGTGCCGTGACGGCCTCGTCTTGCTCATGAACCGCCAATGTGTTCCAGTCCACCCCCGCTCACCCTTGATGTAGACCCCTTCTTCACTCAGACCACCTTGGCATGCCTGCTCTGCAGTAGAATCCTTCCGTCTCATGCCTCAGCATGACGCACACTCACAATACTCTTCTGCTAACTCTACTCCTGCACTTCCACTTTTGAAACAATGTCAGAAGTGAAAAGGCTCACATATTATATGGCACCCAGGGTCAGTCAAGAGTCAGGGAGGCCAGGGAAGGGCAGGGTCCCGGGTGAGTACCAAGCAATGGCCCTTGCTTTAGTCGAGTGTAGTATAATACTGGCTCACTGGCAGTGGGGATCCTTAGACTTTTCTCTTTGGATTTCCCCTCTGTCAGGTGAGATTCCCTCGTATTGTATATTTCATTATTTATGTATATACTTTGGATTTCTGTCAGGGGACAACCCGATAATTTCTGTATCTTCTACAAGCCTCACCTGTGCTGTGCTTAGGCAGGTGGTGAAGGAGGAGTGAGAGTGTAGACAAAGCAGATAGAACTATTTATACATGGGGAAATTGTACAAAGCCCTGTACACACACATCATATTACAGCATGAACATTGAGTGGACTTCAAGGCCATGTCTGTCATGACTTGTTTATTTTGGCATGATCACCCTCTGCTCAACACATCACCCTTCAAACATATCTATTACCTTTGTTCGTTGTTCAATCAGTTCGCCAAGCCCCTTTGACATTCACATCATTCACCATTTGTAAGGTTGTTGGCTTGGTACTTGTGGTATCACAAGGCAGTAGAACTCGACCAAACGATGGTGATTCTAATACGACGTAGTGACAGTTACAGGTAAAGATAAGCTGGGGAATCCTGGAGGGTTCCCATGCAAGAACTATACAGTGGGTCTGTGAGGCCCCACAGGTGCTATGTAAGCTACCAGTCATTATGTATTGCCTCGCGGCAATACAGGTAAATATATGTATTTACACCCTCCCCCACTATGGAGAACTCTAATCCCCATAGATCTCGGTGTCGAGGTCCTTGTCCTTGGCTGAGGGAGCATCATCCATTGGGACGTCCTTGTATGGAGCTGGCAGGGGCCAGGGATCCACATGCATCGCATCCACGTGAGCGGATGTGGATGGTCCAGGTCCGGCTCGGGGCTGATATGGACCTGTTTCAAGAGATGGGTTGATCCCCATCTCCTGGATGAAGGCGGCGTCCGTGACCGGATCAGGTTGTGGAGCTGGGGGGCAGGACACGAGCAGTTCCTTATCAAGCTGCTCTGAGGTGCTCGCAGGTGCGCTGGGACAACTTCAGTCGCTGTTTGTGCTGCTGCTGCCCTGTGCGCACAGCGGTGTTTGTGACTTCCTTATCTTGAAGTCGTTGAAAGTATCCCTCGATCCAAGGGATACGTTCATGGGTCATGCCGCCATGGAGGGCTAGCCATGACGTGAGTTCCTTCAGTGGGATCTTGTGTGCGAGTCTGTTCCCAATCAGGAATGTCCCGGTGATCGAGGCCCGAAGGGTGTCCGCGGTGCGAGAAGGGATCATGACATCAGCCACGAGCTCCTGCCACTGGCTCGGCATACCAAACAAGTTGCTTAATCACAACTTGAGGGGGGGCCGTGGCTTGCCTTTGGGAGCCAGGATCCGTATACACATCCAGATATTGATATCTGTTGTGTTTAACCTGCCCTCCACATCATCATGGATGGCAGGAGGGACACCTTTGCCATTTGACTGCCAGCCGTTAAGCAACATGACTATGTCGTCAGGTGTACCGTCCAGAATGTTTATGTAATTCAGGCAGGGCTTATGGGGGCCCTCCTCATGGAGGCGCCAGAATGCGGTATTCATTTCCGGTGTGCACTGGTCGACAGGGGTGTCCCTGGCAAGCGCAAGGAGGTCTTGGAACCTCTGCTCCGTTATAGGGCAGACGTGGTACCACTTGGCAACCCAAGGGACCAATCTGCCTAGGGGCTGCGGCAAGCGGCCCGTCACGGAGATCGGTGGATCTCTGTGTCTCAACGGCTCCCCTTCCCCTGGGTAGCATTGTATAACTCCAGCCCCCAGTGGCGGTAGTACGACATGAGGCCCTATGTACTGGGCTGTGGCTAGCACCTGGTGCAGCCGGGGGTCGTCAACGCCATGCGCCGACGACTCTGCTAGATACGTGTTCTTGATGCACTCTAGTTCGTCTGCCAGTCCATTTTCTATGACTGGCGGCAGGAGGTGTTTTCTGCGTTTCCGTTTGGAAACGCATTCAGCCCGGTCTGAGTCATAATTGTCCCAGACCGACATGTTGGACAGCCACCTGTCTGGGATGTCAGCATAGGCCGACTCGAACAGCGCTGATGCAGTCAACAGCGTTGTGACTGTCGCTGTCCTGGACACTGCGCGGGCGTCCTCGATGCTTGCTGCGCTGGGCTCCGTTGTTCGGCTGGCCAGAGCCAAGCCTGTTGAGAGGGGCGCAGCCCCTGGGGCTAGTGTCGCCCCTTTATTGCGCGATGGCAGTGGAGCCATTGGGTGGGATGATGGACCGGCCACAGGCTGAGCCTTTGGCCGTGGCAGGGCAGGGTGCCCTCACCTGGCTCCTTCGAGTTGTTGCTTCAATGCATGGAGCTTGTCGTCCTGACATGAGACTCGCTCATGTTCAGACACCAGGTCCCTCTTGAGGCACTCGATATCTGCCTGAGCGTCCTCGACTGCCATTCACCTGGCCCCTTTGTTGATCCAGGGCCAGGCATCTTTGACTGCGTAGGCAATGTCATTGTCTACAATTTGTATCTTACCGGAGTTCGATGACTCCACTAAGTGGGTTGCATATGACTCGCAACATTTGCATTTATCCAAATGTATAATGGTGAGCCTGTCGTTCCACAACGCTATTTCCCAATTCTCAGGAGCCAGCTTCTTTGAGAAGATCACGGCGGCCCCCATCTTTGGGGCTGCTGGCCGTGGTGCGGACATTGATGGCTCAACGTCCATGTGTTCTTTGATGCCATCCATCTTCGTTAGAAGATGGTGGTGGTTGCTTCTTAAGGAGCAAAGCGCCTTTGGAGAGATCTGAGGTCAAAATTTATAGCGCCATGGCTGGCGCGTCACATGACTGACACAACCTAATGCCGTTTAGGCAAGTCGCGAGGCTTGGCCATGCCTCGAAGCTCTAGATAGGTGTCTAGGGCCTCAAGGTCCTTACACAATGACATGGGCTCCCATGTCACGTCTCCTAGAGTCCACCTGATTTGGAACTCTAGGTCCTTCAAGTTTATCCATTGGTGGGATAAGATCTCGTCAACGAGCCACTCTTCCTTGTCATTCACTCCAAAGTCATAAAATGACTTTGCTTCCTGACGAGGGAATAGGTCGTCGTTATTCGCTTCATACCATCGTATGAGGTTGGTATGAAATGTCGGTGCGATGCGTCGGTTTTTCAATTCCTCTGGTAATTCGAGGGTTACCGTCAAGGTGTCATTGTGGGCCTCCTTGACACGATATGGCCCAATATATTGTGGTACTAGCTTCCTGGCCCTTCCTTTTGGCAGGGTCAGGTTCTGGGTTGACAGGTATATGTGGTCTCCCACTGCATATATGTCCCCTTTGCGACATTTCTTATTTGCGTGAAATGTCTGTGTCACATGATGCTCTATGATTGCATCGTGTGCTGCCATCAGCTTCAATCAAGCCTGATGTGCGAATTTTGTCACTCCCTTGAAGGGAGTGTCCGTAGCCATTGGCAGGTCGATCCGCGGCATATATCCGTGGTTCAGCTCGAAGGGTGCAAACCCTGTCGTCGAGCTGATGTTGCTGTTTAATGCAACTTTGCCCATTGGGCACTTGTTGCCCCAGTCCTTTTGATTGTCCTCGACGACTGATCGAAGGACCTGGCCTATCAAACAGTTTGCCTGTTCGGTTGCACCATCCATTTGAGGATGGAATGCAGTGGACCTGAGGAGTTTCATCCCCATGAGTCGTTGAAGCTCACGCCAGAATATGGACGTGAATTTCGAGTCTCGATCCGAGACTATGGAGTCTGGGACTCCATGAAGCCTTATGACTCCTTTCAGGAATAGCCAGGCTATTCCTTTGGTTGTCACGCTCGTCGTTGTCAGGACGAGGTGTATGTGAGACGTGAGTCTATCTATGATTACAATGAGGTAATCACAGTCATTTGATTTGGGCAGTGGGCCCATGAAATTGATACTGATAGATTGCCATGGTCTATCGGGTATGGGCAGGCTATGCAGTAGTCCTGCGGGCCGCTGCGTGTCTGTCTTGGTAGTCTGACATTTTGCGCACGAAGTGCAGAATGCATCAATGTCTGAGGCCATTGTTACGACCATGCAGTTCTGATTTCTGACACTCAGTTCCGCTCACATTCCAACCCTCCGATAGTTCCGACATTCTGCCCATTGTTTTATTCCCTTGTTCTTTCGACTCTATTACTCAAACCCACCGGACTCACCTCTCAGCGCAGCAAGACCTTATGTCTGGCCCTCCTTGTTGTTTCGTTGTCAGATATGTTTTCCGACACCTTGTTCTTTTGCCATTGTTTTACCCTACCCTGAAACCCCCTTGTAGTCCCCTTGTTCCCAATTAGTTAGTTACCCCGTATGTCTACCCGACTTCCGCTCTCTCCAGAATTTGCTTAGTACTACCCCATTACATGTTGTCTCAGCTCTTTGTATAAAAGCCTCTCATGTATGTCTGTTATTCTGCAATCAAATAATCTGTTACGACCACGCAGTTCTGATTTCCAACACTTAGTTCCGCCCACATTCTGACCCTCCGATAGTTCCGATATTCCGCCCCTTGTTTTATTCCCTTGTTCTTTCGACTCTATTACTCGGACCCACTGGACCCACCTCTTAGTACAGCAAGACCTTATGTCCAGTTCTCCTTGTAGTTTCATTGTCAAATATGTTTTCCGACCCCTTGTTCTTTTGCCATTGTTTTACCCTACCCTGAACCCCCCTTGTAGTCCCCTTGTTCCCAATTAGTTAATTACCCCATATGTCTATCCTACTTCCGCTCTCTCTGGAATTTGCTTAGTACTATCACATTACATGTTGCCTCAGCTCTTTGTATAAAAGCCTCTCATGTATGTCTGTTATTCTGCAATCAGATAATCGTCTTCAATATGTGATTTCCTTCGCTCTATCTCCTGTTCTTAGCACAGCGAGTTTAGCAAGACCTCCGCCTGTCTGCCTTCCACCTTCTGACTCAGTTCCAACTCAAGTTCCGACTTCTGTTTAGCTTGATACTGTCCGACTTCCGACCTGCATTCCGAAATAATTAGGACAGTAGTTTATTGGGGGCGCAACATATAAGTTGAAGCCATTGTCCTTTCCAGTTCCAACTTGCGGAAATCTCGATATGTAACAGTATTATCTGATTCCCACCCGATAACTATCACTATGCCTCCTCGTACCACAGCTACTTCAGCTCGCACAGGAGGTGTCGAAGCACTCTCTTATTTTGGAAAGCTTAGATATGCAGCACCAAGACGTGCGGAACCCTCCAGCAGCTCTTGAGCTGACGATGAGCTTTCCGACGATGTTCTGCCAGGACACGTTGATGAAGTTTCCGATGCGAATCCCGACGACAATCCCAACTATGATGTAAACTTGTCAATCAGCAGCGGCGAACAGACAGCAGCATTATTCCGACGCCCAGCACCTCCACCACCACCACCACCACCACCAGCAGGACCTCCTCATGGTGGCCCTCATGGTGGTCCTCCACCTCTGAATCCCGCCAACCCAGTTCCGCCCACTCCAGCTCCATATCTTGCACAGGCTATTGCCATACTGGCTGGCCAACTCCAGTGTCCGGCCCAAGCTCCAGGCCCCAAGACAAAAGTTTGTGAACTGGATCAGTTCGATGGTTCCGACCCCAAGAAGCTTCAGCCTTTTTTGGTTCAGCTTCAGCTCAACTTCCGTGATCGTCCTGACACCTTTCCTGATGACGAGCAAAGGTCAACTACACCCTTTCGTACCTTAGGGGCACAGCTCTCGACTACTTTGAACCCACCCCCATGGATCCCTATGCCGTTGTTGACTGGGCAGACGATTACCACAACTTTGTTTCCAAACTCCACAACAACTTTGGACCATTCGATATGGAAGCCAATGTGGAAAATGAACTCGATAAGCTTCGTATGAAAGACACTCATAAGATAGTTAAATACATCGTCACTTTCCAGCAGCTTGCTCCTCAAGTCCAATGGGGAGAAGCCGCACTCGGCCGACAGTTTTACATGGGCCTACCATCCCGGATCAAGGATGAAATCGCCGCGTCAGAAAACCCGCCACCCTAGCCGCCCTCCGCAACCTAGCCCAATCTATCAATGCATGCTACTGGGAAAGACATTCCGAAATCGCTCGTGAAACTTCCGCCCAGAGCAAGCACGACAAGTCTTCGGACAACAAGTCTGATAAAGACAAGAAGAAGACCAATTCCGGAAACAATTCTGGAAACAACAACACCGGAAACAACAACAACAGTTCTGGCTCCAACTCCAGCAACTGGAACACCACTCCCACACCACACAACAACCAGGCCTCTGGTTCCAACACCAACGCCTGGAAAAGCACTCTCGACCTTTCCGACAAACTTGGGAAGGACGGAAAACTAACCCCTGCAGAATGCCAGCGTCGCATGGACAACAACCTTTGCCTCTTCTGTGGTAAAGGAGGTCATGTCACTTGCGAATGCACCCGAGCTACCACTTCCGCTGCTAAGGCCAAGGGCTGCGCAGCGAAGACGGAAGAGAAATCCAAAGCGGCCCCCACTACAGATGCAAAAAAATAGTCAGCAGTCCTCCAGCCTCCGCACGAGCTGAGGGCTGTGTTGACCCCATTCGTGCGACAAACGAGGTTAAACTCAATGCATCCGCTCTTTCGTCCTCTGACTCCCTCTGATTTCCGCTCACTTCCGACACAATTCCTGCCCCTCCGTTTACAGCGTTGATCGGCTCTGGTTCAACTCATTGTTTCCTCGATTCCGACATTGTTTTGAAGCACAAGCTTCCAACCTGCAACATTCCGATAATTCCGCTCCACCTTTTTGATGGGTCATCCAACACGGCAATTTCCCAAGTCGTGGACCTGTCTCTCCGTTTCACTACTGGGGACAACCATGAAGTTATGTTTTACGTTACTCTGCTAGATGCTAGCTGTTCCATTGTACTAGGACACAATTGGCTCACCCGATATAATCTGTCGATTAACTGGGCATTGGGTCAGATACAGTTCAGTACCCCGGATCAACTTCCATCTATTCCGATGTCGTCCGCAAAGATGGCTCAGGCCTCTTCTGCAACTCCGCTCGTGGATTCAGTTCCACACTCCGGTCCCACTTTAGCACCTCCGTCCCTCGAGGCTCCTTGAATTGCGCTCGTTTCCGCCACCGCTTTCCGTGTATTGCAACGGCAAGAAGATACGACCGTTTTACAGCTTCACCTTTCTGATTCGGCTTCAGTCAAGGCTTGTTCCGCCTTGACTTCCGCTCCGGTCGACATGAGCTCAGTTCCAGAAGAATATCGTGACTTCCTGGATGTGTTCAATAAGGCCAAAGCTGATAAACCCATTGAACATCGACCTTACGATTTGAAGATAGATTTGGAAGAAGGAGCATCTCCGCCCCTTGGACCGATCTACTCCCTTTCGCAGAGTGAACTCCAGACTCTCTGAGAGTTCGTTGATGAACATCTCAACATGGGCTTTATCCACCCTTTGCTGTCTCCGCACGGTGCTCCGGTCCTTTTCGTCAAAAAGAAGGATGGATCTCTCCACCTCTGCGTCGATTTCCGCGGACTCAACACCCTCACTAAGAAGGACAAATATCCGCTTCCGCACATTTCCGACCTCCTCGACACTCCCCGCAGGGCCAAGATCTACACTAAAATTGACCTCCGGCACGCTTATCACCTTGTCCACATCCGCGAAGGTGACGAGTGGAAAACCACCTTCCGCACTCGCTATGGTGCTTTTGAGTGGGTTGTCATGCCTTTTGGTCTAACCAATGCTCCCGCTGCTTTTCAGCGATTCATGAACGATGTATCTTCCAACCTCCTCAATGTATGTGTCCTAGTCTACATTGATGACATCCTCATCTATTCCGACACACCGGAAGAACATCAGGAACATGTCCACGAAGTACTCCGCCGCCTACGCAAACACCACCTCTACGCAAAAGCAGAGAAATGCGAATGGCATCATGACACGGTCGAATACCTAGGCTATATCCTCTCTCCGACAGGCCTTACCATGGCAGAGGACAAAGTCAAGGCAATTCAAGAATGGCCGGAACCCCGACGTGTTAAGGATGTGCAGCCTTTCCTTGGCTTCGCCAACTTTTACTGACATTTTATTATAACTTTTCCGACATTACTGTTCCGCTCACGCATCTCACCAGGAAGGGTGCTCCATGGAATTTCACTCCAGAATGCCGTTCCGGCATTCGAAGCCCTCAAGGTGTCCTTCACTACGGCTCCTATTCTCGGTTTCTGGATTCCTGATGCCCAACTTGTACTCAAAACTGATGCTTCCGACTATGTGCTAGCGCCATTCTTTCATCATTTCCCCCAACGATGGAGAAATTCATCCGATTGCTTTCCATTCCCGCACCTTTTCCGCCCCAGAACTCAACTACAATGTCCACAATAAGGAACTACTCGTGATCTTCGAAGCCTTCAAAATCTGGTGACACTACCTTGAAGGTCCAACTTATCCCATCGACATTGTCACAGATCATAAAAACCTTTGAGTATTTGCAACTACTAAGATTTTGACTAGCTGTCAAGTCCGCTGGTCTGAATATCTCTCACAGTTCAACATGGTGGTCCGCTTCCGCCCCGAAAGCTCAGAGAAACACCCGACACGCTCACTAGACATTGGGATGTCTACCCCAAAGAGGGAAGTAGCAACTATGCCAGCGTTAATCCACACAACTTCCACCCAGTATTCTCGACTGAGCAGCTGGCATCATCCCTGTGTGCCACAGCATTGCAATTTCCACTACTCCATGCCTCTATCATCATGGACACCGAGTCTCTCCATTCCGACATCCATTCCGCCCTCTGTTCCGACCCCATCTCCGCAGCTCACCTCAATAACCCAACTAGTCCTGGATGGTCCCTCAATCCTGACAGATTCTCCACTACAAGTCCCAATCTACGTTCCGGAAATCAATGATCTACAGCTCACATACTCCAGCAAAGCCACAATCACCCACTCTCAGGACACCAAGGCCAAACAAGACCCTCGACATCATCCGACACACTTACACTTGGCCACTCCTCCACACGATGGTCCAAGACTACTGCAAGTCATGCACCACATGTATGCAGCCAAGCCTCAACCTCACAAACCCTACAGCCTCCTGAAGCAACTTCCATCCCAGAACAACCTGGAATTCGATATCCATGGATTCATCGAGAAACTTCCTAAGTCATCTGGCTATGATACCATTCTAGTTGTCGTTGACCGCCTCACAAAGCAGTCATCTTTATTCCACTTACGACACTATCACTTCTGCCCAGCTGCACAGCTCTTTGTGCTCCACGTCTTTTCCAAGCACAGAATCCCTCCCATGTCATTCCACCGTGGATCAGAATTCGTGTCCTCCTTTTTCGGCACACTCGGCAAGGCTCTTGACATGAAGCTCCACTTCACTTCCGGTTATCATCCGAAGGTGACAGCCAAACGGAAGTACTAACCAGACCCTGAGCAGTACTCCGTGTCTACTGCAACTACCAACACGGCAACTGGTCCGACCTTCTTCCGCTCGCGGAATTTGCTTACAACAATGCACCTTCTGCCACCACTGGAATTTCACCCTTCTATGCCAACAAGGGCTACCACCTGAATCTCGCCATCCACCCTGAACGTGATCTCGCCTCTGCCAGAGCCCAGACTTCGTTGTGGAACTTGACGACCTTCACCAGCACCTCGGAGAAACATTTCCGCTGCCCAAAGAGGTACAAACTTCCGCCGATCAGAAACACTTCCGCAACCGGATTCGAGATAGGCGACAAAGTCTTGTCAAAGCTGAAAACTTCCCACCACTCGCCCCTCGAAGAACTCTCTGAAAAATACTTGGCCTTACGAGATCATCGCTAAGGCCGCAGTCGTTCTTTCACCTCAGACTTCCTGACAATATGTGGCAGTACATCTGGTATTCCATGTCTCATGCTTGACCCTCAGTTCCGAATACATTCCGAATCGGAACAACCCCCACCTCCGCCAGTGATCATTGACAGAGAACCGGAATATAAATTCGGAATTCTCAACTCCAAGCTCAACAGACGATACCACTGCAACTCCAGTACCTAGTCAAGTGGGCAGGCTATGAAAACACCAACGAAGAGACTCCTGGATTTCCGCCACGGAACTAACCACGCCTCTGACTCGTCTTGATTTCACAAGTCATATCCGATAAGCCTGGCCCCATTTCCGTGCCTTATCAATTCCGACCTCATTTCCGATCCCATTGATTCTTACAGTTCTCAAGTCATAGTCAAATCCGATTAATTCCGTTATACTTTTCCGACACCTCAAGAAATATCTACAAGTCTCTCGACACCTACTCCTCCCTCATCGTTTCCCCTCGTCCCTTTCTCCGCTTCCGGACCTCTTCTGCATGTCCACTTCAACGCTCACCAACTCTGTCTCCACCCTCGCATCCGCCTTTTGACTCGGACCCGTTCCACCTCATTCTCCTGCTCCCGCATTCGTAACTCCATTCGGTCCCGGAGCATATCGTTCCGCCACCGGAACTCCCGTTTCATCTGTTCCAAGACCGTCGACATAACGGTCATTTGGTTTTGGAATGACAACAACTGGTGTTGTTGAACCTCCGCCATCTCCGCAAGGATATTCCGGATCCCGCGTTGTGTTTTCCGGATACCCCTTAACGATCCGGCGATATCAAGTAGCGGGACACCATCGTGAAGCGGTTTAGGACCGCTGCCTCCGAGTTTCCGGTCACCGGAACCTCCCTGCGGACTTCCCTCCGCTAGGTCCCGGTTTGACTTTGGGGTTTCAGGCCCCTCGGTCTCGACCTTGCACCTTTTCCACTCCACCCTTGCGGCACACCGTCCACTACGCAACGCCTCTTCTTGTCCCGGCACCGTTCGCAGGCCATTTCCCTGAATTTTCAGACCACACGCAGTCCAAGCCTTTGACCTCGCATGTGTCACAAGGAGCCTTCTCCTCCTCGCTGTCCCTTGTTTTCCGCTTCCGCGTCGCGGGATTCACCGGTCCCAATTCCCGTAAATCCAACATGTGGGCCAGCTTGTTCTTCTGGCCTGTTGGAATTCGTCGCCCTCTGCTTCCGCTCCGCAACAAGATTCAGCACAGGGGCGACATCTTTTTGTTTCCCCTTGCCCTCAGGGGATGGCATGCTTTCCGCCGTGCTTTCCGCTTCCACCTCAGATTCGGATTCAACAATGTTCTGGCAGTTTTCCTGTCAGCCTCGGAATTATGCACACAACGTTTCCGACTCACCCGTTGCTTTCCCGCCTTTTCCGCCACGGCCTTGTCATCCGCAGCTTCTTTGGCCGCGTTCTGCTTCCCGCCTATCTTTCAAACTCCGACGTGTTTGTTCACAGGTCACGTGATCCGACCTGTGGTCTCGCGGGGCTCGACCTTAGAAGGGAGATACTGTTACGACAGTTCATTTCCGATTTCCGACCTTCAGTTCCACAACACTTTCCGCCCCTCCGATATTTCCGACATTCTGCCATTGTTCTATTCCTTGTTCTTTCAACTCTATCACTCGGACCCACCGGACCCACCTCACTGTTCATCAAGACCATATGTCCGGCCCTCCTTGTGTCTCATTGTCAGATATGTTTTCCCGACCCCTTGTTCTTTGCCATTGTTTTACCTTACCCTGAACCCCCCTTGTAGTCCCATTGTTCCCAATTAGTTAGTTCCCACGCATTGTCTACTCAACTTCCACTTCCCCCGGAATTTTGCTTAGTACCACCCCATTACCTGTTGTCTCAGCTCTTTGTATAAAAGCCTGTCATGTATGTCTGTTATTCTGCAATCAGATAATCGCCTTCGATACTTGATTTCCTTCGCTCCACCTCCTGTTCTTAGCACAGCAAGTCTAGCAAGACCTCGGTCTCTCCGCCTTCCGTCTTCCGCCTCAACTCCACCTCAAGTTCCGACTAACCTTCAGTTCAGTACATTCCAACTTCCAACCCATTTCCGAAATACCTAGGACGATAGTTCATTGGGGGTGCAACCTACAAGTTGAAGCCGCTGTCCTTTCCAGTTCCGACTTAGTGGAAATCACGATACGTAACACAATGGGGTGACACGGGGTGACACAGTTTGCTCCTGGCTTATGTGTTCACCTCCTACAGTGCAATGGAAGCTGTTGGGTGCATTTATGCTCCTGCACCAAAATCAAGCATAATATATTCGATTTATTGTATGGTGTTTCAACCCTTTCTCACATTGTTCTTGTACCATGCATCTATTTCTCTGATTATTTTCGAAATTTTCCAGTCACTCCTTATCTCTCCATTCCACTTTGTTATTTCTATTTTCACAGGCGGCTGCACCCAGCGGAGTTTGAAATGACTTCGACGCGCGAGCCCATGGGCGCTAAAGGGCCGGGTGCACGTATATGCCTTCTGAGACAGGATAGTGCTCCTCTCTCAGTGACAATAAATTCACTGAGAGAGGCGAGTAGTATTCTTTATATTTACATAGCATGTTGACTGAAAATCATGTAGTGTATTTGATTCTAGGTATTGTATTAATATATCAGTGACAATAAATTCACTGAGAGAGTATATTTGATTCTAGCTTTCTAAGAACTCTACCGAACCTTCCCTGCCATAGCCCCTAGTTGCTAACAGAAGCTACAATAGGCATTGCAGCATGACCATGTGAAGGTGGCTGTGCCCCTGCAGCCTAAGCACCTGGACCAAGAGCTGATCACCGCATAAGCCCCTTCCCCAGTGGCTGTTCCAGTGGCCGATGCAGCATTCTATCAGGAAATGGGCATCAATACTCCAATCGATGCCACTGCCAATGAGGCAGCCCTGCCAGCTGATCCTCACGGTCTGCTGGGCCCTTACACTGACATTACCATGTCTGAGTCTGTGGAGGACAAACTTATAGTGGACATCTATTATGGAGTCCCGCAAGTTGTTCATAGAGGGGGAGGGTGTAAATATACTGATTTACCCGGATAGCAGTCAGACACTGGCGGTTTGAATCATATACAGCCCGTTGTAAATTACATGTACGACCTGCTGTAAAATACATGGGTGTGAAACTCAGACGCCCATCCCTATGCCTCCACCTGCGGTTCCCCTGAACCATCCCCTCGCATCCTCAGTACGGTGCACGTGCACCGTATCCCGCTGCCCCTCAGTATGGTGCACACGCACCGTATCCCGCTGCCCCTCACAGCACGGTGCACGTACACCGTAGGCCGCTGCCCCTCCGAATGGTGCATGTGCACTGTATCCCGCTGACCCTCCGTACGGTGCAAGTGCACCGTATGCTGCCGCCCATCCGTACAGTGCACGTGCATCGTAGGCCGCTGCCCCTTAGTACGGTGCAGGTGCACCGTATGCCGCTGCCCCTCCGAACGGTGCATATGCACCATATCCCGCTGGCCCTCCGTATGGTGCACATGAACGGTATCCCGCTGCCCTCAGTACGGTGCAGGTGCACCATAGGCCGCTGCCCCTCCGAATGGTGCAGGTGCACCGTATCCCGCTGGCCCTCCGTATGGTGCAAGTGCACCGTATGTTGCCGCCCATCCGCACAGTGCACGTTCACCGTAGGCCGCTGAGCCTCCGTGCGGTGCACATGCACCGTATCACGCTGCCCCTCAGTACGGTGCAGGTGCACCGTAGGCCGCTGCCCCTCCCTACGGTGTATGTGCACCATACAACGCCTGTGGGTACGGTGCACATGACGCCTGTTGGTATGGTGAATATGCACCATACCCGGCCTCCGAGGATGGTGCACACGGTAGGCCGCCTGGCCGTATGGTTTTTTTTACACGTGCATCGTACTGAGGGGCAGCGGCCTGCGCATACGGTGCATGTGCCCCGTACTGAGGGTCAGCGGGATACGGTGCACATGTACAATAACTGTGATGCACCAGGTTGAGGGATGTGAGCTTGGTTGGACATATCACGCACCATAGGCCGCATGCAGCCCGTCCGTGCGGTGCACATTGCGCGCACCATATGCCGCCCGTCTGTACAGTGCACGTGTATGATAACTGCGGTGCACCGGGTTGAGGGTTGTGAGCTTGGTTGGACAGATTAGAGTGGGACAACGATCTGCAAGACAATGTAACCTCTGGCACATTCTCCAAACGCCGCCGCCCCACCCTGTAGGCCGCCCCTCAGTACGGCGCACGTGCTTGAGGCCTATGAGAGTGGTTGGACAGATTAGAGCGCAACAATGATCTGCAAGACAACTTACCCTCCTGTCCATCTACCGCATATCATGTCGAAACCTTCCCACGGAAAGGGCATCGTTTCTTGGACCTTCCAATGTACACACAAACGGACCTGGAATGGGTTAATAGAGTACCCAAATGCTTGGCCACTCCCACGAACGTACCTCTGGTCAGTCCAGTCGACTCGATAGTTGTCGTCATTATGTAAGTTAGAATCAACAAAACAGAGCACACAGTGTCACGAGTTGGTCACGTGACTACAACTCACGGGCTCATGCGCAATCCATTACATAAGACTGAGGACGCTTAGATCACGTGACTATCGCCAAACAACCCGTCACCTGTATGCCTCTCACTCCAGCCGACCACTCAAATTGACGAGTTTACCTCGCACCACATCGGTGAGGATCCATGCTGACGTGTGGCTGGGAGACCACTGGATCACGTGGGTGACTCATCGAATAACGCTATAGTGATATAGTGATTTCTTCTTGGTACACACTTCCTCTTTCCTCTAGCTTTTGTTTCCCTAGGGCCGAATTCAGGGATTGTCACAGGCTCATTGGTCATTATTACAGAACGACAGAATGACTACATCATGGCTGCGATCGAGACATTGAGACGCGAGAGACCCAAGACAAATGAAGTCAAAACAGTCGCCATTAAAGAAATTGATGAAAACCTTGAAGTGTGTTATTGATCAAGTTGCATAATGATATGCCCTGATCAATCTGTAGCATTACTTCCCTCACACAGGACCGTCTAGGTGCACCGTACGGCCAGGCAGACTACGGTGCACCTGTATGATATGCCGCTCCTCTCGGTATGGTGCACGTGTGTTAGCAACTAGGGGCTATGGCAGGGAAGGTTCGGTAGAGTTCTTAGAAAGCTAGAATCAAATACACTCTCTCAGTGAATTTATTGTCACTGATATATTAATACAATACCTAGAATCAAATACACTACATGATTTTCAGTCAACATGCTATGTAAATATGAAAGATACTACTCGCCTCTCTCAGTAAATTTATTGTCACTGAGAGAGGAGCACTATCCTGTCTCAGAAGGCATATACGTGCACCCGGCCCTTTAGCGCCCATGGGCTCGCGCGTCGAAGTCATTTCAAACTCCGCTGGGTGCAGCCGCCTGTGAAAATAGAAATAACAAAGTGGAATGGAGAGATAAGGAGTGACTGGAAAATTTCGAAAATAATCAGAGAAATAGATGCATGGTACAAGAACAATGTGAGAAAGGGTTGAAACACCATACAATAAATCGAATATATTATGCTTGATTTTGGTGCAGGAGCATAAATGCACCCAACAGCCTTCTCACATGAAACATAGTCGTGCTAGTGGACATCTGATGATGGGGTGACAAGAAGCGACTTAATCATTATCTAGACGTGTTTGTACCTCTAGCAGATGAGAGAAATTCATTGTATCATGTTCCAAACATCGCTCGCAACGCAGTTCAAGCTCCACCTCTGATACTTCAAGCGATTTTCGTGATTCAAAACAATCTGTGGTTCATTTATAAATATGCCTTTAGCAAAATAGTACCATTATTTTCTGCGCGCCATATATATGGGTGTTCGGGTAGGACACCCCTCTCATCCATGATGAGATGCCGTCCATCTACTCTTCGTCTCCCTCAGGTGGTGTCATACCCCCAGACATGTATCAAACCTCTATTGATACCTCGCCGGTGGACACCGCCACTACAAGAGTATTGTCTTGAGTCGCAAGGTATGATCCATCAAAAGAACAGCAAGAACGACTTACCAGTTTGCGGTTCAGCACAGACCTCGCCGGGGGAAGCGTCTACAGCACTCCCAAGATCCCTTCCGCGAGGGATTTCATCAAGCTCTATGTCCGCCACTGCTATAGAAGAGGGGTCGTCCAGATTCTGAGATTCTGAGATCCCAGTCTCGCTGACACTCGGACCGCCGAATTCCTCCATGAGTGAATTGTGAATCTGTCGGGCGGCTACACGAAAGCTCGTTACGGGATGGTGGGCAGAATGGATGGTGCCATTAGGGTGAGCAACCCTTTCTTGTAGGGCAAGATGACAGCGACAAATGACGATGGTAGATAGACTACATGTAGCGTTAGTCATATATCTCATTATCTCGGTTCCTTGGATCTGACCTGTCCTGGACATTTGAAAGAATCCCTCCAATGCTGGGCTACTGACCGCATGTAAAATTCAACGACAAAGTGTATGCGAGTAATGGACTCACTCTTAAAGCCTGTTATATTGAATATTAGTTATCGTCTCATAAATTGGACACTAGACATTACCTTATTGGTGATGCCAGATGCTAATGTTATGCTCAATACCATTCTGCGTGGGTATTAGATGGAAAGTTCAACAGCGGCGGTCAGAAAGTACGTACCCATATCTTATGAGACCTGGACGAGCAATGAGCAATTTCACAGTGTAAGGACAAATTAACCAACTTTGATCAGCCAAAGTTTGGGTCAATGACTTCCGAGGGAGCATCTGAAACTCTCATGACCTCCTCACGAGTCCAAGGGTATTGTATAGTGTCGCGACAACAACCAACGTGTCAAATAGTATAAGGAGCACATCATTTATTGTGCCCGCTAGGAATAAATGGTCAGTTAAATTGCAACTGAACATGAGAATTTCTCACCCCTGACAAAGTGATACATGGACCAGCTTCAATATGGTTAACTGCTGTTGTCACTCACAAAAGTAGAGCATCCTTATCCTGAGCTGTGAGGTTGCATGCGTTTGTGGCAACGAAAAACTGTAATAGCGTATTACGTTTCAGGATAGATTAATTGGAGACTTGAACTTGAAGAGGGAAGTATGCGTACAACTGCCGTACCCAAACTGCCCGTATACAGAAGAAGACCGAATACCGCAAGCACCCACCGCATGCCTTGATTGTGCTGGGACATGGCGTATACTCGCGCCAATAAGAGTCCTGCAAGGTGGGGTATGTAAGTTTATGACCGAGGACTTTTACCGGTATATAGTTACCTTCTACACCTGGAAGTACCACCATCGCTAGACAACCTAGGACATGAACCAATGGATTGCACACACTGCTTCGGTATAAGATTATGTATAGAAAAACGCAAATGTCATACTGGGCACATATATATATGTAAGCAACCTGCATGTCACAAATAAACCGTCTCACCTCGAGTGGGATATTTGCTATATCTAGGTATACCGTAATGATAGAGACAAGGATGGCAGGGTAGCGAGCGAGGAGGTAAAGGACAGTTCCTAATCTGACTCTTCTGCGCCAGATATAGGTAATCTCGGACGGGAGGGTCAGGAGAGTATCATAGGCGAGCAGTGCTACTTGGATCAGGGATACGTTAACAGTCCGTGATTACCCCTTACACACCGAGGGCAGCAAGGTCAACATAGCTTCCAGCCAGACTTGTAAATTGTCAGACTCTACACCACTGAATGGCCCGATCTACTCACTCATCTGAGATAGTCTGAATATCCACACTTTGTTGAGAGGACATGTGGTGGTCGTGTATGGGAAATTGACTAGAGTCGAGGTATGGATATAAAGCTGAAAGGTCCATCGAGGGAGCCTTATAACATTCTTGGATCGGAACGAGGGTCGGGATTGAGAACAGTTACGTCCACAGCTCGACCCATCCTGTGGGCCAGGCGAATAGATCTGTCGAAATCCGTAGCCAGGCTAGGATCGGGATCTGGCTCGCTGATCCGGCTCGTGTTTCCTGGCTGCGCATCTGGATGTTGATGGAATGCATGGTGAGCCCAATGCGTAATATAATAAAAACTGAGCTCTACCCTCATGCCCAGATATGGCGTTACTACGTTCCACCAGTGACTCTCCGACAACCGACAACCAGAATGGCCTGCGCTATATTCTGTAATATCACACAGTCTGGGTCATATACCATGAAAGTCACCGTAAAATGAGTAAACTGACATCGGTTTCAAGCCGCAGCCATGGAAGTGGAGATCATAGATGTTCTGTGCGAGACGAGGATTCAAGATTCTGAACTCGGCACCTGCCGTCCCACGGTGCCGTATTGCCAAAATGGGGGAGTGGCTTGAGCATACTATCTGGATTTGCGGCACATCATCTCGTACCCTTTCCCGCTGATGGCTGTGCTCTCCTTGTCTAGAGGATATGCCGCTTGTCGCACTGTTGGGGTGTCATCGTTACAATCACGTCAGAACACGACCAGAGTTAGTTCATACACTATGATACATAGAATCCAGGAGTCCATGCGGACTTACCGGCGAGCCGTCACGCACAACTGAGTTGTTAACTCATCATGCGACCTAGAAACGCTGTTCCGTTCCGGTAACAACTTGTTCACGCCTCACCTCCGTGGAAACGTAAACACTCACATTCTGTGAGTATTCCGGAGAGAAATAAATGCCAATTCACGACAGAATCGGGTGATCGGATCCAGGCATCGACTGGAGATAGTATCAATGCGTAAAACATATTGCCAAATGAAATACCTCGTGGTCAAATGGAGAAGTCCTTTCGATTTCGCTTAACGAAGGGGCCACTGTCTCAAGATGCAGCGTGTCTAGATATTGAGAGTTGAAATCTTCTCGACGCCTTCAAGGCTCGATTGCATTCCTTCATGCTTCTGTACGCTGTTAGACGAACCACCAAAACGCTACCAGACCACATACGCCTTAGCAGCACGGCTATGAATGGCACGGCTGTAGATTTTGCCGTGGCTGGACTTGGCACCGGCAGCAGTACATCCGGATGTTGATGAAACGCATCGTGAGACATTAATCGCGGAATAGAATACAGACTGACCTCCAACCTCAAGTCCAGACCTCGCTCTACTACATCCACCAGGGAGACCAACATCATTCCGATCGACAACCAGAACTGCCCGTGTGCCGTGTTCTGTAGTATTCAATACCAATACTGGGAAGAGATAGCAGGAAAAGCCACAGATTATAAAACGATTAAGGTGCGCTTAGATGGATTGTCGAACCCACAAAGGTACGGCAGTGCAGACCACAGTCGTGATTCTACCTGAGCTCGGCACGCCTGCCGTCCGACGTGCCAAAAACAACCAAGTGGCTGGAGCTCCGCCCCAACTGGGCCCAGCATCCATTCCTCGTTCTCCATCACCCAACTGAGTGCTGTGCTCTCCTCCGAGTCTAACTTTATCGCTTTCTACTGAGTTTGTGACTAACGTCTCTGCTCGGCGTGGAACACGCCACTCATCTTCGCGCACTCTGATCGCTTTGAGGCGACATTCGAGGGCCGAGGCCTCTCCTCTCCGGCTCTCATGTGTATCGTCGTGGAAAGGTGTCCGTCGCACAAGAAAAGAGTCTCGCAGCAAGGGGCAGTGAGTGGAAAACGTTGCGATTACTTCAATCTCATCGTTGGAACAGGCACGCGTGGCATCTCTGCCTTTTTCCTCCCTTGCCTCCGCATGACCGTAGATAATCAGTTTGTAAGCAACTCTCACACCATGCAAAAAGTTGGAGAATTATACTTGCGCGATTCTCTGGGGCGTTCTTAGTCATATCAACCTCCCACTATCATGCGTGTTCCACTGCTGTGTTGGACTCACCAGTGCAAACGTCAAGCTCGGCCCCTGAAGGCTTGCGCCGAACCTATCGTGATACGGTTTTTTTTTTCGCTCCACTGTCGTCGCAGAGCAGGTCAGCGCATCCGTCTTCGGCTGCTGGAGTGCTCTACGACGAATGGACGCGTTATACTGAAGCCACTATCGACGGCGGTACTCTACCTATTCTCGCAAGAGGAATAACAGATCGAGGCGCCATGGCTGCTCTAGCACCGGCAATGAGCCTCCGATTGACGTACTCTCGTTCGGACACTGGTGCAGCCTACCCTAAAGGCGACGATAAAATCCATGTTCCTGACTGCCTAACATCAGGTACGGGAAACGATGGTGCTTTGGCGTAGACGTGGCGACCGACGATGACGGAATGATCATTGCGGTGGAGGTTTATGGCCCCGTGGCTTGTGACGGGTAATTAAGTAGTCAGTACCCAGAGGTACTCAAACCTTGACTCGCGACTTGTTGTGCTATGACGCATGAAACTCAATGTTCCCAGAATTGACTGGTTTTTAAGTCGCTGGGTGTGAACTCGACGGTGAAGTTCTCGACGCCTCACAGACATCCATGTGGAGGGCGAGATCGGTATCAGATCATATGCTTACTTCCGTAGAGAATATAATTGCGTACTCGCGACAGCGTTGCGTTGAGACCCAGGCTGCATATATATGTATATTACGGATACACTGAGTCGTGTTTCGACGGCCTGAATCGGAAGGGTCTCGTGTATAACTTTTTTTTTTTTTTTTTTTTTATAATCCAATTTATTGTCTTTTGGGGCAAAGCCCTACGTAAGACAAGGTATACATATCGCCGGTCGCAAATTATTTCTATCTGCCCTATATTTCTCGATCTCTACTTGCGCTCTTGGGCGAAGCCCGGAGCCTGTCCGTGCCTATGTGGGCGGGGGAAGATCTTCTTTACTTCTCTGTTGTGCTCCCTGACCCCCTCTCAGTCGCCGTCCCCGCCTGTCTCTCCCCGTAGAGTTAGATCGCCGTACGCCTCTTCGAACCTTCTCGTGGCCTGGATGTACCTGAACAACGGCTTCATCGCCTTGGGTCTGGCCAGCAAAACCTTCGTCGAGCTTGCCCCTCTGCGTAGCTCTCGGTTCAGTTCTTCCCTCTGCTTTGCGTAACTCGGGCATCTGAACAGATAATGGTGTACCGTTTCATCGGCTCTCTTGCACGCGGGGCATCTGGGTGACGGCGCCTTGCCGATTTTTGCTAGGTGTTTGTTCAGCGCTACATGCCCTGTCCTGAGCTGCACTAACAGCGTCGCGTGCTTGCGCGGCATCCGTTCTGTGAGTCTGGCAAAAGCTGCGGAAGGTAGTGAGGGGTCTGTCTTATGTGCGATGGCTGCGCGCGGGGGCTTAGCAAATATTGCCTTCGCTTGTCCTCTGAGCTCCTTCTGGTATCTCTGCAGCTCCGCCGCTTTGCTCGCCGGCATTCGCCCTCTGCACTCTATGGGGTGTATAACTTTATTCGTGCATAGCGCATACTATAGCCTACGTGTGGAGCGACAGAAACGATCAAAAAGATGCTCAGTGAATAAAAAGGAAAAAAAGACGTCAAGGAAAGAGAACAAAAGAAATTTCTTTTCACATCCCAGGCATACTCGGGGCGATCTAGCCTGGTGGGTATTACGCTGTCCCCAGTTTCATATCTCATAGCTCGATGGTTCAAGGTCGTGATATGATAATCCGATGTACGATGTCCAAAGGATACGAAGAGGGGGACAAACGGGAAGAACGCGAGGTATAATTGGGCGCCTGCGCGGGATGCGTGGATAGAATCGGCCGATGCTGAAGAGGGAATGAGCGTAAACGTACGTTTGGGCGGCGAATATGTTGCTGCTGCTCATATATTCGCTTGGGACTCACTTATGAAGGCAAATCATTTATGGTCCTCCTCCTCTCTCGACGCTCTCCATTCACAGGTGGCGGCGGATGCTCTTGCCCCTCCTCCGCCCTCTCCTGCTGTTCTTGCAACCCAACTAGCGCACTCCCTGGTGACGCCTCCCCCTTTACTAACGGAAACGCCGTAACCTCCCCCGCCGCACTCACTGTGTGCGCGGACACCGCAGTTGTGGCCCCTGACGAGGGAACGGGAGGGAAGATCGCTGTCCCGCGTACGGTTGCGTTAGAGGTGTTAGAGAATTTGCCGCGGCGGCGGTTGGAGCCTCTGCGATCTAAGGACTCGGAGGGGAGCGAGGGAAGGGGCGGGGGGACGGTGAGGGGGGGTAGGTTGCGGTGCCGATCGCGCAGATCACGGTCTACGGAGGTGCGGTCACGGTCACGGTCACGGTCTAGGAAGATGCGTGAGCTCGGCGATGGATAGTTCGGGTCTGGAGAATCTTGCGATGCGTGTGAAGCGTTTACAACGCGCGGGGTGAACATTCGTCGAATAGATACGCGGTCCAACGCTGACGAACGTTCATTCTCGCGCGCTGTTTCTTCGCCGTCTTCCCTTGGTAGTCCCCGACCTCCATCCCTCTCCCGGTCACGCGTCAGGCTCTGAGACGTCGAAGGACGACTATTCATCTCCACTCTCGCCGCCATCCGCCGGGCCGACGCCTCTGTATCTTCCCAGCCCCGCCGGGCCTCGCGATACACCGACCCCTCAGTGCTACGCCTCCCATCGACATTCACACTCCTCCTCCCTGTCCTCACAGGTCTATCTTCCCCATCTAAACTCGACCGCCCACTTCCCCCCCCCCTCCCCCACCAAGGTCCGGCGAGTCCGTCCCACGCTCTTTCACCGCCTCCCTCACAAGCCTTCCCACACCTAATAAAAGCGCAGTCACCGTCCTCACAAGCTCATCGCTCACCCTCACGCTTTCGCGATACTCCCCCCTACCTGGCGCCACACCTCCGATGCGTCGACATGCGTCGCAGCATCCCCCACCTCAGCCTCGATCTGCGCCTCGAGCGCATGCGCATTTCCGGCACGGAGCAACGTATTCAGCCCGTTCGCGCTCTGCACTACGCTGTGTTCGATGCGCGTTAGGTCCGGAGCGGACGAGGACGTCGGTATGCGTGCTAGCTGCGTCTCGAACATGGTGAGGGAGTCGAACATTAGCCGGGCGTGCTCCGAAGATGGCGTTTGCGGGGCCCGGCCATAGGGCGAGGTACGCGAGCGTTCGTGCTGTGGGGTGTGTCGTGACATCGTTCTCTCTGGTAAAAAACGGGAACAAGATCTAGACAGGGTATATATCGTGCCCATTCGTTTCCTCGGAATAAATCTCTTCTTCCTCTTCAAGACAGGGAAAGCGCCAGGGTGCTAAAAATCCCAACGTCTTGGGATCCTCCCCACCCACTGGCAGCGTGTAACTGTAACATCTGATTCAGAAGGTGGGTCAGCTTTCTGAATCAGACGCTAACATGCTGGTTCGGGCAGATCCCAAGACGTTGGGGTTTTTGGCACGACCGTTGAGTGCAGCCTTACGTCTTCGTAAAATCGGGTACCGTGTACCGTGTGGGTGGCCACGTCCGACAGCTCGGCGCTACAAGTCGGATGTAGCCAGCCACGTGACCCCGACCCGCTAGCGTGTTTGGCTTGCGTTATCACGTCCGAGCCTGTCTCGGAAGATCTACGTGTCGCGAGACAGCTTTAGCGCTGCTGGGGGAGTGGTATAAGTATTTCCTCTATCAATCTAGGACCCCAAGCGCTATCCAGAGTAGTTCTTTCTCGTATTATATCTTCCGCATTACACGAACTTCTAATCACTTACAGATATGCTTCATCTTTCCCAAACTCTCGTTGCGTTGAAACAGGCAGTCCTTCGTAGTGTCGCAAGGCGCACTGAAAAGCTGTCCAGGGCCAAAGCGCGCTTCGTCGAGCGGAAGAGGCCCCTGACGAGTGCTCAGTGTCCTGTGCTCGATCCCAAGGTATGGCCTTGTCAGAGCACTGACGAGAGGCCAGTGGTTAGCAAGGCTTCCGGTGCTTCGGCGGTGACCAGCAAGTGCTCGGACTTTCTGCCCTCTTCCTCCACCACCTCCCCCACCTCACCGGCCGCACCGTCCGTATTCTCAGAGGACAGTCCCTCGACCACTGCGGTACTCACCATGCAGCCCCCTTGTATTCCCAAGCTCGTCATCTCAGATTACGATGCTGAGAGGGCTGGTCCCCGCTCCAACATAGAGTGCGAGTCCATGGATATGTCTCTTGAGAGTACCGCAAGGGTGGGTCAGGTATCTCAATCAGACGCTGACACACTGGTTCTGGGGGATCCCAAGACGTTAGGATTTTTGGCACCCCCTGGCGCTTTCCGTGTGTTGAAGAGGCAGAAAAGGGTTATTCGTGGGAACACCTGCCCTCTAGACGGAGCCCACATCATCGCGCGGAAGAGCCATTTTCCGAGTGCTCCGTGCGCGCTGGATCCCATAGTACTGTTGCCTTGTCGGCTCACCGACGAGAAGCGGGTAGCTAGCATGGCACCCAGTAGTTCGGCAGTGACCATCAAGAGCTCGGATTTCCTGCCCTGTCCCTCCTCCCCATCCGCCTCAGTCCTACCGTCAATAGTCTCCGGGGACAATTTCTCGACCGTTACGTTGCTCACCGTGCGGCCCCCTTCTATTCCCACCATAGTCGTCCAGTCCGAGCACCATCAGACTGGCGTGGTCCCCACCATCGGAGACTATGACGCCGAAAAGGCTGGTCGCCGCTCAAAACGCAGCCGCCGACAAAAGTGACGTTTTCAGGAAGAGTTGTCAACTCCCGGCATGAGCATCTTCTATACGGTTGTCTGTCAGTGTTGTATCGTGGCGGTCGTCCCAATGCACGGGACTACCTCGTGCAGAAGTTTGGCGACTATAGTGGGCCACTTTGTGGATTGGCAGGCTCTCATTCTCTCCTCGGACCTTCGACTCTCCCCTCGGACCTTCCACACTCTCTCTCGTGATATCCTCGGTCGTCGACGAGCTCTCAGCATCTGGACACTCAGGGTATCTCTCGACTTTGGCTTCGCTCAGACTTTGGAGTTGGATATTTGGACTGGAAGATGAAAGTACAACGCAACGTGTGTGTGCGAGTCCATAGAGTGCGCTCTTAACAAAGTTTCGAAAGCCTCGGACTCGCCTCTGAGTGTGCACTCTTGGTACACCTCACTGGAGGCATCCAGACGGCGCCCCGACCATCCCTCTAGGGCCAATGAGACTACAAGAGCCACAGACACTCACGAACGATCACATGGTCGATATGGCAGGTACTCTTCACCCACACGGTCCACGTGTGTCACATCCATATGAGTCCTCCTTCGAGCACTCTCTGTTCAAGCTCTTCGAGCCTTGTATTTAGAGTGCAAGCTGTCCCTCCCTATAGCGCTGCTTTTGTTGGATTGTAACATATCTTGCCCTCAGTCACAAAGCTGCTCATGTTCATTCCAGCTCTACGCTCCACTTGTTCAACGGCACGCCTCTTTCTAGATTCCACGCGTTACACCTTCACCCCGCCAACGTGATGTCTTTCTACGATGACAGTTCGAACGACAGGCCGTACATACAAGGAATTATTTTTCATGGTTGACACTTGTCAAGCCAACGCATTGTATTCAAAATTTTACTCCCCTAATATTCTTGTCACTGGTTCTTCAGAGATCGACGAGAACTCAGACTCAGTAAGCTGCTGGCGATGATTTATTGTTCGTTTGTTTTGTTCTCATGTCCCTATGTATCGGCGTGGCTGTAATCGACAATTAAACCCACTATGTCCTACAGTACTTAGAAGGAATCAATAAGACGTCTAAAGCAACCATGGAGGACTTCGTGTGTTATCTTCTGCGCTCTCGGCTAGCTCACTCAATCCATCTACGCAGTTCGCGATGTACGACCCTGTAATGATACAGGCGTTCGTTCAGACCTGTTCCAGCAACCTCTCAGCAGTGCTCTCGTGACAGACTTCTTTGGAGGTGTCGCGGATGTGGGTATCGTTGATTCGCATTTGTTTCATGACTTGGATAACATAAAGCTTGGATCCTCACCCTCCCCTCGCCTAAGTAACACAAAACGTGATCCAAGTGCCAGTCGACCAGTGGAAGGAACTGGTTCACGTCTGCTACCTGTTGGACGTAGCCATGCTGATGTTCATCAAACGAGGGCATGGGCAGGATTGGGAATGGTGGGATTGTTGGCCGGGTTTGTGCTATTGCAAACCAAGTTTCGGACACCCTCTAGTCGTAGAGATGAGTAGATGAAGGATCTAAAAAGTACCACATTTCCTTTGTTTAAAATGGAATTGACAAGTTGAATGGGATGACATTATCATCGGCCCTAGTCACATTAGTAGTCTACAAATAAGTACTTGTTGCGGCAAACCTCAGAGCGAGTTTTAATCGGAGTTCGAAGAACGACATCCAATCGCGGTCTGTCGCATCGCGGTCTATCGTCGTCCTCTTTATCCGCCATGAAGCTCGTACGGTAAGCGTCCACTTCTTTTTTACATTCTTTTCAAGTTGGTCTTCGCCACTGTCTTTGCCCCACATACCGCTTACGGCATTAGGATGACGCATCTCCGGTGTGTTACCTATGATGAAACACGAGGAAGCGAGATGGTATGAGAGATCTAGCTCAAGCCACAGAGTATGCAAATGGCTTAATTATTTAGAGATATTGGAGCTGTGTCAGCCCCTGTCAATGTTGCGGGATGTGGCAACACGAGACCGTTCCCGTCTTGGCGGTATATCCTGCACGACGTGGGAAGAGGTCGTATGAAGAGATCGTCGTATTTCAACATGGAACACAACGACCTGGTGGTCGCGATATTGTGCACTCGGGGTATCAGCTGTTACGGTAATGTAGAGCTTATTATGATATTATTAGAATGGTGACAGTGCGACCTATCGGGAATAAATGATATCGGAAGTCTGGCATGTTTTTGCAGTCATTCGATAAATTAGATATTGGAAAAGAATTGTAGCTGTCGTGAATCATGGCAGCTCCCTTGGAGAGACGGTAACAAGAGAAATTGGTTGGACCCAGAGTCATATATAAACGACATTATCCAGAGACTCATACACAACACATCCCTATCGATTGTCGTAAACACTTATCGACCGGATACTGATAATTCTGAGCGAAGAGAGGTTTCGGCGTACGTGGGGCGGGCCACTCGCACCCACCAAACTAAGACCAGCGAGATACACGGACACAGACACCCTCCCTCATCATTCACGACATTACCACGCATTTTACCAGTCTACTCCAAACGTCAGTTCACCTCCCCTCACATAACACTAACAGCGTCAGGCTCACATCTCCACCAGCCTTCACCCGCCATGGACATGAACGTGTAACGATGTTTGCGGTGTGTCTGCCAGTGGAGGGGAGGGTGGGGTGTGTGTATGTGCCGAGTATAGAAAAGGCGAGCAAGGGGAACGAGCGCAATATATGATATTTCCTTTTGCATATAAACAGGCCGCCTATCCTGCACGACGCGTTTGCTGCCTTATCCACAACTGCTCGCCATCCATCCATCCGACAGCATGACCCAGACACAGACCCAAGCTCAGAGCCTGGAGACCCAACCCCACCCGGCTGATGGTACCTTCCGTCGCCCAGTCCCTCGTGTCTCGTACCGAACGCCACTCGCTGCTCGCTTGATTCCATCCTCCCTCCCCTCACATCCCGCACTGACGCTGCGGGCCCTTCCCGCCCTTGCCCACCGGTCACGAGCTCGTGAAGCTCTTCCCAACCTGTCCCCAAAGCGGGGGCTCCTCCCCACACGACCCGCACGCCCACGCGGGGGGCGTCGCCGCGGAGGACACGCGCTGCCCGTGCGAGGCCTGTGCGCGGGCCGAGCTCGAGAAGAATAGACAGATCGCACGGCCGTGCGCGTGGCGGAGGACGTCCACGTGGGTGTGCAGGTGCGCTGGGTTTTCGGGGGCGGGAGAGGAGACGTGGGGGGGGGGGCGCACATGAAGGCGGGCGGTCGGGCAACGACGCCGACGCCCCCAGACGGCGGGAGTACTTCAAGACGGCGCCTGTGCCGGGGTTCAGCAGCGCGGCGTAGCGCGAGGCTCATGTCAGCGAGGAGCGCATGCGCGCTATTGGCATGGTTGGGTCCGGGTACGAGCCCCCCGCGAAGAGGCGCAGGGGTCTGGGGCTGGAGAGCGTGGCCAACGGCAATGTGTCGCTGGCGACGCTGCGCCTCTCGCCTGGGGGCCGCGCACGGGCTGCATATCCGCACCCCCGCACACACACGCCACCCCCTCACCAGCACAGCAACAGCAACAGCCGCACACGCCTCCCATCGCGAACTCTACACCCGTAAGCCCCACCGACCCGCGCCCGCCACCGCCACCGTCACCACACCCTTATCCATACCCATACCCATACCCGCCCCCCTCCGGGAGCCTCCTAACCCCGCCGCCGCCGCACGGGCAAATACACGAAGCGCGTCTTCGTGAACCCGCCCCGCAGCCCCCCACCTTGTCTTTCACGGCCCGTGCCGGCTCCGGTGAGATGTGGAGTTTGGCCAAGAGCACGGCCGTATCGCAACCCAGGACCCACCCTAGAACCCGTGGCCATCACAGGCCTTGGTGCAGGCGCCGTGATCGGGGCGAGCGTGTTACGGCTCGCATTTGCGTTTGTGTTTGTGCTCAGGTGCTGCGGCGGGTCACGGTGTGCATGGGGGCACGGGGAATGCGGGGGCGGAATGCGCGTGCGCGAGCTGCGGGGGCGGGGTCGGGGGGAGCGTGAGCGTGGGAGGGTACGGGTTGCACGGGAGCTATCGGGCGGCTGCAGGCGCGGGGTTGTGAACTCAAAGAGCATCCTCGTCTCCACTGTGAGTAGGTGTCAGCAACTGTTTGGTGTCCATGGAGAAGGGCAAGAATTATGTAAAAATGAAAATAAGAAAGGATGGAAGACGGCGAGAACAACCTAGAACAGAAACGATTCCACACTCCTCCACAGGTGCGCGCACGCAAGGGTTGCGCCGTAAAGCAAGTCAGGCATAGAAACGACAGAAGCAGCAGAAAAGGCAATTAATGGAAGCACCCGGCGACAAATTCCGATGGACAACAGAAGCACGACAGGACAGAAGGGAAGAAGCCAGGAAGTGACATACGATGTTCCAGGCCTGGGACACGTGGCCGCCATGCGCGGCGGAACTCACCGGGGAGCGCCGTGTGCGAGTCATGTGGGAGCGTCGTCACTGGTACCCATAGCCGTAGGATGATACTGATAGAAGAAAGCAAACATTGGGCTCAATTGGCCTGCGTAGGGCGTATGCGCTAGGGTGGTAGATGTGCGTTGAATAGAGAAGAGAGTGTAAGTACTAGTGATGCTGAGCCTGAGGGCTTTTGGAGGTCGCCAGAGAAGGAACCAGAATGCACTCGAGGTACGATGGTGCTATAATGTCCAGGCCAACATCTGCGACAGCTAGAACGGCCGTTGTGTACCGTGTCCCCTAGTATTCAATACCAAGACTGGGAAGGATAGCTGGAAAATTTAAAACGATTAAGGTGCGCTTAGATGGAGTGTCGAATCCTCAAAGTTACGGAAGCACAGACCACAGTCGTTATTTTACCCTTCGAGTCTGAGTTACGGCATCGCACCTCCATCATCGAACTGAGCGTCGTGCTCTCCTCCCAGTCTAACTTCATCGCTTTCTGACCGAGTTTGTGGCTAACCTCTCGGCTCGGCGTGTTGAACGCAGCACTCATCTTCGCGCACTCTGATCGCTCCGAGGCGACATTCGAGGGCCGAGTCCTCTCCGGCTTTCATGTGTATTGTTGTGGAAAGGTGTCCGTAGCACACGAAAAAAACGTCAAGCTCGGCGCCTGAAGCTTGAAGACTTGCGCCGGGCCTGAGCTGAAGCGAGTTGAACCCAAACTTCAGCCAGGTGAAAGGCTTCTCATTGCTGAGTTTCACAATGAGAGCTGCTGTCAACAAAATGACTTCAAAGGTTCTACCTGGTATGTATGTATATTTAATTCTTATACTTGAATCTAATCAACCATGTCAGGCTACAGAAGGGTGAACAAATCCTCCAGAAAAAAGGAAATGGTCGGCTGATTCACATCTCGGGTTTGATAGAGGAGGTGAACAGATGGTTGGTTTCTTTCAATGATGACGGCAGCATTTCCTCCAGTGCATGCAAGGCCATCTTTCCCGGTTCAAATGCAGATCCATACTGGGATTGTGCTCAACTCATTGAGCAAGTGAAATCTTCACCAATTCCAACATTCAAAGTGGCACACCCTGGCTGTCAAGCCCTTTTTATATTTGATCAGTCATCTGCACATGCAGCACTGCCACCAGATGCACTCAAGGCATTTGAAATGAATAAAAGCAATGGTGGCAAGCAATGGCATCAGAAGGATACAATTATTCCACACAACAATCCCACACCTGAACTCCATGGCAAAGTACAGAGAATGACCACTGATGATGGCCAACAGAAAGGCCTGGAACAGACTCTTACAGAACGTGGGTTTAATATTAAAGGTCTCAAGGCAAAGTGTTCCCCTGTCTGTCCATTCGAGAGTCAATGGTACTGCATGGCTCGACTGCTTAGCCAGCAAGATGACTTTGTAAACCAGGTGTCTATGCTTGAAACACTCATAAAAGAGGCTGGGCATGAATGCATATTCCTCCCAAAGTTCCCCTGTGAACTCAATCCCATTGAGATGGTAATATTTACTTTTACTTCAATTGGTAATTTGTCAACTTATTCACATTGTCTAAGTATTGGGGGTGGGTGAAGTACAGATATCGGCAAGTGCCCAAGAGAACCTTCAATGATGCCAAAAAAGCAGCATTTGCTGCTCTCAATGCTTGCCCGGTGGATGTCATCCGACATTTTATCAATAGAGCCTGGCGGTTCATGAGTGCTTACAGGATTGGCCTGACAGGGGAGGCAGCAGCATGGGCCATTAGAAAACAAAGGGCCATTGTACAGTCTCACGCAGTGCTATGATGCATCTTGATGCAATTGTCAGCCGCAACGTGACACGTACCTACTTTAGACACCGAATAAACGACCCTTTATATGTTAAATTTTTGAAATTTTTGTCCAAAAATTTGGCCGGCCGAAAACCTCGTGGGAAAAATTCCAAAGGAGTGCTTTTCGACGTAATTTGCATTCCTGAGTCTGAATCTGAAGTCAGATTACCCCCCAAATCTCTCAGTCACCGGCTACTAAGTTGGTGGACTTTGGTTGTCTGCAACTGTAGGAGCGAGAGGAATGCATTGTATCATGTTCCGAACATTGCCCGTAACGCAGTTCAAGTCCGATCTCTGATACTTCAAGTGATTTTCATAGTTCGAAACAATCTGTTGCTCATTTGTAAATATCCTAGCAAAATAATACTGTTATTCCTTGTGTGCCTTATATATGGGTGTTTGGGTACAGTGTTCTGTCACCTCTTTCTCTATGCCGTCTCCATGTTGCTTTTCATCTTATCTTGCTCTCCTTCCGGAAGTATCATACCCTCTCCATGTTGCCTTTCTCTTATCTTGCTCTCCTCCCGGCAGTATCATGCTCTCTGACACGCATCACACCTCTAGTGATACCTCGCCCATGGATGCCGCCACTACAAGGGATATTTTTTTGAGTCTCAAGAAGGCATGAACCACATAAACAAATGGAATAATGACTCACCATACCGAGGTTCAGCACGTACATCACCGTCTACAGCGCCCGCAGTTTCCCTGCCGCGAGGGATTTCCTCAAGCTCGATTACCGTGACTGCTTCAGACGAGGGGTTGTCCTCCCTGTGAGGTTCAATTGCTTCTGATGTCCCAATCTCCTCGGTGCTTGGATCACCGAATTCATCCATGAGTGAATTGTGAATATGTCGTGCGGCTGCATGAAAGCTCGTTATGGGATGGTGTGCCGAATGGGTGGTGCCATTAGGGTGAGCAACCCTCTCTTGAAGGGCAAGATGACAGCGACAAATGATGATGACAGACAGGCTACATATGCCGTTAGCATATATCTTATTATCTAGGCTCCTTGAATCTGACCTGTCCTGCACATATGCAAGGATTTCTGAAATGCTGGGCTATTGACCCTGTGTGTAACTGGACGTCCACGCGTATGTGTGCAATGGACTCACTCTTAAAACCTGTGATACTGAATATTAGGTACGTCTCATAAATTGGACACTATACATTACCCTATTAGCGATGCCAGATCCTAATGTTATGCTCAATACAAATCTGAGTCGGTATTAGATGGAAGGTTCAATGGTGGCGGTCAGAAAGTACATACCCATATCTTATGAGACCTAGACTAGCAATGAGCAATTTCAAAGTATAAGAATGAATTAACAGACCTTGTTCAGCCAAAATTTGGGTCAATGATTTTCGAGGAAGCATCTGAAACCCTCTTGAGAGCTTCACGAGCCCAAGGGTATTGTATAGTGTCGCGACAACAACCAATGTGTCAAAAAGTATAATGAAAACATTATTTATTGTGGCCACTAGGAATAAATGGTGTGTTAAACTGGAACTAAACATGAGAATTTCTCACCCCTGACAAAGTGATATATGGGCCTGCTTCAATATAACTGCTGTTGTCACTCACAAAAGTAGAGCATCCAGATCCCGACCTGCGATTTTGCATCCACTTTTGACTGCAACAAACTGTAATACGGTATTGTGTTTGAGGATAGATTAACGGCAGACTTGAACTTGAAAATGGAAGGGTGCATACCACTGTCACACTGAAACTGCCCATGTACAGAAGAAGACCGAGGGCTCCAAGCACCCACCGCATCCCTTGATTGTGCTGGGTCATGGCGTATACTCGCGCCCATAACAGTCCTGCAAGGGAGGGTATGGAAGTTTACGACTGAGGACTTTTACCGGTATACGGTTACCTTCTATACCTGGAAGTATTACAATGGCCAGACAATTTTGGAAATGAACCAATGGGTTGCACACTCTGTTTCGGCATCAGAGGATGTATAAAACAACACATATGTCATACTTGATGTGTGTGAGCAACATGCGTTTCACGAATAAACCCACTCACCTCGAGTGTGACGTTTGCTATATTTATGTATACCGTAAAGATAGAGAAAAGTAAGGCAGGGTAGCGAGTGAGCAGGTAAAGGACAGTTCCTAATCTGACTCTTCTCTGCCAGATATAGGTAATCTCGGACGGGAGGGTCAACAGAGTATCGTAGGTGAAGAGTGCTGCTTGGATCAGAGATACATTTTTTTTTTTTTTTTTTTTTTAATCCATTTTGTCTTTTGGGGTGTTGCCCTATGTAAGACGATGCATACAAATGTTCGGTCCACATGTGAGTTCTATCTGCCCTTTCTGTTTCAGTCTCTGCATGAGCTCGAGGTGCTGGGCCTCGAGCTGGTCTGTGCCTGTGTTGAGGTGGGGTAGTGGGTTCATCTAACTTGTGCGATGGTTGCGCACCCTTTCTGTCTATCTTCTGTCCCCGGCATAGTCACGTCCCCGAAGGTTCCCTTGAGCCTGCCTGTCGCATTGATAAACTGGAGCAGCGGGACCATCGCCTTTGGTCTGGTGAGCAGCGTGCGCAGTGACCTCGTGTCTCTTCTGAGTTTGCATTCTAGTATGCGTCTCTGTACCTTGTACCCCGGGCACTGAATCAGGTAGTGGTGCACAGTCTCGTCATTGCTGAGGCACGCTTTGCAGGTGGGAGAGTCTACTTTTCCTATGTTGAACAGATGTTTGTTAAGCGGGATGTGGCCCGTTCTCAGCTGGATTAGCAGGGAGCTGTGGCGGCGCGCCATTCCATTGCAGAGTTTCATGAAGGCTGGCAATGGCATGGTGGGATCTATTTTGTGTGCCGCGAGGGCCCTGGGTGACGTTTTGAAGAGCTCACGAGCTAGTCTCCAGAGCTCTGTGCGGTGTCTTTGTAGTTCTGCCGTCCTGCTAACCGGAAGCTCTCCTCGACACACAATTGGTAGGTCTTGCTCACATGTGGAGTCTCCACTGGCCGCCTTCTTAGCTTCTTCGTCCGCTCGCTCGTTGCCTCTCACCCCTGCGTGGCCTGGCACCCATCTCATCATTATGTTGCTGCGTTCAGCCCTCCCTTCATTGACTGCGTGCATCTGCTCGTGTACAGCATTGACCAGATATTGTCCTGAGATCGCGCGTTCTTCTCTGGTCGTTTGGATGGCGGCCTGGTTGTCCACCCCCAGCATGTGATCCCCCGCCCGTTCCCATCGCATCAGTTTGGCTCCCATGGCAGCGCCCAGCAGCTTGGCTTCAAACACCGTGTGTTCGTCTGTGGATCCCATGTACCTCCGCACGACTCTCTTCTCTACTCCTCCTCTGTAAAGTACTGCCGCCGCCCCTACGCCTCCGTCTACAGCTGAACCGTCTGAATATACCTTGACCTCTGCCCGGTCCGCGCCTTCTTCCTCCACCACCTCCTGTTTGGTCTTGGGGATGCATGTGACAAAGGTGGGTGCCCATTTGGGCTCCATGACAGCTACATCTATGGTCTCCATTCGCTGGGGTTGTAGGTGCAATGTATGTAGCGTTTCATGGAGGGATGTTCGGTGTTTCTTGATGTACCTAGCCGCTGCTTTCTTGATGTGTTTTGATAGGGGGTGATGTCTGGGTAGAGTGGTCAGTCGGACTTCTGCGCGGTGCACAATTTTGGATACTAGTAGTTTGAATGGTAACAAGTTGGCGTGGGCGTCTAGTACATCGTTGGCAGTCGTTTTCATCGCGCCAGTTATTGTTAGCGTGGCCTGTCGCTGTACTCTGCTCAGCTTGTTGATGAGGCCTTTCGTGCCTTTCGTTATTTTGGATTCTGGAACCAAGAATACGTCAGCCGCGTACAGTACTTTGGGTACCACTACCGCTATGAAGAATTGTCGCATTTGCTTAGCTGCTATCCCCTTGGACATCTTTGCCAACCTCTTGTATTGGTCTGTGAGCTTGGCTCCTTTCTTCAGCGCATAGTCAGTGTGGTGCTTGAACCGCAGTTCTTGGTCGAGCAAGACACCTAGATATTTGTGTACCTCAGTCGGATTGATGATTTGGTTCCCTACTGATATCGAGGGCCGGGTGGCTGGTCTGGACCCTTTTGTTCTTGTCGGGTCTTTTTCCTGCCTCCTGGTGAACCCCATCAATCCAAACTTATCAAGCACAAAGTGGCAGTCGTGATCCTTCGCCCATGCTAGTGCCCCGTGGTCTCTACTCATGATGTCAGCCAGCTTGTCAAAGGCCTCTTGTAGATCCACGCCTTCAGCTAGTAGCATGGTATCGTCGATGAAGGCAACTGCGTCTTCGCCATTGTTTTCGATCGTGATATCTAGCATGTCAGCATTGTAGTACTGGTATGCGATGCCGGACAGGGGGCAGCCCTGGTCCATGCCTCTCCTGATGGGCTCTGTGGGGGCACAGTAATCATCGAAGTTGACTATGGTCACTCTACCTTCGACTTTCTTTCGTATCCAATCCGTGTACTCACGCGGAATGCCTCTGTGGCGCATGTTGTCAATGAGCTTGTCGAGTATGATACTGGGGAAGGCCCCCTTTATGTCAAGGAACAGCGCCCCTAAGACTTTGCCCTTCCGCCAAGCGTCCTTTGCCTTCAGGACCGTGTAATGTAGGGCGTCCGTTGTTGTCCGACCCGGCTGGCATCCGTAGTGGTTCTTGGGGAGCAGGTTGTGCTTCTCAGTCATTTTCACTAGGTCCTCTGCAACGCACGATGAAAGGATCTTGCCTAGCGTGTCGAGGAGGGCTATCGGTCAGTAGGCTCCTGGCACAGTATAGTCGGGCTTGCCCGGCTTGCGCAGCACTCGTGTGGTGGAGTCTCTCCACTGTGCCGGATACACCTTGAGCGTGAACGTCGCCCTGAACAGTGGACCTATATACGGCATCAGCACTTGGGCACACTTTTTCAGTATGATATTAGGTATGCCATTCGCTCCGGGTGCTTTGAAGGGCCCGGTGCGTTTGATCGCTCTAAGTATTTGGTCATCGGTGATTGGTGTGTATTCGAATGCTGGCTCGGGGTAGTCGCAGTCTCTAGGGGCCGGCCTGTCACGTGCAGTTGTCAGCGGGAAGAAAGTGTCAAACAGCATCTTAGCCTTCTCTTCGTTTGACTTAGCTTCCCGCGTCCTGCCATCACTGCGCTTGCTGGTGAGTGTCAGGATTCTTGTTCTCCTTCCATCTGTTGCTGCGTTTGTGGTGAACTGGTTCGCTGTCCAGATGGCTTTCTGGTTCACTGTTTCCAGGAACTCTTCCCAGTGTTCGAGCTTCGCGTTGGCTATAGCTTCCACATACTTGTTCCTGGCTCGCTTGTATTCGTCGTGGGCCTGGTCCAAGGGGTCGTTGCGCCGCTCATAGGCCTTGCGTGCCAGCCTTTTTGTGGCTGTTCTCATCTGTGTCAGCTCTCTCGACCACCATCTCTTCATATATGGTGAGGGTCTTGTCTTTGGGACGCGCTCGTCGGTGGTGTCCAGGACCGCTTTGGTGAGCACTTCCAGGGCGTGGTGAAACTCTTCGCTTGTTGACGGGGGCTCCGTGGTAGCATTTTTCTCCAGTCTATCTCTTAGCGCCTCGCTGTACTCGTCCCAATCCACTTGACGGTAGTTGTGTTTGGGGGGTTCAATGGGCATGCTAACTGTGGTTTCTAGCTCAGTGTCCACAGGAAAGTGGTCGCTACGGGCAGGCTGTTCCTCAGGAATTGTCCGGCATGTGATCAGATTGCTGAGCAGGGCTGCTGACATGAAGACGTTGTCAGTCCGAGTGAGGTTTCCCGTTGCGTGCGCTCTAAGGGTGGGGAGCCACTTTGGTAGCACCATGTGTAGATCCCTTTCTACCGTGGAGTCCAGGAGGATTTGGGCTGCATCCAAGTTATTGCGGGAGAAGAGGTGCGCGTTCCGCGGTTCGTCCCACTGGGGATGGTGGCGGTTGAAATCCCCCAACCATATCATGTCTTCGTTCTGGTTTGCTCACGCCCTTTCTCTCTCTTGCATCTGTAGGAACTTGTCAGCATAGCGTATGCCCTCAGAGTGTGCGCAGTCGCAGTAGAAATTTAATATGAGGATGTTACCGTTCTGTGTCCTGACTCTTACCCCCGTTACATCTTGATGGCCGATGTCGAGTGCCTCCCAGGTATCTGTCGTTATCCTTTTGTTGATTAGTGTCATGGACCGGGTGCGTTTGTCCTTGTCGTTGTAGTGGGTGCTGGGATATATGGCATACCAACATGGGCTTGATCGGGCGTTGCCTAAGAAGTCGATATACGGTTCCTGGATCGCTATGATATCATATTTCTCAGGTGAGCATCTCCCTATTAGCTCGTTGGTGGCATGAAGAGATTTATTGACGTTCTGTTGTCTGATCCGTAGTGTTGTTCTCTGGCGTGCGTCGTCACTCATCTCGTTCCAGATAATTGTTGGTCTGCTCACGGTTCGTCGCTTCCCCCTCCTCCCTGTGACCCGAAGTGTTCATTGATCGTTGTTTGTCTTGACCCTGGTCTGGTACCTGGCCTCGACCGCCTCCTCGTCGACGGGCCCTGCCAACTGTTATCTTTGTGGCCTACGGGTGGGTTGATTCTGCCTCTTCTCTGCGATGCCAGCGGCTCTGGAGCCTGCTGTTGTTCCGGTCCCCTGGTTTGATGTGTCGGTTGATGCGTGCCCGCTGGGGCGCTGAGCTGCGGGCTGCCGTCTGTGTACATCGCTCCCGCTGGGCTCACTGTGCTCTCCTCCTCCCATGCGTATTGTTGTTCCCATGTCCATGGGTTTTCGTCAGGGAAGAACTTATATGTGCTTTCCGGGTCATTTTTGTCAATTCGCTCGCTAGCTGCCGCGAACTTTGGGCAGGTGCGGTCCCATGACGCATGACCTGCCGCGTCGCAATTCACACATCTGAAGTTGTCTGGGTTCGTTTCCTCGCATGCTGCTGCCCGATGTTCCTTCGTGCAGGTTCCACACGTTTCCCTGGCCTCGCAGGCCGCAGCTAGGTGTCGCGTGTTATATCTCTGACACTTCAGACATCTTCTCGGCTCTCGCCTTAACCGTCTGGCCCATGTCCTCTTGCCTGCAATTATGAGCCCGTCTCGGATTGCTTTGTTCGCCGCCGCGGTGGAGTTGAACCATGCTATGATGTGTGCGGATCGCTGCCCTGGGCTGCGCCGTTGCGCCGGCTTTATCCATCTTGTGGCGATGAGCGTGCCTTCGGGGAGTCTGGAGTCACGCTCGATTCGTGCGTATTCTCCAAGGGCCTCGGGCGCGTGGCTAATCGGAACGTATTCGACGATCACCGACACAGATCTTTCTTTGACTACCGCTGATGCGCTGAACCTCTGCAGGAACTCCTGTTTGTGTGTCTGGATGCTGTTGGCTGCTTCGGGGGTCTGTAGGTCAAAGACCACTCCGCCGTTGGCTAATTTCTTAGCCCCCACAAATTTAGGTTCTTCCCCTTCCTCCATCGTCTCCATGTGCTCCATGGCCTCGTTGGCCTTGGTGACTAACTCTTGTTCTGTCAACTCTTCGAGTGGGTTTGTCTCGGCGCTGGGGTCCTTGTCGACCAATATCTGGCAGTTTCTCGCCCTGGCCCTGGCGAGGGTGTTCGGGTTTATTCGTGAAATGCAGGTTGCTCACATACATATCCAGTATGACATATGTGTTCTTTTATACATGATCTGATGCCAAACAGTGTGTGTAATGCCTGGGCTCATCTCCTAAATTGTCTAGTCATTGTGGCACTTCCAGGTATAGAAGGTAACTATATACCGGTAGGTCCTCATTCGTAAACTTACATAACACCCCCCTTGCAGGACTCTTATTGGCGCGAGTATACGCCATGACCCAGTACAATCGAGGGATGCAGCGGATGCTTGGGGCATTCAGTCTTCTTCTGCAAATGGGCAGTTTGGGTACGGGAGTGGTACGCATGCTTCCCTTTTCAAGTTCAAGTCTGCCATTAATCTATCCTCAAACACAATACGGTATTACAGTTTATCGTTGCCAAAAACACATGCAACGTCACAGCTCAGGATCTGCGTGCTATTCCTTTGTGAGTGACGACAGCAGTTATACTGAAGCATGTCCATATATCACTTTGTTAGGGGTGAGAACTTATCAGGCTCAGTTGCTGTTTATCATACCATTTATTCCTAGCGGAAACAATAAACATTGTGTTCATTATCCTTTTTGACACATTGGTTGTTGTTGTAACACTATACAATACCCTTGGACTCGTGAGGCGCTCAAGAGAGTTTCAGATGCTTCCTCGGAAGTCATTGTCCCAAACCTTGGCTGAGCAAGGTATGTTAGTTCATCCTTACGCTTTGAAATGGCTGATTCCCAGTCTAGGCCTTCTAAGATATGGGTCTGTACTTTATGATGTCTACCATTGAATCTCCCATGAGATCTAATGCCCACTCAGATTTGTATTGACCATAACATTAGCCGGTGGCATCACTGCCGAGGTACTGTATGATGTCCAATTTCATGAGACGTACCTAACATTCAGTATAACAGGTGTTGAGAGTGAGTCCATTGCATGCATACACTTGGTCGGTCAATTTTATGTGCGATCAATAGCCCAGTCTCGGAGGGATTCTTACACCTGTGCAGGACAGGTCAGATTCAAGGAGCCTAGATAATAAGATATATGCTAACGGCATATATAGTCTGTCTGTCATCATCATTTGTCCCTGTCATCTTGCTCTTCAAGAGAGGGTTGCTCACCCTAATGGCACCACCCATTCTGCACACCATCCCATAACGAGCTTTCATGCGGCCGCACGGCACATTCACAAATCGCTCATGGATGAATTTGGCGATCCGAGCATCGAGGAGGTTGGAACATCAGAAGCAATTGAACCCCACAGGGAGGACGACCCCTTGTCTGACGCAGTCGCGGCGATTGAGCTTGAGGAAATCCCTCGCGGAAGGAAGCTTGGGAGTGCTGTAGACACTTCTTCCGGTGAGGTCTGTGCTGAAGCGCAATCTGGTTAGTCGTTCGTGTTCTTTTCACCTTCTTGCGACTCAATACAATACCCTTGTAGTGGCGGCGTCGACGGATGAGGTATCAATAGAGGTGTGATACGTGTCTGGGGATATGAGGGAGAGGAAGTGTAGATGGAAGGCATCAGCTATAAGCATGGAAGAAAGAGGTGTCCTACCCGAACACACATATATATGGCGCGCAACGAATAATGGTACTATTTTGCTATAGGTATCTTTACAAGTTAGTGACCGATTGTTTCGAATCACGAAACTCGCTTGAAGTATCAGAGGTCGAACTTGAACTGCGTCGCGAGCGATGTCTGGAACGTGATACATTGAATTTCTCTCGTCTCCCAGAAGTACAAACACATCTAGAACGTGATTATGTCGTTTCTTGTCACCCACCAGATTGCCACGAGCACGCCTATGATTGGTGTGGGAAGGTGGATGCGTCCCTAGTAGAGTCTAGCAACAACTTGCTGTTCTCATTGGGGCTGCGGGAGAACGGGTCGCCCAGCAGTTCGCGGCAGAGTCCGCCATGCCATTCACTTTATCCTCGCCCTGGTCCATCGCACCCTGGTCAGGCTGCGACTAACGACGAACTAGCGTCGGTCATACGGGCAGACCGCGAGCATGTACCTTAAAAGGCGCACCCTGAGCCTTTGTCAACTGCGAAGGCGGGGATTTGGAAGCGAGATCTCGATTGTATTTTAGAGGCAGACGCGACATACTCACTTTTCAATGGGGGACAATTCCGTTGGGGAGAGTGTTACTGGCATTGAATGACGAGGGATCTGGGTCGATCACATCCGGAATAGGGAGATACTTAGCGCCCGGGGACGATCTTCTTCGCTACTATATTTAGATCCACTTGGCAGTGTCATCACGACAGCTTCTGCCATCAGAGTGATGCGGTGATCGATCACGTCGATCATGTCGATCGTGGAACCAGACGAATTTATAGCATATGAATGATGTACATCCGGTCCCAATTAGGTGACTAAGAATGCATGGCCTGACGCTTGATATTTTATGAGTCTGAGCATGACATGGCAAGTTGGAATCTTTGGCTCACTGGCAGAGTATGCACTCACAAATGGTACAAGGCCATTACCACAGCACTCAGTTTGGTGGTGGAGAACCAGCCGTACTAGCCACCTGGAACATTTTACACAGCACGTGTTTAAGGAAACCTACTCCCAACATGAATAGGTTACATGAACATCCTTGATGGTAGTGCATTGGATCGATTCATAAGTATAGGAGGGTGATCATATCTTTCTGCAGTGTAAGACACTGAAAACCAACCACTCGGTCATAGGCGCCACGCGGATTGTATCTAGTCCTTGGATAATTAACTTAGTCACTCCAAATGTGGTGGAATTGACTCTTATTGAGCTTAGCTAGACCTGTATCTGATTACTTTTTCAAAATTCCAACATTTACCCGGGGACCCCCCTCCAAAATTTGGACTTTGAGTGGAGATGTTGGAGTTTGTTGTTAGCCGAGTTAGCACTGGTCGCTGGCAGTTGCCAAGTGACATCGCTGTGTTGCTCCTGCAGCACATAATAATACCGTAAAATATATATCAATTGTTCTAAAAATTATTTAGACAGGATTGTCTAATATCCCAAGGCTCATCATGACACTAGGCCCACATTGGCGGTGGGATCTGAATGTTTTCACTGCAAACTCAGCTTGCTTTGCATTTAAGCCATGCCTGGATTACCAATTAATAGAGTAAAAAGGCTTTAGTGTGACCTCACCTATGATATGCATCCATATATCTCCATGACTTGCAAAAAAGGGCTCTTATTGTTTTTGTTGGGCATGAATTAAGGATCTCTGGGACAAGCCGTTTAGATGTTGGAAAAGTTCCATTGGATGCAGCACGCAAACCTTTGTACAAGAATAAATGATTCATGTATCTGAAGGAATTGGTCACGAGTTTTAGTCCACCCCAGTACATTTCAATAGGATTGAGCTTACAGTGAAATTTCGGAAGGAAATAACACTTGTGGCCAGCCTGCTCAATGACAACCTGCAGGAGAGGTTTTTCCGCACGGAAGTCTGCCTGGGATGTGAGACATTTTCACATGCAGCAAGTGGTAGAGCTGGGAGCCTGTAGAACATCCTCTGCTGTTCCATCTGGCTCATCACCATCTGCCATGGCAGCTTGTGCTTCACACAGAAGTTTTTCCTGCATCTCATGTGAAGACTGACAAAAAAGGCATTCTCCTGGTACTTTCCCATTATTTGCCACTTTGAGAAGATCAATGAGGCATCACTCCTCAAGTACAATGCGCATTCCTTTGGGTTGATCATGGTATTTGTAATTTGGGTCAGTTTCCATGAGATTGCAGTCAAAGATCATGCTCTGGGGTTTCCCCTGAAGTCCAGCATGTGGATTGTCTTCAGGAATCCATGTGTCATGCATGTGGCACTGTTTTCCACCAGGACCGACATTCATCTCCTTTGCATTGAGTGCATCCTTTGCAAATGCACCATGAGCTGAAGACTGGTCAAAAATAAATTCCCCGACTGCATTTCAGAACATTCTTTCGAAAATTGGAATGGTTCTTTTGAGCTGCATTGATAATGAGCAACAAAATATAGCATATGTGATGAAAATATGAAGTACCTGAGCAATTAACCACTCCATGTTCCACCATCCTTCATTATTTTTCCCTGGATAGATTATTTCTCATGCATCTGTATATATAAGCTGCTCATGCTTTGGAAGTGCTGCATTCTCCTCCAGCTGTGCCTCAGAAAGTGTGAGCCGGCCAGTGTCTTCAACAATAAAGTCTGATATATGTATTGCACAGCCTTGTGCAGAGGCATGCTCCCATCTCTGACCCATACCCTCCATTGCAGCTCATTTGAGTGTACAATTGACTTATCATGTGAAATTGGAATGAGCAATTTCTCACCAGGTCCTAAATTAGGTTCAACTGGTTCCAGATCTTCATCTGTATAGATGTGCCATAACCTACAATTCTGTGTGAGTGGGAGATCATGCACAGGAATTATTACCAACCACTCATTTTGCAAACAGCAAGAAATTCTCTCCGATATGCCACCACATCTGGACACTCATGCCCATCAACATACATGCCCTTCATGATCTCTTTCATTGCATAACTTAGCTTCATGAGCCATCTTCTGGCACACCCTTCTGATATTGTTTTCCCACCAAGATCAAGGCCCAGTCCAGGAATGATGATGTCATTGACTTGTTTCATGAGCCGCAGGGGTGTTATCTTAATTTCCAAATATAAATGACCTTCAGCAAGATAAATTAAACCAAAACAATCACCTCTCCATCTGCAAGCACTGTTAGATAATGGCGGACTGCCCATCTGACATTCTCATTATTTAAGAGAGATGGGTGTGCATGATGCTTGCCGGAATTTATGGGTGGCAGTGTGCCAAACTGACCAATATATTTATGATCTTGCACGCAAAATACGGCCCCTTTGCGATTGAGACTGCCACCATGTAACTGGAACTCATAATATAAAGAAAAGCTCATAATCAGGATATGAATAGAAAGTATATTTTACAATTTATAAAACAGAATTAGCCCTCCCCGGTTGGTGGCCCCGCTGACAACAAATCCATATATTTGTATTTCTACCAATTTTTAATATAAACCATATTGGCGTTAATAATTAGTACTATACCCTGTCCTACATATCATATTATATATACATATATTCTATATACTATGAAGGTTCTTATCTCATAGTACATAGACTTTATGAATAACCTCTGTAGGGCACTATGGTTCCTGGTTTGTTTCTGCACCCACGTATATCTGTGTATGACTTACTGCTCCAGCTGCTGACCCTGGCCCACACATTTCTTTAGTTCCAACTCCCTGGTTACTCAAATACAATCCCCAATTCTCTTAGATCCCATTCTCTCTCCCTTTACTTCTCTGACTTCATGTCTAGCACTGTTTCATGCTTTGCCACCATGTACTGTAAAGAATAAGAGTATCTAGGAGTGCTGTTGAATAGAAATATGATTCAGACTTCGATGTGAAGTCGAATTAAGTGTATGGTCTGTTTGATGAAGATAGATTGCGCAGGGTATATGCACAGTGAGACGAGTGTAGCGCAGATGGATGTATCTCAAAGTAAAGACTTATGTGTGAAAATGGGTGAGTTCGATTGACTAGTGAGTATGATACATAGCACAGCTATTTATCTGTCGTGTAGAATGAACTACAATATAAATGGAATGGGTACATAGGTGAATGTGTGTGTGCAGCTCAGGGGTCGGTGCACCGGGTGCTGTGGTGGGTATGCGATATGCAGATTGGAAAGGAGTGTGTGTGTGTGATTAAAGACATCAGAACTGAGATATATTTGTTCGAAAGAAAATGGAGAATGAAAGAAGCAGGAAAGGAAAGATGTGCATGATGTGCTAGACATCGAGTTGCTCTGCCGATTGACACATTTTGGGCTCAGGCTCTGTCTCGGTTCAGGGGTGGATCTGTGGATTGCTGAGTTGGCTATGTGTCTGTGGGTTGATGGGATGTTGTGGTGGATCGTGTGGGTGTGTATGTGATTGAGGGGGAAAGATAAGGATTAGTGGCAGGGACGTGCTGCGGGTGGGAAGGGTTGGATGAGATGAAGTGAAGTGAGAGTAATGTTTTTGGAGCAGGATTATAACATGTACCTCCACATCAGCTCTCTGTCTATGAATGAATACCACACAGTAAAAGAGCACACCATGGTGACAGGGTGGTTGGGCATGAGTGTGTGGATTGGAAGTCAGGGTGGGGGTTATCATGCAGGTGTAGGGGGGTGTACCATATTTGGGGTAGAGATGGAAGGGAAATGTTTGAGAAGGGATGTATGATTGAGCAGGGATTGGGGACCTTGACAGTGAACTTGAGTCCAGGTATTTGTGGGTGGGTAGGGATGCATTTATTTCACCTTCTGGCCAAGGCCAACTGGTGGAACATGATGTGGAACATGAGTGGATGGCAGGGGACACTGAACACACCTGCGAGTGGGGGAATGTCAGCAGGGGAGACTGAATGGGAGCGTGAGTGGTGTGGAACACAAGTGGACGGTGAAGGACAGTGTACGTGCGGTGTGCTAGGAGCAGATTGAGTGTGGGTGAGAGTGGGAATGAGTGCTTCAAATGGTAGTTGCTGTTGACTGCCGAAAGTCAGCAGCCATTGTATTACTGTTATGTAATTTACATGTGATGGTCGATCCGGCGCAATCATCCCCTAAAGACCGAGCGCTGTCGGTGATAGTCGAATACGCCCCGCTGAGCCACTCACCAGATGCGATGGCAGAGATGGAAAATAGAACGAGACTCGAAGCTGCCCGCAGGCACCCTGATAGCCACTCGCTGGATAAAACCGGCGCACAGGAGAACGATGGGACAAAAGTCAGCCCATATCATCGCCAAATTCTCCACCACAGAGTCAGCGAACCAGAGCATAAGGACGGGCTTATCATAGCGGGAAAGAGGACGTGGGCCAGGAGAATGAAAAGGGAACCACGAAGATGCCTAAAATGTCAGAAATATAACGCTCGGCATATGGCGGCCGAATGCGACAGCCGGGACAGGTGCAGGACATGCGGCGGGGAACACAGGACAGCAGAATGCGAGGAACACGACCCAACTAAGTTCAACTGCGCGAACTGTGACACAAGTGGCCACGCATCGTGGGACAGGACCTGCCCGGTATTCAGAGCAGCGTGCGCGGCGACAGAAAAAAAGCGACCCGGAACACACCTACAGGTTTTTCCCGGACGAAAACCCCTGGACATGGGAACAACAAGGGGAAGAGGAAGACACAGTAGATGCAGGAGATCTGCTCAAGAAGATCAGAGAACAAGAAGATAGGCGATGGAGGGCGGTAGAGGCGGAAGCACGTTTGGCGAGACTCACAGAGGACAGAGCAAACGAATTAGGGCAGACGGAAACGTACAACCAGAGACAGAGGGGAAGAATGGAGAGTAGAGGGAGCGCAAGGGGAAGAGGCCGAGGGGCAAATCCGCGAGTCGGCCACATGGATCAGGGCTGGCAGGAGAGAGAACAGGGGCAGGGAGAGGGCAGACAGAGCCGGCTGGACGACTACGGCATCAGAACCAACCGCGAGAAAGAACAGACAACACAGAGAGATGATAACGACAACGACCCGCCCCAAAGATGAACAGAAACAACCAACGCATCCAAACATTGAGAATCAGACAACAAAACCTAAACAAATCACTCACGGCGACGGCAGATTTACTAGCTAAGTGCACACCGGATCGATACGACATCATCGCAATTCAGGAACCATATATTGACTTTCTCGGGAATTCCAGAGCCACGCACAACTGGTACACAGTATACCCGAAAACCCACTATGACAACAGGGGCGCGTGAACAAGATCGATGGTTCTGATAAGCAAGAAAATAGCGACGAACGCATGGGGGGCAGTAGATGTGGGATCGCCGGACGTCATGGCAGTGAAAATCAAAACAAACACGGGTGACGTCATGATCTTTAACATATACGTGGACTGTGCACAATCTGACAGCATAAGGGCGGTACGGAAATGCATACAAGAGCAAGCAGTGGAAGGAAACACGAGAGAACGCGAGGCGGAAGGGATGATCTGGGTAGGGGACTTCAACAGGCACCACCCGATATGGGACGAGCTACGTAACTCGCATCTGTTTACCAGAGCTAACCTCGACGAAGCGCAAGTGTTACTGGACGCCGTAGCAGAGCACGATCTACACATGACGCTGCCAAAGGGAATCCCCACGCTCAAGGCGATGGCCACGGGAAATTATACACGAACAGATAATGTGTTTGCAACACCTTCGCTGGTAGAGAGACTGATCAGATGCACAACAGTACCAGAAGAGCGACCACCGAAAAGCGATCACTTCCCCATAGACACAACAATAAACGCCACCGTAGGAAGTAGTGAGCAGGGCCCCAAGCACAACTATAGACAGGTGGACTGGAAAGAGTACAACAAGGTGCTCGGAACAAAGCTGGAGGAAAGCATTAGAGACCCAATGCCGAGCAACCAGCAACAGTTCTACCTACACCTAGAAGCGATGACAACAGCGATATTGGACACTACAGAGGAGGTAGTACCCAAGAGCAAACCATCACCATACGTGAAGCGTTGGTGGTCGCTACAGCTCACCCAAAAAAGAACGGAGATGAGACGACTGGGGAGAAGATCGTATGCGAAAAGAAGGGACCCAACACACCCGTCGCACGAGGAATACAGAAGCGCTAGAAATAGATATGCGGAGGCGATAGAAGAGTCGAAGAGAGAGCACTGGGGGGAATTCCTTGGGAGCATAGACCAAAAGACAGTTTGGACGGCACACAGATACGCTTCGGCCGGCGCATCTGACGGGGGACTAGCAAGGGCACCAACGCTAGAAATACAAAAAGAGAACGGCACGAAAGAGGCAGCGGAAACAAATGAACAGAAAGTTGACATGCTATTTGAAACGTTCTTCCCCAGACCAATGGCCGAAGCGGAACGAATACCGACAGACTACGAATACCCCCCCCCAGCGTTTGAGTACCAGCCGATAACCGACGAGCAAATACGGAAAGCAGTGAACAGGCTCAATCGGTTTAAAGCTCCAGGAGAAAACGGTATTCCAAACGAGATGATAAAACAGTGCATTGACGTCCTCCTACCCTATATAGGACCCCTTTTCCACGCCACCTTCGACTTACAAGTGTACCCGGCAGAGTGGAGGGATTCCATCACGAAGGTGCTACGGAAACCAGGGAAGGCTGACTATACGATCCCAGGGGCGTACCGGCCCATAGCCTTGCTCGATACGATAGGCAAAATACTATCGGCATGCGTGGCAGAGGATCTGGTCATGATGTCAGAGAAACACCGACTGCTACCCGACAACCACTTCGGCTGTAGACCAGGACGAACGACCACGGACGCCATACACTACGTGATAGGACGAGCGAAGGACGCGTGGAGGAGAGGGAGAGTGCTGGGAGTGCTATATCTGGACATCAAGGGGGCCTTCCCCAGCATTGTACTAGAAAGATTGACCCACAACATGCGCAGGAGAGGGATACCACGCGAGTACACGGACTGGATAGATAGAAAAGTCCGAAACAAGCTCACCTCCGTCAGCCTAGACGACTACAGATCAGCAACCAGACCCATAGGACGAGGAATGGACCAGGGATGCCCCCTGTCCGCAATCGCCTACCAATTCTACAATGGGGACCTGATCGAAATCGCTCAAGAGACGAGAGGAGAGGGATGCGTGGGATTCGTTGACGACACTACCATGATAGCGGAAGGGAAAGATTTGGAAGAAGCGTTCAATAAGCTGAGAGACATAATGGTCAGGCCGGGGGGGGCGTACAGCTGGGCCAGGAATCACCACTGCCAGTTCGCGGTAGACAAATTCGGACTGATGGGACTTACCAGACGGAGAGAGAAAGACCCATCGAAGCCGAGGAAAACGAAACCAGCAAAGAGACCGTCAATAAAGGTGGGACAGCACGTGATTTGGCCCGCAGCGACGCACAAGTTCCTGGGGGTTATCATGGACCAGGAACTGAGATTTAAGGAACATGTTAATTACGCGTTGAAGAAGGGGGAGGCATACATAGGACAGTACAAGAGACTGGCGAGACCGTCAACGGGAATAGTAGCTAAGTACATGAGAAACTACTACCTGACGGTCGCGATACCAAGAATACTGTACGCTGCTGACGTCTTCCTCACCCCAGCAACAGACAGAGCCAAGGGCACGAAGGGATTCGTGAACAAGTTAGGAAGAATTCAAAGACAGGTCGCGCTAGACATCACGGGCGCACTTAGAACCACGGCAACCGACACTCTTGACGCACATGCCAACCTCCTCCCATTCCCGCTAATGGTCACCAAAATAGTACACAGAGCAGCTGTGCATCTGGCGAGCCTACCCCAAACCCACCCGCTAGCAGGAAGAACTAGAAGAGCAGCGAAGAGGTACGTCAAACGCCACAGATCCCCCCTCCATGAGATGATGCACGCCTTCGAGCTAAACCCGGACATGATGGAGAAAATACATACGGTGGTACTCGGGCCCAAATGGAAGCCGTCGTTCAGCACGAGGATCCTGTCCACCAAAGAAAAGGCCATAGAGGAAATAAATGCGGACAGAGCGGACATAGTAGTATACACAGACGGCTCGATCATGGAAGATGGCGTAGGGGCGGCAGCAGTTTTGTACAGGAATGGGATAGAATGCAGAACGGCGAGGCTACACATGGGACCGCAAAGCGAGCACACCGTGTTCGAGGCCGAATTGGCGGCCGTAGCGATTGGAGCCAAAATGCTGAATGCAGAGAGGGGCAAGAGATTCACGATAGCCCTAGACAGCCAGGCGGCTATCCAGACAACTAGGACAGAACGAGCCATCCCCAGCCAATACCTCGTCAATGCGGTACACAGGCAGATTCAGGGCGTGGTCCAGCAGCAGGAGGGAGTTAAGGTGACTATGAGATGGGTACCGGGCCATGAAGGAATAAAAGGAAACGAGAGGGCGGACGAGGAAGCGAAGAAAGCGGCGAACGGCGAGACCAGCGAGGAGAGGGACATACCAACCGAGTGCCGGGGAACACTGCCTGTGAGCAGGGTGGCTGAAATCCAGAGACATGACGCACAGTTGAAGCAGAAAGCGAGGGAAAACTTCGCTAAGTCCCCCAGAGCTATGCGCGCGCACGAGATTGACCCCACCATGCCGTCGACAGCATTCATGAAGATCACACAGAGCATGCCGCGCAAACAGGCCAGCCTGCTTGTGCAGCTGAGGACGGGACATGTGCCGTTGAACAAATACCTATACAAACTAGGAAGAGCAGGGTCGCCCATGTGCCCAGCGTGCAGGAACGCACTCGAGACAGTACAACACTTCATAATCCAGTGTCCGGCATACAGCGAGCAGAGGAAGAGGATACGGAGGAAACTGGGAAGGGGCGCAAAATCAATAAGGACACTGTTAGGAGGACACAAGGCCATGCAATATCTATTCGGGTACATACAAGACACGAAGAGGTTCGAGAAACAGTACGGAGATGTCTCTCTCCCGCAACAGAAGGAAGACAAAAAGAAAAGGGGAAATAGAAGGCGGCGCGAAGAGAGGAGACAATAGCCGCACACCTCGCCCACAAAGGTACGGACTCACTCGGGGCCACGCCCCTTGAGCATAAGCAGAGAAAGAGATCCAAAGGAGAGAAGGAAAGAACACGAGCAAGAACATGTATATACCGTCTTACATAGGGCGCCGCCCCAAAAGACGTAAACTGGGAAAAAAAAAAAAAAAAAAAAAAAAATGTGCACACCATGGTAATGCGCAAGCGGTGATAATGCCGGCGATTATGCACATGGCGATAATGCACCATCAGTGATAATGCACCTCGTGACAATGCACACTGCGATAATGTGCATTGTGATAATGCATATCGTGATAAAGCAGTGTGTGATTGGGGTTCCCCTGACATCACCCCCCCTCTAGAATGCGGCGGCCCAATGCATGAAGGCCCACTGGTGGAACAGGGATGCAATTCTGAAAGGTGACAGCCTCCAAGGAATGAATGCGATGAGGGGCACATGGGTGTGAATGGTAGAAGTCAGCGATAAGATCAGGAGCTTGGACGTCGCCCTCATTTTCCCATGAATTCTCTTCATAGCCATACCCCCTCCACTTGATGAGGAACTGCAGGCAATTTGCTCACATGCGACTGTCTAACACCTGTTCAACTTCAAAGTGCTCATTGCCCTCTCTAAGGATGGGTGGAGGTGGTGGGGATGGTCCCTGACCCAGGATTGGATCGGATGGAGCAGGAGTCAGCTTAATGACAGAGAAAATGGGGTGGAGGTGACTCAGAGAGCTTGGGAGGTGGAGACAGTAGGCTTGTGACCCAACTTGGCGTTCGACGATGCAGGGGCCAAGTCACTGATGAGCTAGCTTCTTCGAAGGACAGGTGGTGTGTATATCACTTACATTGAGGTAAACCTCATCACCTGGTGAAAATGTATGTGCTGGCTCACATCGGTGATTATAGTATGTCGCCATGTTTTCCTTCAACCTTGCCAGCGCCGACTTTGCTTCTGCAGGATTGGTGTTGATGTGAATTGCCACTTTAGCCCATCAAATGCCTGCTGTTCACAATCACCCCATGACCATTGTATGTCCTTCTTGATGAGCTCAAACAGGGGTCATGCATGATGTGAGAAGCCCTCAACGAACCGGCAATAAACATTGGCAAACCCTAGGAAAGCCTGCACTGTTATTGGGGTACAAGGAGGGGGACAGAGACAGATGGAACGGAACATGAAGCGCAACATGTGAGAGAACAGACACTAGCGAGGACACTGTTAACCCGCTTAAACGGACTCAACTGTGTGAGTGAATGGGCTAAAAACCAATGAATTTGTTGTAACTATGGAGCTAGCTACTTATACAAATGATGGATATGCGAGTGCTTGGTCAGGGGACCACAGAATGGGAACTAGATAGGAGTAGTATCCTAATGCGGGTGGTCCTGGGGAAATGCTGGTTCACAACATAGGCAACATGGACATAGCAAGAGATAAAGTAAAACTCCAGTTCACAACATGCACCTCCTTGCGATTTGCTGGGGTTGGCCAGTCCATGACGCCTGCGACCTTGAGTGGGTCCATCTCCACCTTGCCATGTGAAACAATGAGCCCAAGGTACTCAATCTTCATTCACTCAAGCTCGCATTTCTCAGGGCAAAGATAGAGCTTGTGCTGCTGTAGGCACTCAAGGACTATTCACAGAAGTTGGCAATGCTCCTCAAGGGTGTCAGTGAAGATCAGGATGTCGTCCAGGTACACACACACATGCCCTTCCATGATGAGGTCTTGGAAGATGTCATTCATCATGGTTTGGAATGTCGCAGGACTGTTTGTGAGCCCAAAGAACATGACAAGGGGTTCAAAGAGGCTGAGATTAGTGTGGAACACAGCTTTCCACTCATCACCATCCTTTATCCACACATTATTAAAGCCCCATCACACGTCTAGCTTGGTGAAGTATTTCAGTCCACAAAGCTGCACGATGAGCTCAGAAATGATGGGAAGGGAGTAGCAGTTCTTCACTGTCATGGCATTGAGCATGTGATAATCCTGGACCAGTTGCAGTGACCCATCCTTCTTCTTGATGAAGAACACTGGGCTGGCCATAGGTGATTTCAAGGGGTGAATGCGACCAGTGTGAAGGTTCTCCTGCAGGAATTCATCTAGCTGCAACTGTTCACTGGGGGCAAGTGGGTAAACCTTGCATGCAGATGGCTTGGCTCCTGGCTTGAGCTCAATTGCATGGCCCCATGTCCTGTGTTCTGGAAGTGAATCGAAGGACTCTTTGGCGAAGACATCCTTGAAGTCACTGAGGTACAGAGGGATGAGTTCTTTTTCCTTTGGGGGCACACTGCGAAGGGCCTTCTCAGCTAGCTGCTGTGAAGTGGTTGTGGTGGCTGTGATAATGGGTACAGGTACATTGGGCCTGGACATGGTCACCTGGCTCCAGAAGGGGCTCAACATCACCTGGCTCATCTTCTTCTGTGTCACTCTCTTCCTCTTCCACCATCTGAAGCAGAGGGCCCATGCGGCATGCACATATCCCCACCTCCTCTCTCCGCTCTTCCCACAATGTTGCTCTGCGGGTGTGACACTGCGCAGGGCATCAACTCAGTGTCACCTCCTGCATTCACCAGTTAACCTCCAGGTTGTGCTCCCGGAGCCATGGATAGCTGAGGATCATCTTGTGCTTCTCAAGGTTCATAATGGTGAAGGCAGCACATTTGGAGTGGTCGTGGAATTGCAGGATGACATCAATAACATTGCGAATTGCTCCACCCTCATTGGGCATGCCATCAACATTGTACACATGGGCAGGGCATGTGAGCGATCGCATGGTTAACTCCTCAGTGGCGACAAATTTGCTGTCGATGAACAACCCAGTCACACTACTGTCAAGGAGCGCAGTCACTCCTTTGACCTCAGCTGTGTCTGTTGTCTGGATTTCCACCTTGAGGCTCTGCGAATTTGGAGAGGGAACAGATGCAACCAGGAAGTGCTTGGGAAGGGCTTGCTCCCAACGCTTCAACCATGGTGAAGGACTTTTAGAATGTCATCAGTTGATGTGTCTTTATCGCTTTCTGTGTGTGACCCAGTTTCCGACACATGAATCATATCTTCAGTATCTGGGGCTATTGACAGGGCAGCAAAGCGATTGGACAGGAGCAGCAAGGGCACATCTCTCACTTGCTGCGTGACACAAAATCCTCCACATCATCCTTCTCAACCTCTTCCTCAGCAATGTCTCGCACATCTGCAGCGACCATCCAGTGGTCCCGCAGCTCTGTAAATAACCTATGTACATAGTGCTTAGCTAATATGAGTGGGCCCCTTAGGGACCCACTGTACAGTTCATGCATGGGAACCGACCAGTGGTTCCCACCGCATCTTACCTTAACCTGTCACTACATGGCATCCAGAATACCACTCATTGGTCAAGTTCTGTCTGCCCTTGTGATACAAGGCATTAATATCGACATCTTTGCACCTTTTTGAACTATCCTGCGGTGATTGCCAGGTGACCAACCAATTGTGGATTCGGAGCAATCTTGAAAAGATCGCTGTGTCGACGACTAAACATTGTTGAGACCCTCCAGTAGACCCTCTACTGTTGGCTGCGAGTGTGATGATTCCATGCAGTCAAAGACGGACACCAGCCACGAGCTCGCGGTCCACACCCCAGGTGCAGCCCAGCGACACGACAGCTGATGCAACCCTGGACCAAGAATCCAGGACACCAGAAGATGGAGAGATCATAGATCTCACTGCCCTCGTCCCCCCAATCGAGGACAAGGAAAATCCCAACCACATCTCGCCGAGTGTGGTCGAGGAGGAGATGTTGCCAGGCGACAGACCGGTGCCACCCCCCAATCCCCTCTGCCTAGAGACAAAGGCAAGGGCAGAGAAGTCTCGCCATCATCAGGCAGCAGATCATCACAGTCAAGACAGGCATGAAGCCGAGACTCCAACTGCCACTTGCAAAGTTGAGCAATGACTATTGTCCACCAAAGGAGTGTTGGGTGCATTTATGCTCCTGCACCAAAATCAAGCATAATATATCCAATTTGTTGTGTGGCCTTCCAATTTCTTCTCACATTGTTCTTGTATTATGCATCCATTTCTCTGGTTATTTTCGAAATTTTCCACTCATTCCTTATCTCTCTATTTCATCTTGTTATTCCTACTTTCACAAGCGGCTGCACCCAGCGGAGTCTGAAATGACTTCGACGCGCGAGCTCTTGGGCGCTAAAGGGCCGGGTAGTAGTACATGCGCAGTGGAACACATTTCCCCCTCTCTCAGTGACCACTAAATTCACTGAGAGAGGCAAGTAAATTAGTCTAGTAGTCTTTGCATTTATTGACCTAGAAATCCTCTGTAGTGAATTGATTTCTAGGTAGTGTATAATATATTTATAGTGACCACTAAATTCACTGAGAGAGTGAATTGATTTCTAGTCTATTCTTTTGAGCAACAAGTCCATACCTACTGCCTATAATTCCTGTCCTCTACAGGGTTATGGGCCCCGGAGACACTTCTGAGAAGCTATTGGGTGTTGAGAAGCTTGCTACTGATGGAAGTAATTGGCCATTGTGGCGAGCCACTCTCATCAGCTATTTCGAGTCCAAAAATCTGCTCAAGCATGTAGAAGGGAGAGTCACTCGACCTCCTGATCCCCCAGTCATGCCCCCAGGCCATATTCTAACAGAAGCTGAGGAAACTCAGATGGATAAGGCTGAGGAGAAGCTGGAGAGATACCTTGCTAGAGAAGGACAAGCCAAGACCCAAATCATCGTCTCAGTGTCAGAGTCATTAGCCCTGATGCTACAGAAGCAGAAGACAGCAAAAGAGACTTGGGATGCACTGGTCAATGAGATGACCAAAAAGCCCAAGATGGTCCTCACCAGCCTGCAGAGACAACTCCGCAGTATGAGATGTCCTGAGAATGGAGACTTGAGAGATCACTTGGACAAGGCCCAAGACCTATATGCTCGTCTTAATGAGATGGGAGCTAGAGTTTCTGAAGAAGAATTCATGGACATAATCCTTGCGTCACTTCCACCATCCTATGAGGCAGTCATGAATGCCCTTACAACTTCGCTTGAAGAATGCGGGATGCCATTGGTCCCTGATAATATTATTAGGGTACTAAAGGCTCAGTATGACAGGAAGAAAACACTCCCGCAAGAAGAGCAGGTGTTTATTGGTTCATCTACTAAAAAGGACCAGAAGGGGCAGAAGGCGCATGTATGCACCAACTGCAAAAAGCCTGGACATTCCATCGAAAATTGCTGGGCTAAAGGAGGTGGTAAAGAAGGTCAAGGACCACGTCAGAAGAAAAAAGCCAAAGCCAAGAAGAAGAAGAAGGGTAAAGCAAAAGCGAATGTTGCCGAAGAAGAGTCCTCTTCTGAGGAAAGTGGTGATGGGCATCTTGCCTTCACCAATTTTGACGAGTGCTCTAATTTCAATTTGAGCACATCCTCAGGAGTTATAGTCATACTCGACACCGGAACGACATCGCATATGACTCCTCACAAAAATTTATTGAGGAACTACTGTCAATTCTCACAGCCGAGGACTATCCGAGCAGCCAACAAAGGCACTTTTGATGCCTTCGGTTCAGGACTGCTTGTATTATCCAACAAGGTTGGAGATAAAACAGTAGAAGTCACGTTGCAAGATACATATTATGCTCCAAAAATTGCTGCTACCCTCGTCTCGATCGGTCGGTGCGATGATGCTGGCTACGATATTCGACTCGGTGGCCAGAAATGCACAATATCTAACGCTACTGGAAAGGTATTGATGCAAGCACCGAAGGTCAATGGTTTATATCGACTAGACCTCCAGTCACCAAGTGCTCAAGCCCATATGTGTTTGTCTGCCATGGAAATTCATCAAAAAATGGGGCACATCTCACAGAAGTCCCTACAACATCTATTAAATCATGGCATGATATTGGGCATTGAACTGAGCTCCACAGGCGATAGAATTGTCTGCGATGCGTGTATTCAGGCCAAGATTGCGCGCAAAACTCTTCCTCGAGAACCCAGAGACCGAACATCAAAATTCGGTGACAGAATTTATTCTGATGTCTGGGGACCTGCAAGACACCTCACGATCGATAAGAAGTCATATTATGTCTCCTTTATCGATGACTACTCAAGAGAATCGGTGATCTATCTCATGGCGAACAAATCAGAAGCATTCTCAAAGTACAAGCTCTACGAGGCTTTAATGCTTCGACAGAGAAATGTGCACATCAAGGCACTTGTTTCTGATCGAGGGGGCGAGTATACGAGCTCTGAATTCGAACAGCATCTAGCCAAACAAGGCACGAAGCATCAGTTGACGGTACACGACACACCAGAGTCTAATGGTGTTGCCGAACGTCTGAACCGAACTCTCACTGAGAGAACTCGTGCCATGCTGTTAGAATCAGGCCTTCCTAAGATATTATGGGGCTATGCAATACAGCATGCCAATTATCTTAGGAACAGGACACACACAAGAGCTCTACCGGATAAAACACCCTACGAGATGATCCACCATGAGAAACCGAATCTCAAAGACATTCACGCGTGGGGAACTGAAATTTACGTTAAAATCACTCAGGGAGATAAATTGGCAGCTCGTGCCAAGAGAGCTCGGTGGATAGGAATTTCTGCGCAGAGCCATGGTCATTATGTTTATTGGCCTGACTCGCACAAAGTTTCTGTCGAGCGGAACGTTGTCTTTGATTCAGAAATGAAGAAGGGAAAGGTCCCAATCATTTCTATTGAGGAATCCAAGCTACCTACGTCTAAAGAAGAGAAGAAGGCCATTCCGGCATCAGTGCCTGTGCCCGGTCGCTTAGTCAGTGAAGAGGCAAAGATCGAAGAAATTGATGAAAGTGCACCGGAAGAATATCTTGAAAAGCTGCAACCTATTCAGGGAGTTGATGACAGACCTAGAGAAGCTGAACCGATAAGGAGAAGCGAAAGGATCCGTCAACAACAAGTGCGGCCGGCCCCATCAGGTCCCGTGACAAGATCTCAAACTCAGAGACAAACTGGCGCACATATGACTACGCTAGCTTACGAGGACGTTGAGGACCATAAAGAAGTTTTATTCGACCAAGAATTATCCTCCGAGATTGATGGCATCAGTAGCTATGAGTGTGCCATCAGTGCGTTTCTAACCGACGGTCAAAACAATAATAAGGCGCCGGATTTGAGTCAAATTGAACCTAGCAATGCAGACGAAGCTCTGAATAATCCTATGTGGAAGAAATCAATGGACAAAGAGTATGAGGCCCTAATCGACAAGGGAGTGTGGGAAAGAACCAAACCACCTCCTGGAGCCAACATTGTCGGCAACAAATGGGTCTACCTTTGGAAGCGTAATCCAGAAGGGAAACCAATAGTACCTAAATTGAGAATGGTCGCCCAAGGCTTCACGCAGAAGTTTGGAATCGACTATGATGAGACATACTCACCTGTTGCTCGGTTATCCTCCCTACGGATCATATGCGCCATTGCTGCTAGGAATGACTGGCCTATTCATCAAATGGACGTGGACTATGCATACCTCAATGCTACGTTGCCCGAACCTATTTACATGAAGCAGCCGTATGGATATGAGTCAGGAGACAAAGGCGAAGTGCTACTTTTGAAGAAAGCACTCTACGGCCTCAAGCAATCTGGAAGAGAATGGTACAAACGTCTAAGTGGTGAATTCCACAAGTTAGGATTCACTACGTCAGCCACAGACGGGGCTGTATTTTATAGACGTGGCGGAAAGGGGCATGTGATCATTGCAACAGCTGTGGACGACCTTACCATCACAGCTGAGAATCAGTCAGTCCTGGACGAAGTCAAACGAGATCTTGCTCAGGTCTTCAGTATGAAAGATCTAGGCGAGATTCATTGGCTATTGAATCTCAAAATCGAAAGAGACTGGCAGAAGAAGACCATTGCAATTTCACAACCTGCATACATCGAGAAGATCATCAAAAAATTTAATCTCGAAGATGCAAAGACTTATGCTACGCCTCTTGATCCAGCCGTAAAATTATCTAAAGACCAATGTCCTTCTACAGAGAGAGGCAAGAAAGCCATGTCGAAGTTTCCATACAGGCAAGCTATAGGATCACTGATGTGGGCGGCTGTAGCCACTCGACCTGACATTGCATTTGCGGTGTCATTACTCTCGCAATTCCTTGAAAATCCAGGTGGCACACACTGGAATGCAGTCAAACGTGTCTTCAAATATTTGAAAGGCACGAAGCATTACAAGCTCACACTTGGAAGAAATCAAGACGGCTTGATGGGGTATTCAGATGCGGATTGGGGTTCACAGAGTCATAGGCGTTCGTATTCGGCATACTTATTTCAGATTGATGGAGGCACTGTTTCATGGAGTTGCCAGAAACAGTCGATAGTAGCCCTCTCATCAACTGAAGCCGAATTCGTCGCCCTGACCCATGCGGGCAAAGAGGCTCTTTGGATGCGCCATTTTATTTCTGAAATATTCCAACCACTGAACAGACCCATCCAAGTTTATTCAGACAATCAATCAGCCATTGCCATCACGTATGGCACCCAACAACACACGAGAACCAAGCATTTCGACATCCGATTATATTTCCTTCGAGATATAATCAAAAATCAACAAGCCAAGCTCGTTTATTTGCCAACCGAACAAATGTTGGCAGATATCCTCACTAAAGGACTTCCTAGTCCTAGAGTGAAGATTCTCAACGAGCAAATCGGAATATATTAAGCTTGAGGGGGCGTGTTGGGTGCATTTATGCTCCTGCACCAAAATCAAGCATAATATATCCAATTTGTTGTGTGGCCTTCCAATTTCTTCTCACATTGTTCTTGTATTATGCATCCATTTCTCTGGTTATTTTCGAAATTTTCCACTCATTCCTTATCTCTCTATTTCATCTTGTTATTCCTACTTTCACAAGCGGCTGCACCCAGCGGAGTCTGAAATGACTTCGACGCGCGAGCTCTTGGGCGCTAAAGGGCCGGGTAGTAGTACATGCGCAGTGGAACACATTTCCCCCTCTCTCAGTGACCACTAAATTCACTGAGAGAGGCAAGTAAATTAGTCTAGTAGTCTTTGCATTTATTGACCTAGAAATCCTCTGTAGTGAATTGATTTCTAGGTAGTGTATAATATATTTATAGTGACCACTAAATTCACTGAGAGAGTGAATTGATTTCTAGTCTATTCTTTTGAGCAACAAGTCCATACCTACTGCCTATAATTCCTGTCCTCTACAAGGAGGACGAAGACAAAAAAGATGAGCCCCCAACAACGGTCAGGGCTCGGAATACTCAAGCTCAAGCCACAAGAGCTCGAGGACACATACCATTGACAACAAGATAGCTGATCCAATGGCCAAACAGGTGCAGTATGCATTGCACCAGAATGCCCTCATGGGCCACAAGCACGAGCATATAGCATTGCAGCTCGATAACATTGCATCTGCCCTCATGGAGTTTGTCAAAGAACTCCACCAGATTGAGGAGATCCAGCAATGAGACGCTGCCACGCTGGAGGATGTCCAGACAGCCCTCCGCTCGTGTGGGGAACGCAGGACGCCACGTCAAAGCTTGTGCCAGTCTGCAACCAGCAAACATGGCCATGACGTGGAAGAACTGCGTCAAAAAGAACTGGACCTGCAGCAAATGCCACCGCCAGCCGCCCCGGTCGAACAGGATGTATGGTTCAGAAATGAACCACAAGGAAAACCGGCTGCCCCCAGGGACAGTCGCAAGACAATCCAACAGATTGTCAGAGAGCAGATTGCCTCAGAGCCAGACTCTGAAGCAACAACAGAGAGCTTGGAGCTTGAAGCCACGCACTGGCAGCAGAAAGAGGCCGCAGCTGCACACCACCATACACGGGCCCTCAAGCTGCTAGCCATGAATGCTGAGGAAGCAGTGGCCCAGAGCCACGCCACTCAGCAGCCTGATGAGCAGCTGACGCGCGCCATGTAGGAAGCATGACAAGCGCACACAGCCTACAACAGCAGGCTGCGCATCCACAATGCAGGACTGATGGGGGACACCCGGCATAGGACCCCTACAGATCTGAGAGCACAAAATGCTCCCAATGCCGAGCCTGACCTGGGCCCAGGGCCCACTAGGGCATACAACAGCCTGCCCCACATGGTGTCACAGCTGTGCGAATGGTCCATGGCCCCAACGGAAGGGCAGGGCATACCAGATCAGGCAGATGGCTCCCATGAGCCATACGACCAGATCACACGGATAATCCGTGCAGCGCTAGCAGACCCCACTGACACAGACCCTGAAAAGTCTGTGTTAGCAATAGCCGGTGTGAAGCTGGCACACCCCAAGCCATGCGCCGGGGGATCAGACCTCGAAGAGTTTGAGATCTTCATCACAGCCATCCTACGATGGCTGAAAATGGACCCTCCTAGGGCCAACCAGCATAGACATGCAGGTCAGCTATGTGGGCACTCGCCTGACCAGCGAAGCCCAGGAGTGGTTCCTCCAAAATGTGGAACGTTTCGACCGCCAGGTCCGCAATTGGACCCTGGAAACAGTGATGTAGGGCCTTCAAAAAAGGTTCCTGCACAAGCTGATGTGCCACCACGCATCAAATAAATTCAACGCAGTCATTCAGGGCACGAAAACCATTCAGGAGATGCTGAACGAGCTCACAAAATATGCAGCGTGTATGATACAGCCGCCAGATGATTACACATTCTGGAGACAGTTCATGTCCGCGCTGCGCAACAAAGTCCTCAAAAGGGCTATAACGCAGAGACCAGCTCTTCAAAATGGCCTGCCTTATTGAGGACACATCCTGATACAACATGGGGATGTGCCGAGCAGAAAGTGCAGCTGCATTAGCAAGCGCCGCCCAGCTTGCTGTGAACAAGCCAGTGACACAGACAGGCTTGAACAGGCCTAGCCTGTTCCCGAGGAGTGGAGCATCACAACGACCTCTGCCCCCATGCCCAGCCCAAGCTGACGACTGCCTGAGGCCAAACAGCCTCAAATGTCAGGATCGTCACTGAGGCTGGCCCCACCCCCGAAAGTGTCGGTCCAACCTAACAATCGACCCAGCGGTGGTCAAAGCGGCACCACATGCTTTGAATGTGGGCAACCTGGCCACAAAAAGGCGGAGTGCCCCCCGCTCAGGTCCGGCATACGGACAGCGGCCACGAGGCACGACAATGAAGACGAGGATCCAGATGCGGATCCCGAACAGAATTCTCTTCAACAGATTGATGAAGAGGGGAAGGGTGATCCCCAACCCAATGAATCTCCGAACAATGGAGACACACCCGCTGAAGAGTGGGATCTCAAACCATCCAAATATTATGAATGGGATGAAGAGGTGGAAGACACCACCTATAGGTCCAGCATGATCAGGATCACGCTGAAGGACGATGTCGCCATGAAGGTCATGGCAGCACACACGTCGACCATGCCAGACAAGGTGGCTGAGCCGATGTATCACCACCAAAGCAAACACAGGACGTTGTCAAGATTGGTTTTTAGGCATTAATATTGTGTATTAGTGAACACAGTGAATGCCTGAATAACTTGTGTGAAGGGGTGTGCCATTCGGTGAATAAGATGAACCAATAAATGTTCAGAAGATAAGAGGGCAGCCCGAATGGAGCTCACCCTATCTACAGTTGTAGTGAAGTGGCCCGTGGCACTTGATGATGTAATGTGCAAGGTGTCATGGAAAGGTTGTTTAAGTAGCGACAATCCTTTCGCCAGCAAAGGCGCTCCTTTGGAGCCCTTCGCCGACAGCACAGATAATAGTTCGAAGGCTAAGGTAACGAAGGTGAAGTACGAAAAGTCACCAGTGGTGCTTAAGTCCTCCTCTGGTCGAAGATTGGAATCTACAGGAGAGGGCTCAAGACGATGATCACAGTGAGGTCAAGTTTTGCACAAGATGGACCTATGATAATTGAACTGGGGAATATACATGCGAATGGAAACTACTTATATCGAATGCTCATATGATATCAGCGAATAGGAAAGAGGCCGTCTGGAGTCAGGGTTGGATAGGGGTGTGCAGTCATGATACAAATAGATGAAACACAGATACAATAGAAAAGAAAGAGGAGTGGGAACATGAAATGACAGGGAGGAAAGGGGATGAAGGTACTTATGTATGAAAACATGTCTTGCGACCTGCATATACACTACCCTGCACAGACTCTTTGTCTGCTGGGTTGATCCTAGGCGATCTACAGGTAGAACATCCCGCAAATGCATTCTGGCCATACGAACACCTAAAGGGGTTGGATCGGGAAGATGGTGGGGCCAGTGATGAACCATCACGCCGGGTAGAGGATGTTGATTGTGTTTGATGGCATACCTGCTGGCGAATGATGCGAGCAACGAATGGCCATTTGGTGAATGGGGCAAAGAGCAAATAGAGTGAATATCGAGGAGGCGTGGTGGAAGGGAAGGGCGAACTCAGGCGAACCTGCAGGAGGAGCGATGAGGGGGAAGGTAGAGACAGCAAGGCAAGGGAAATAGACAGGTCATGACAGACATGACCATCGTGGCCACAAAACGAAAACTGTACCCTAGCAGGGTACTGGGAAATAAATGGCATGAAACCCCACTGCCTGCTGGATAGCGGGAGCGAAGGGGTGCTACTATCCCCTGAGTTTATACGCGCCACAGGGATGAAGACGTTCACCCTGGAGCAGCCAATTGCGCTGCAACTGGCCTGCATAGGCAGCCGTTCCACAACTAACTATGGAACAAACACAACCATTAAATTTGGTCACGAAACATATGACAAATACTTTGACGTAGCGAATGAATATTACGATGCGATCTTAGGGACACCGTTCCTAAGGAGATTTGGCATCACCCTGGACTTCTCAAGCCCAGGGACAATCCAGTGCAATGGAATATGAGATAGGAAAGAAATTGTGGACTTGTGGAATGTGGAGAAATGAGTCACGTGGCTCGTGTCATCATGCTTTTTTGCTTGCTTTTCCAATGTTCTTACTAGATTGGTCATCACAGATGCATAATAAGTTGCTTAAAAGCCTTGCAACGCTCCAACTTCAAGTTGGAGCTTGAAGCTTAAAGCTTAAAGCATGAAAGGCCGACGTGCATTTTACAAGCAGTCTCAAGGCGGTACTGCCTATCTGCACAGCATTCCTTCGGTTCTAATATAGGATTCTGGATTGACAGACATGCCCTTGTCAGCCTTTGCTTCAGGTTTGCCCTTCACCGATCACCTATAGGTCCAGCAGTCTTGAATTATGGATCGCCAGCGACTCAACGAGGACTCTTTCTCTTTCTCAGGGTCCTTGCTAACAGCATCGTCCTCGTCCACCGTCTGGGGTCCAGGAGCTCTGTCCGGAAAGGCACTGAAGGCAATTGGAGGAAGGAGCCTCGACCTGCTTTGCCATGTGTCAATTCTCATGCGACTGGCGAAGGTCAAGCGGGCCGTTGAAAAGACACCGCATATCTTCTATGATCCCATGGATGCCATTGAATCCCAGCGAATGAATGAATATCATTCTGACTTGAAAGAGCTTTGCAAGTGAGTTTGAATCACCACCCTCTAAGAAAACTACTCATACCATGTTGTATTATGATAGGGTCAAATATTCACTATCAGTTCGACGTGCGGCGGGGGATATAATCAGGAAGATTACACTGATTGAGACACCTGAGCGTCCCTACCCATCCTCTAGTTCTGTTGGTGAGTGTGATGGTTTCGTGCCATGGCTTCGTCTCAATCAGGGTTTCGCACAATAGAAAAACACTCACACGGTGGGAGGTTCTTCTCGCTTCCCTTATGCTTCCCGGTGGTGTTTTGTTTCTGGAAGAGGCCGACCCTTCGCATTTCCGCCCTCACTTCAACGGAGGTTTGCATTCTGAGAGCCTGGGTGACCGGGATCAGGTGCGCAGCACACCACTATGTTGTGCGGATGTTTGGACTCATCTCATAAAAATTAGGTAGATGATGTATTGAGGGTCACAAGCGACCCACAAGAGGATCGCCTGAAAGTTTTGATACTTGGGGGCAGCGGGACAGGGAAATCAACGCTTGCAAAGCAGATGCAAGTTATCCTCCTAGGATATCATTCCTACGACCGTGATTCCTATCAAGAGATCATTAGAGGTAATGTGTGTGCAACATTGCAGACTATACTGCGTGCTCTTCCGTCGACCACTGTGGACTACAGTGACACAACCTTTGACAAGAGAATCCTGGAAGGTTGGATTTATGGCAATGAGCCCGAACGACTAAGGCTACGGAAGGCTTGCCATGATATCCGTCCCCTTTGGATTTTGCCCGAAGTTCGCGAAGCGGCTCGTCAACCTCAAGTGGAAATACCCCGGGGAGAAGTTGCATTTGATTCCGCAACATAGTTTGTCCCATTTTTTTTTCCATATCAGTTCAGAGTCTTATAAGTATTTAGTTTCCTAGACAGCGCGGACCGAATATTTGCGGCAGATTATGTGCCCACGGACGAAGACATACTCCGTTGTCGTGTCCGTACCACAGGTATTCATGCAGAACATACCTGTCAACTTTCCTTCTGTTTCCTGGAGTTTTACGGACACAGGCGGCGAGCGGTCTGAACGTAGAAAATGGATACATTGTTTCGAGAATGCTACTGCCGTATTATTTGTGGTGGCTTTGCCCGACTACGACCGATCCTTGTCCGAATGACATTGTGGGTCTCGATCTCAAAGCTTCATAATGTGACCTTCAATTCATTTTTGCTTCAGAATAGTCTGGATGATTCACTGGAGCTGTTTGGCGGTATTGCACGCTCGGGTTGGTTTGTGACTTCTCTCCTAGTGTGTCTTCTCAATGCAGCTTATGGTCACCTCAAATATTCTGACCCTGTTGATCAAGATACTTGTGTTTACTAAAGGTAGTGTGTTAGAGGAGGAGTTGAAACACGACTCGGAGTCATTACGGAACTGGGCCAAAGCAAGATCCAACGTGCCAGATTATGATGGAGAGACCTATGCTGATGCTTGCAAGTATATTGAAAACCTGTTCAGGGACCTCATTAAAGATCGGAACCGACCGTTCTGCCTCCAATACATGTGCACCGTCGATGCAACAACTATCCACGGTGTGTACATGTTGAGTCTGTAACAGACCCAACCAATTCAACTAATCTCGGCCCTGATAAGAGAAATGCACAGCCGTTCTCGCTGAAATTATCCAGCACCACAAGTCATATCCTCCAGCAAGTTGAATATGGCCGTTGATCCCATGGTGGCCGCTGCGCAGTGAGCCTGGAGTTGAAGGGTTGATGGAAGGAGAGGGTGGTACTGGAAATCTCCGAAGCAGGCCGTAGGTGCACGTGTAAAATGGAGGGATGTTCCTGTACTTCAAGCTGTTCGAATCTGGTCGCATCATGGATGTCAATCCGAGTCTAGACAGATACCAAGAGAGCAAATAAGTAGAAGGCTGTCGACGGTAGTAATCATATTCGAATCCGGTGCTTCGAGCTGCCAGTGCGTGGAAGCAATGCTCCTCCAAACTTTGAACCAAGGTTTCAATGTTTCCGCTTATTGGAAGAGCAGCAACACTATTGGTCAGTAAATAGGTCTAATGTAAAGCAGAGAGAATTACAATGCGTACTGTGACCGACTGACATTCGCTGCGCGCCGGCCACGGCTGCCCGTTACAACCGGAAACATCGACAAGACAACAGAAGGAACCTCACAGATAGCTAAACACAAGCACTTCTTCACACCATTTTCACGTACTGTATTACAACAATGTCACCTTCCTAGCCGAGGGCCATCCAAAGTTCCCAGCACAGTAACAACATTCAAGTTGAACAATGAACGTAAACGGACACATTCTATTATAGACAGCGAAAGGCGAAAGCAGTTGTTAATTGCCAAGGCAAAGCAAGTTGAGCCAAAGCTTTTTTTGGACTATTGCACAAAGCAACGCGTCGCTTGAAGTTTGAGCACCAAATTTGTCAAAGTCACAAGACGTTCCGCAAGTTGAATCTCCGAAGTCCGAACCTGATGTCATTGTATTTCTTTCTCGGTTTCTATCCCAGAACGAAGTCGACCTTATTTACCCATTACAACCAAAGAAGGTTTACCATCCGACGTTGTTTCTGACCGATGGGGTTGTACTTCTTATAGCTCCAGTCTGGCAGCGGTTTCCATGGAGCCCCATCCTTGTTGTATTCAGCTTCCGATGTAGTTGGATAGGTATCGGGCGCATTACCGGGGCTGCGAATGTAACATAAAAGCGGCATACTCTCTACTATCTTACCCGTCAATCTAGCACTCAGCATGGCTTCCCAAGCCCCCAACGATGACCTCTCCATCACAAATGCATTACGGACTCCGCCTCCCTGGTCCACTGCCTGGGGTATACTAAAGTCACCCGAAAATATAGTACAGGCGATTGGAGACAAGCCCATGAATCTGTATAGGCAGATCGGGGACCTTATACGACTGGCAAAGATCAGGCTGAGAGTTAAAAGGATGCCACATCTCTTCATTAATCCCAGGGGTCCCGAAGAAATGGACCGGATGAATAAAGATTTTTCTGCCTTGAAATTCTTTCGCAGGTAAGAATGAATTGCTCTTCTCTGAGAATCTTACTCATCAGACGAGGATTGTGGCGCTACGGTAGTGACATCAATCCACTGTCAGTCCGACAGAAGGCTAGGGATTTAATCGTGAATATCAATCTCCTTGCTTCTCAAGCCTCGGACTATATCGGTAAGTGATAATAACTCCAGTAGCATGTCGTCTGTTGTCGGATCTGACTGTATGTCGCGAAATAGCCAAACAGACAGGGAGCCTTCTTCGTCCGTATTTGTTTCCTGATGGTGACTTGTTTATAGACAAGATACACCCCACGATATTACCACCTGAAAGACTACTATCAACTGAAATACCACTGTCATCTGAAGTACCACTATCATCTACTCATTTTCATCCGCAATATCTTAAGGGTCTTGGTTCTACGAGTGGCACGCAGGATCAGAAGCGGGTGCGTACCGCCATACTATGATATCAAATTATGTTTTGAACCATCTTAACAGGAAGAGATAGATGCTGTACTCAGCACGGGTAATCCACACACCGACCGTCTGGATGTTTTATTGCTTGGAGCCGGGGGGACTGGCAAATCGACCCTTATCAAACAAATGGGAACAACCCTACAAGGGTTTCCATATTACAACCCAGGCTTATATAGAGATATCATCAAGCATAATGTTTATGCTATAGTGGAGAATATTCTGCGGTTCACGCAGGCAGGTTGTGTCACGGAATCTGATATGCCGTGGAACTCCCCAGACCATAAACCGGACTACGCGAGGCTGAAGGAATTATGCGGTCGACTCCGTGCCCATTGGGACCGTCCAGAAATTCGCAAAGCGCTCCGCGGGGCAGTTAGGCCCACAAAGCTGACACCCGATGAGGCAGGATAGTGAGGATCAATCCCTTGTTTAATCGGGTTAGGAGCCTGACAATCGCTCAGTTTTCTAGACGCTGCGGACCGAATATTCGCTGCGGATTACGTGCCTACACCCGAAGACGTTGTCCGTTCCCGTGTTCGCACCACGGGCATTCCCATTGATAACCTTGTCGAAACTTCTTTCTCCTGGCGATTTATAGACACAGGCGGCGAGATGAATCAACGCCATCACTGGAGAGGTAGTTTCAAGAATCTCTCAGCCATCGTGTTTGTGGTGGCTTTACCAGACTTCAACCGAGTTATGTCCGAGGAGCCGCGCCTTGTGAGTAACGTCAAACATCATAACGTATTACTTTGAACCCATTTTTCCTAAGAATGCCATGCACGAGTCCTTGTACTTGTTCTACGCAATGATGCGCTCAGGGTTCTTCGAGGACACTCTCCTTGTGGGTGCTCCTTTCATCATGTAACTCGTTAACATCTGACTTACAATAACCTTCCCGATAAAGGTATTGCTATTTACTAAAGGTGATGTGTTGGAGGAAGTGCTGGAACACGACCCAGAGTCATTGAAGGAGTGGTCCAAGGCCAGGGATAGCAGTGTCCCTGTTTATGATGGAAATAGTTACGCTGATGCATGCGAGTATATTGAGAATCGATACATCAGCCGGATCTACGATCTGACGCAGCCGTTCTGTGTTCAATATATGCGGACCATTGATACAATGGACGTGAAAGGTGTGTACTTTCTCACCGACCACATTCAACTAATCTCCCTTCTTTATTCCAACCAGACAAGTGCAAAGCCGTACTCGCTGAGATTATACAGGATTACATATCTTATCCCCCCACTTCACGTATGAAGCCAAAGTTGTCGGATAGAATATCTCGCAGGACGGCCTAGCTTGAGACCTACACATTTCTGGAATCACTGCTAGTTCATAAGCTCGTTATGCATTGTGGTTTCATTGTGCTTCCTGCCGTTCCGTTTTTTTTCCGGTTAGTTAATATAACAGTAGGCGTTGCCCACCAATGCTCTCGTTTTCCAAATTCAGTATGACTTTTGTGTCTTTTACAACATTTGCGAAAGTGTAAGGTAGCGATACATGTCGCCAGTCGGTTTGTAGGACGTTGCGACGAGGGCGGGGGACGAATGCAACGGGATATATAGGAGCCCAGTAAAGTTTTCAGAAGCCCCTGCACATTACGAGCTATGTATTGACTATGTTTTATGGTGCTGATCCTCGAAATCTCCCTTTTTTGGTACAAACGAAAAAAGGTCCACTAGATTAAAATTAACAACGCGCCCTTGCAAGGCGTGCCATCCAAGTCATCCTTAATTCACGACGTTAAATTCGCTGTTGAATTTGATTCTGCGTGCTTCGACGGAGGATCTACATCTGCTTGTGGCGCCTGAATTTTCGGAAGGCGAGTCCTTTGCCCCAATATCGCTAAGAATCTGTTTCTCCACTTCCTTGGAGTTCAAGGACGCCAAGCGTGCCCCAGTGACACTCCACCACTCTTAAGATTCATTTCCCAGCGAGGACATCAGCACTCCGGTGAATCACACATGATGCTGTCTAGAGTTGGTAGAGTGTACAAGAAGCGCTACACGTCTAAATTTCCGAGAAAGTTCTACCCAATCTATCTGACGTCAAAAAGAGCTATTTGATAGTTGGCGTATCCAGATCCTTCGCCCCTGCATTGACAGTCGAACCGTAGATGAATTGTTGCACTGTTAATATTATGTTTGAGGTTCTCATAACTATGATAAAAAAATTCCTGACATTGCGCAGTCAGCGTCCTCCTAATTGGACCGTCCATTCCGAACATCAAGGCTAGAGATGCAGTCAGACTTCTCAAGGTGTTCATGGAGAGATTGAGAACACGTACAGGTGACAATACCCCAATGGCCAACGGAGAACAGGCGCACGTTTGCATCTCTGACGCCGATCCCGCGGAAAAATTCCTTCATGGTTTCTGAGTGCTAGCTCATGGGAGACAGTTTCTTCCAAACCTCTAAAGGTGCACGCCAATTCAAGACAAACCTAGCTTGAAGAGCATTCAGGCCACTGAGCTCACCCGTGCAAAAATAGGACTTTGGGGGGCAGCTTGTTCACGTCGATAATGCTCCTAGAGGCGTACAAGAGATGAGCCGGCTGCAATAAGATTGGATCAGCGTACTTGAACCGGTATAGTCCAAGAATAAACGCACAGATCTGCAGAATGAAAGTAGCTGGCCACTTGACCCGGTCCACATACGAGTGCGCGCGCAGACACGGGAAATGGAGTGACGAGGAGATGCGAGTGCGTCCAGAAAAAGTCGAGCGAAGCTGTCGAGTAGAGGAGGAGTGGTCGAAGGGAGGGGCGAAGCCGAGAGAACATGGAGGAGGAGTGGTGAAAGGGGAAACAGGGATATCTGGGTGTAGGAAATATATGAGGCATGCCAACCTGACCATAGGAACATTGAAAGGTGTTTGAGCCGGGGAGGTGATAGGGACAGTGATGAACACCAAGCCGGCCAGAGGTCGTCGATCATTCTTTGATGGCGTGGCTGTGGCGAATGATGCAAACAGCAAAGACAAATCGAACTCGGCGAAGGGCGATTGGAGCAAACATAGAGGTGTAGTGAGGAGTGGGAGGCCAGAGCGACTTGGTATAGGAAATAAATGGGTCATGACAGGGCCTTGTCTTCCTGTCTGCTGATGGGTCCCTTTCTCTTTTCCCGGTAAGCCCCATCAGTCCAAACTTGTTGACAGCAAAATGGCACTTATGCATCTGCGCCCATGTCAGTGCCCCTTCACTTCTCGTCATGATGCTGGCCAGCTTATTGAAGGCCTCCTGCAGGTCTTTTCCTTCCACCAACAGTGTCGTGTCATCAACAAACCCCACTGCATCCTCCCCTTTAGCAGTGTGTACCACCTCGAGGAGATCCACATTATAGTATTGGTAAGCGATTGCCGACAGTGGGCACCCCTGGTCCATGCCTCTTCTGACCTCCATCATCGGTGTGGTGAAGTCGCCGAAGCTCATCATTGTGTGTTGCCCCTCGACCTTCCTCCTGATCCAGCTAGTGTACTCTTGGGGGATCCCCCTTAGCCACATTTTGTGTACCAGCCTATCTAATATGATGCTGGGGAACGTCCCTTTGATGTCTAGGAAAAGGAACCCCAGAACCTTCCCTTGTCTCCACACATCCTTCGCTGCACTGACCATGTAGTGGATTGCATCAGTGGTGGTGTGGCCTGGCCTGCACCACTTTCCCAATTGTGTCAAGGAGTGCTATCGGTCGATACGTGCCTGGAACCATGTAGTCTGGCTTTGCCGGCTTGCATAGCACTTGCGTGATGGAGTCTCACCACTGATCAGGGTATACAGCAAGGCTGAATGTGGCCTTGAACAGGGGCCCAAGGTAGATGAGCAGTGTGTCTGTGCACTGTTTAATTAGCACATTAGTTATCCCGTTCATGCCTGGAGCTTTGAAAGGGTTCAGCTTAGCTATTGCCCGTCTTATCTGCTCATGGGTAATATGGGCAAACGAGAACGCTTCTGGGGGGTATGAGCAGTTGCGTGGGACACTTTTGTGTTTTGAACCGGACTCTGGGAAGAATGTGTCATAGAGCATAGTGACCTTCTGGTCATTAGTGCTTGCTACCCACTTGGTACCATCCTTGTGTTTGGCTGTGAGTTTTAGAATATAGATTAGATTCAAAAGGATTTAATATAGATCTCTGTTGCTCAGCGGCTGGGACTGTTATTTTTGTGCCATTGCTGGGTGCTGACTAAGCTCGGCAAGGTACATTCGTTAGTGATGGATGCTGGTCACGTGACCATGTCGATGGAAGGGTGGGTTCTATCAAGAGAACGAGTGTCTCAAAATGCTTCGCTTTTGAGACAGTTTAGAGTGGTCAATGATAATACACTCTCAACGAAGATTTAGGGGAAAATATCGAGAACTAAGCTCTGTAGCTATCAAACAAGTCTACAGGTACTTCAGGGGGTGAAACAGTAATTTCTAGATGATTTGTTCATACATTTGTGGTAGCTATTTGTACTATGATACTAATGACTACCAGTGTTCAGCATATTGTGTGAATGGGTCGAAAAACTGTGTGTAAATAAAGGGGTGACTGTTTGCAGCCATAAAGCCATAAAAGAGATGGGGATATTCACAGGGGTGATAGGCTTTGGAATAGAGTCTTGTATCTACCATACAAAGCTCCTGTCTACATGGTGTTAGGATAATAGTCAGTTGGATGTGTCATGGAGTACAATAGAAAAAAAAAGCTATGTTTCTCTTGTGCAACATAAATGCTGCCCTTGGCAATGGAGTCGCCATCCCTGTGCCTCTTCCCTGGGGCAGCTATCGAGCATTTGTATTAAGAATGATGTTCTGTAATCATTCCGTAACATCCTGTGCAGTCTATAGACCTCTGCAGCATTTGGTGCCCGCACCTCGTTGGTGCCTGTGGCCTGACACATGTCGACGTCATGGCTGATATCATCTGCCGATAGATGCGCTCTCTCTGATCGGCCAAGCATGGCCAATGCCGATCTTCAGTTATGATCAACTGGTACCTGTATCTTATCTAACTGATAGATAAAGATAGCTCTTGTTCGTGATATCATCTGGCGCTTGCGTGTGCTCGTATCTATAATGTCGTGAGTGTCGTTTTCATTCTTGAATAAATTCTCTTTTGTTCTTTGGTTAGTTTCTGTGTATATATAGAGATGATTTAAATAGTATAGCTTCGTTTATTACAACAGTGAGCACAGGCACTCGGGTCCTTCCACCGTCCGATGGGTGCACTTCTGCATATTTGTGCCCAGTCCAGATGGTTTTCTTGTCAATGCCCTCCAGGAAATCCTCCCAGTGTCCCCTTTTTGACTTTTCAATGGCGCTTGCATATTTGTTCCTGGCAACTTTGTACCTCTCATGCGACTCATGTGACTGATGTCTTCTGTTTGCGTAGGACTGCCCTCCTAGCCGCCTGGCTTCTGTTCTGAGTCGTGTCAGCTCCAGCGACCACCAGCGCTTCATAAAGGGGAGGGCTTAGTCTTGGGTATCCACTCCTCTACTGTGTCCAGGATCGCTGTGGTGAGGGCCCTTCGGCTTGGTGGAAATTGGGCTTCAGTGCATCTTCTACCTCCATAGTGCTTGTGTCTATTATCATGTCTATTGGATAGTGATCGCTCCTTGCTGGCTGTTCTTCTGGGACCGAGGCGCAGCTGACCAGCACCTCAACTACAGATGTGGACAGAAAGACATTGTTGGTGCATGTTTGGTTGCCTGTGGACATCGCTGTTAGTGTGGGTATGCCTCTTGGCAGCACCATCTGTAGGTGGCACTCGACAGTGATGTTGATCAGTAGCTGGGCTGCGTTGAGATTGTGTCGTGTGAACAGATGTGAGTTTCATGTGTCATCCCACTGTGGGTGATGTCTGTTGAAATTGTCAACCCACAACATCCCAGCATTGTCTTCTTGTGTCGTGTTCTTCTCTCACGCTTGTTCCTGTAAATGCCTCTGCATGTTGTGTAAGCTATCAGAGTTTGTACAGTCACAATAGAAATTGTATATTATTACTGTACTGCTGCTTGTTCTGAGCTTAACCGCCATTTTTTTTTTCATCCAATTTTACATCTTTTGGGGCCACACCCTATGTAAGATGGTAAGTACAGCTCCTATATTATATCTATTCCTTCTCACCTTTCATCCTCTATCTCTGCTTGTGCTCTTTGGGCGAGGCCCTGAGCTTGTCTGTGCATATGTGGGCGGGGGGGGTGTGTGGCTTTGCACCTGGTGAATCTCGACCTTTTACCTGTTCATCTCCTTTGGTCCTCCTCTCATTGCATTGTAGTTTACCTCTCCTTCAGGCATGATAGAGACCATCTGCTGTCACAGCTCTCCAAGTGTGCCAGTCAAGAAGGGATTGACAAGCCCTGCAAAGCTTGCAGTCAGTCGCTGCATGGGATCCATTTGACTGCAAGTGCCCTGACCAGAATACATGCCAGGAGTCAATGTGTCCACATGTTACACCGAAGTGCGCCCTCTGCAATGTAGCATGTGGGCCTGGGCGTATTCTACATTTCGTGGTGGCTTTGCAAGATCGAGCAAAGTGGCCAAAGCCGTAGCAGTTGAACCATTGTGGGGGATGCCATATGAAACATGTGGTCAAGTGAAGGCGTCCTTGGTATGCAATGTGTTGTTGGATGCATTTGTTGGACGCATGGTGATCAGTTAGATATAGGACAAGGGATGAGTGCGCCTTCTGACGTAGCTGTGGAGAGTGGGAGACAAATTCAGCACATTGCAGCATGGAAGTATGGGGAATGATGTGCTCATTATCATCCAGCAGCATAGCGACACCACCACTGTCTTGATCTGGATTAAATGTAGTGGGGATGGCGTGAACGATCACTGGGTAAGTCTTTAGGGTGATACGCAGGGTCCTTGATAAAACTGGGAGCCATCGGTGCGCTTTCTTGATTATCACATCGTGCTCATGCTCTGAGCCCACTGCTATCCATATATCGCCACTTCGGTGCCGTCCTGCGGCTCGGATGCGAAGTACACTCTCCTCCTCCTGCTCTCCTTCAGGGTCTGGTTACCAGCCTCGCAGGAGCAAGGCTTTGTTAATCTCCTTCCTCAACTCTGAGTCCGGTAAATCCTCGAGGGCTGGGTTCTGTCAGTCGATATGCGATAGCATGATATGATGTTTGGTGTCGCAGTGGGATTTGATACATGTCACGTGTGCTGGTGAGCTGGCTAGGACTGGCCCGCAATATTGGGGTTCACTAGGGGATGCCGTTAGGCCAATGTGTGTTGAGATTGCCTCCAATTTTTTCGCAGACAGACGAAAAATGCAAGTTAAGACAAGAAACCTTGAGTTTTTCTCGTGCGGATGTGATCAGTTCACGAGCGCTATGCAGTGTGTCGATAGGGATAGTGCATGTCTTTGCAGTTCTTATTTTTGGGAGGGATATGCTATGGATTAGTTCGTATAGGGTGCCGAGAGTAGCTTGGATGGTGTCTGTAGGTACAGAGGGGGTAGTTTCGCCATTATCTGCGCTGGCAGGTGGTGGTCGGAGCGTGGGAACCATCTATACAGAATTAACCGCCATTGTGTCAGGTGTGCCCACATCTAATGCTGTCCACTCGCTCATCGCTATTCTCTTACTTACTGGAATCATTGATCTTGTGTGCTTCTCTTTATCTTGGTAATGTGTTTTCAGGTATATTGTGTACCAGTGTGGCGTTTCCCTAGCATTCCTGAGGAAGTCTATATAAGGCTCTTGCAGTGCGAGGATATCATATTTTGTCAGAGAGCATCGTTGGAGAATGTCAGCCATAGCAGTGAGGGATTTATTGGCATTTTGTTGTCTAATGTGCAAGTATTTGGTCTCATTGGGATTGTTGCTCATCCTCAGTATAAGTCGATGTTGTTGTTGTGGTTGTGGTTGTCATGGTAATGTCTGTGTTAGCAACTAGGGGCTATGGCAGGGAAGGTTCGGTAGAGTTCTTAGAAAGCTAGAATCAAATATACTCTCTCAGTGAATTTATTGTCACTGATGTATTAATACAATACCTAGAATCAAATATACTACATGATTTTCAGTCAACATGCTATGTAAATATGAAAGATACTACTCGCCTCTCTCAGTGAATTTATTGTCACTGAGAGAGGAGTGTAATCCTGTCTCAGAAGGCATATACTTGCACCCGGCCCTTTAGCGCCCAAGGGCTCGCGCGTCGAAGTCATTTCAAACTCCGCTGGGTGCAGCCGCCTGTGAAAATAGAAATAACAGAATGGAATGGAGAGATAGGGAGTGGCTAGAAAATTTCGAAAATAAGCAGAGAAGTGGATGCATAGTACAAGAACAGTATGAGAAAATATTGAAACACCACACAATAAATTGAATATATTATGCTTGATTTTGGTGCAGGAGCATAAATGCACCCAACATGCCCCCTCAAGCTTAATATATTCCGATTTTCTCGTTGAGGATTCTCACTCTAGGACTAGGAAGTCCTTTAGTGAGAAGATCGGCTAGCATGTGTTCCGTTGGTAGGTACACAAGCTTAATTTCTTCATCTTCGACTATATCTCGGATGAAATATAATCTAATGTCGAAATGCTTGGTCCTCATGTGTTGTTGAGTGCCATAGACAATGGCAATGGCTGATTGATTGTCTGAATAAAGTTTGATGGGACAATTCAGCGGTTGGAATACTTCAGAGATAAAGTGGCGCATCCATAAGGCTTCTTTGCTCGCATGAGTCAGAGCAACGAATTCGGCTTCAGTTGATGATAGGGCTACTATGGATTGTTTTTGACAACTCCATGATACGGTCCCTCCATCAATCTGAAAAATATAAGCCGAGTATGAGTGCCTGTGCTCTTGAGAAGCCCAATCTGCATCTGAATACCCAATGAGGCCGTCTCGATTTTTCCCAAGTGTCAATTTGTAGTCCATCGTGCCTTTTAGATATTTAAAGACACGTTTGACTGCATGCCAATGTGTTGGACCTGGGTTTTCGAGGAATTGAGAAAGTAATGACACTGCGAATGCAATGTCCGGTCGAGTGGCTACTGCTGCCCACATCAATGATCCTATCGCTTGCCTGTATGGAATTCTTGACATCTTCTGTTTGTCTTCATCTGTAGAAGGGCATTGGTCTCTGGATAATTTAACGGCTGGGTCGAGAGGCGTAGAAAATGTTTTGGCATCATCCAGATTGAATTTTTTGATGATTTTTTGGATGTATGCAGCTTGTGATATTGCAATCGATTTGTTATTCCAATCTCTTTCGATTTTGAGGTTCAAAAGCCAATGAATCTCGCCTAGATCTTTCATACTGAAGATCTGGGCAAGATCATGCTTTACCCCATCGAGGATTGGTTGACTCTCAGCTGTGATAGTGAGGTCGTCTACTGCCGTCGCAATAATCGCATGCCCTCTCGGTCCACGTCTGCAAAATACAGCTCCATCCGAAGCTGATTTAGTGAATCCTAACTTGAGAAATTCACCACTCAGACGTTTGTACCATTCCCTTCCAGATTGTTTGAGGCCGTAAAGTGCTTTCTTCAGCAGGAGGACATCATCTTTGTCTCCGGTCTCATATCCATACGGCTGTCTCATGTAAATAGGTTCTGGCAGTGTAGCATTCAAATACGCACTGTCCACATCCATTTGGTGAATAGGCCAGTTGTTCCTGGCAGCAATGGCACATATAATCCGTAAGGAAGTCATCCGAGCAACAGGTGCATAGGTTTCATTGTAGTCGACTCCAAAACTTTGTGTAAAGCCTTGGGCGACCATCCTCGATCTAGGTGTGATGGGTTCACCTTCTGGATTGCGTTTCCAGAGGAATACCCATCTATTTCCGACAATATTTGCCCCAGGAGGTGGTTTAACCACTTCCCATACACCTTTGTCGAGTAGCACCTTGTACTCTTTATCCATCGATGCTTTCCATATAGGATTATTTAAGGCTTCATCTGCATTGCTAGGCTCAGTCTGATTCAAATCCGGCAGCACCTTATCTTTGTTTTGATCGGGGGTCGAAAGTGTACTGATGGCAAGGTTATAATCACTGATGCCGTCAGTTTCAGAGGATAAATCTTGTTCGAATAATTTGTCTTGATGGTCCTCAATGTCCTCGTAAGCTAGTGTAGTGATATCTGCACCAGCATGTCTCTTAGTTTGAGATCTTGTTACGGGACCACTTGGGGCCGGCTGCACCTGTTGCTGACGGATTCTCTCGCTTCTCCTTGTTGGAGCAGCTTCTTTAGGTCTGGCATCAACAGTCTGACTGGGTTGCAGCTCTTTCAGACGTTCCTCTGGTTCATCATCATCAATTTCCTCGATCTTTGCCTCTTCGCTGACTAAGCGGCTAGGCATAGGTGCTGGCGCCGAGATGGCCTGTACCATTTTTCTGGACGTAGGTAGCTGTGACTCTTCAATAGAAATGATTGGAGCTTTGCCCCCCTTCATCTCTGAGTCAAATATAACATTCCGCTCAACAGAAACCTTCTGAGAGTCAGGCCAGTAGATGCAGTGACCATGGCTCTGTCCAGAGATTCCTATCCACCGAGCTCTTTTGGCACGGGCTGCTAGTTTGTTTCCCTCTTTGACCTTAACGTAGACTTCAATTCCCCACACGTGTATGTCTTTCAGGTTCGGTTTCTCGTGATGGATCATTTCAAAAGGGGTTTTGTCTGGCAAAGCTCTTGTGTGTGTCCGATTCCTAAGATAGTTGGCATGCAAAATTGCATGCCCCCATAGAGTCTTAGGAAGACTTGATTCCAATAGCATGGCACGAGCTCTTTCAACTAGAGTTCGGTTTAAACGTTCAGCAACACCATTTGACTCTGGGGTGTCGTGCACGGTTAACCGATGCTTCGTGCCTTGCTTGGCTAAATGCTGTTCAAATTCCGAGCTTGTATATTCGCCCCCTCTGTCGGAAACAAGTGCTTTGATGTGCACGTTCCTCTGTTGAAGCATCAAGGCCTCGTAGAGTTTATATTTTGAAAATGCTTCCGATTTGTTTGCCATCAAATAGATAACCGATTCTCTTGAGTAGTCGTCAATGAAAGACACATAATAGGATTTCTTGTCAATTGTGGAGTGTCTCGCTGGTCCCCAGACATCAGAATAAATTCTATCACCGAATTTTGATGATCGGCTTCTGGGTTCCTGAGGAAGTGATTTACGTGCAATCTTCGCCTGAATACACGCATCGCAAACAACCTTGTCACCTTTTGAGCTCAATTCAATGCCTAATATCATGCCACGGTTGAGCAAGTGCTGTAGGGACTTTTGTGAAATGTGCCCCATTTTTTGATGTATTTCCATGGCTGATGCGCATACATGCGCTTCGGCACTTGTGTGTTGTAAATCAAATCGATATAAGCCATTCAGCTTCGGTGCTTGCATCAATATCCTGCCTTTACGATTGGATATTGTGCATTTCTGATCAGCTATTTGTGTGTTATAGCCTGCATCATCGCACCGGCCGATCGAGATGAGGGTAACAGCCATTTTTGGCGCGTAGAACGTATCCTTCAATGTAATGTTCACAGTCTTATCTCCAACCTTGTTAGATAGCACGAGTGAGCCTGAACCGAAGGCATCAAAAGTGCCTTTGTTGGCTGCACGAATTGTGCGCGGCTGTGAGAATGGACTGTAATCCCTCAATAAATTCTTGTGAGGGGTCATATGTGCGGTCGTTCCAGTGTCGAGGATAACAACAGTGTCCAGAGATAAACTACTCAAATTAGAGCAGTCGAAGTTGGCGAAAGCGGCTGGACTGCCACTCTCATCCTCCTCAGAGGACACTTCTTCGGCAACATTCGCCTTGGCTTTGCCCTTCTTCTTTTTGGCTTTCGCTTTCTTCTTCTGACGTGGCCCCTGGCCTTCTTTACCACCTCCTTTAGCCCAGCAACTCTCTATAGCATGTCCAGGCTTGTGGCAATTAGTGCATGCAGGCACCTTCGGGTCTTTCCGGCCCTTCTGCCCTTTCGTAGATGAACCAATAAATGCTTGCTCTTCTTGTGAAATATTGAGGGTCTTTCTCCTGTCGTATTGAGCCTTTAGTACTCTGATAATATCATCAGGCACTAAGGGCATTCCACATTCTTCGAGCGACGTGGTAAGGGCATTCATAACTGCCTCATAGGAGGGTGGAAGTGATGCAAGGATAATGTCGGTGAACTCTCCTTCAGAAATTCTGGCTCCCATCTCATTGAGACGAGCATAGAGGTCTTGGGCCTTGTCCAAGTGATCTCTCAAGTCTCCATCCTCAGGACACCTCATACTGCGAAGCTGTCTCTGTAGGTTGGTGAGGACCATCTTGGGCTTTTTGGTCATCTCATTGACCAATGCATCCCAGACTTCTTTTGCTGTATGTCTCTTCTGTAGCATCAGAGCTAGTGACTCTGACACTGAGACGATTATTTGGGTTTTGGCCTGTCCTTCTCTGGCAAGATACTTCTCCAGCTTCTCCTCAGCCTTCTCAATCTGAGTTTCCTCAGCTTCTGTGAGAATATGGCCTGGGGGCATGACTGGAGGATCAGGAGGTCGAATGGCTCTCCCTTCTATATGCCTGAGTAGATTTTTGGACTCAAAATAACTTGTGAGAGTAGCTCGCCACAGAGGCCAATTACTTCCATCTGTTGCAAGCTTCTCCACACCCAAAAGCTTCTGCGAAGTGTCTGCGGGGCCCATAACCCTTGTTAGCAACTAGGGGCTATGGCAGGGAAGGTTCGGTAGAGTTCTTAGAAAGCTAGAATCAAATATACTCTCTCAGTGAATTTATTGTCACTGATGTATTAATACAATACCTAGAATCAAATATACTACATGATTTTCAGTCAACATGCTATGTAAATATGAAAGATACTACTCGCCTCTCTCAGTGAATTTATTGTCACTGAGAGAGGAGTGTAATCCTGTCTCAGAAGGCATATACTTGCACCCGGCCCTTTAGCGCCCAAGGGCTCGCGCGTCGAAGTCATTTCAAACTCCGCTGGGTGCAGCCGCCTGTGAAAATAGAAATAACAGAATGGAATGGAGAGATAGGGAGTGGCTAGAAAATTTCGAAAATAAGCAGAGAAGTGGATGCATAGTACAAGAACAGTATGAGAAAATATTGAAACACCACACAATAAATTGAATATATTATGCTTGATTTTGGTGCAGGAGCATAAATGCACCCAACAGTCTGGTTGTCTGGTCACTTCTGAGCCCATAGTCATCAAGGGTTCTCTGTCGGGACTCTTGTCTCTCCCACCCCAATTGCTGTGGCCAATTCTTGGGTTGCTCCTTCTTGACCGGTCCCATCCCCGTTCATGTGCACTTCCTCTCCATCCCCCTGCGCGTTCCTGGGTGTTGGGCTGTATATTCTGTTGCTGCATGTTGACCTGCCTAAAGAGCTCCCCTGCATCTTCTGCTTGTCCCCCCAGCCCCTGCTGTTCCCATGTCCATGGCTCATCGCCAGGGAAGTATTTGTACATGTTTTCAGCATCTGTTTTCTCGACCGTCTGGCAAGCTGCTTTGAAGCTGGGACACGTGCAGTCCCACAATGTGTGTCCCTGAGCATTGCAGCTTACGCACTTGAACTGTGTTGCCGTCTTGTGGTTTTTGGCACACATGCCACGGGTGTCCTGCCTGTCACACTCCGCCACCATGTGCCTTGCATTATATTTTTGACACTTGAGGTAGCGGCGGGGCTCACACCTCATCCTTCTTGCCCACACTTGCTTCTCTGCTATTATCATCCCATCTCTGATCGCTAGGTTGGTTGCCCCCTCGGTGGCAAATCTCGCTACCAGGTGTGCAGACCGCTGGCCCTCTGTTCGCCTGTGGGTAGGCTTTATCCACTGAGACGAGATGAGGCCGTCGGTTGGTAGCCTGGAGTCGTGTTCGATCTTTCTGTGTTTTGCTAAAGCATCGGGTGAGTGACTGACTGGCACATATTCCACAAGCATGGATACTGCTCTATCTTTTACCACTGATGTACCGCTGAACGTCTCTATGAACGTCTCCTTGTGCATCTGGATCAATCTTGCCCCTTGTGGTTTGCTGAGGTCTAGTACCACTCCCCCGTTCGTTAGTATTTTGGCCTGATGAAGATCACCTCTGTATCCCCCTTGAGCTCTTCAAGGGGTGCCATGGCCTCATTGGCCTTGGTGACTATCTGCCAGTGTAACAACCACCATAGGCACATAGCCTGCGGTCGATTAAAATGATGAGAAAAAAAAATTTTTTTTGATGAAGCAGAGCACCTTCGGATTCCCTTCCCGGAAGCTCATCACAGGGAATCCGGGCATCCTTAATAACAAATTCGATTTTGGATGGCCTACTTCTTTGCGAGCAAGCCGGCATACCCCACGTCCAATAAGTGTCGCAGAGTGGAAAAGGATTTCGCTAACATTGTAAAATGTTTCCTTTGTTGAACCTTCTCCAGAGTTTTCCCGAGTACGAACTAGAACCTCGCGCCGTGCGACGTCAAAGGAGGTACTTTGGTCAAATCCGAGGCGGTCGCGTTTGTCACATCCCAATCGAAACATTATCGCGTAGAACTGTACGGGTCGCTGATGGTAGTTGAAAGGCTGCGACGCAACCGCACCCGAGTGATCGAACATGTATACCGTACATGTGGTTTGTGTCATGAGCAGATCAAATGCAAACCGCCGATCAGACTGGCTATAGAACATCTCGCTTATCTTCACCGTGAGTCGGTCGCGGGCGAGTTCATAATCTTCCGAGTCTAGAATGACTTCAATGCGTGCAATTCCGGTAAAGTTGTCGGCTCGAAGAAACGAGGAAGCAACACCCATGATTTCAGCAGCGGCACCGACGAGATAAAGCGCTGGAAAAACGGGAGAACGCGACGCCGTGCGGACCGGTTTTCATTTTCTAGCTTCAAGTTGAAGTGCTCCTATATTCTCTTCTCCATCAAGATCTCTCTAGCTTCCTTGCGAAGCACGTCCAGACGTCCAGAAGTAGGGTGAGGGTGTTGGACCCACACACGTCTACAAGCGCCGCTTTTCAGTTTTTCACATACGAACGCTTTGATGCAGTCCAAGCACCGGGAACCTGGGCGTCACCCAGGTTGTACGTAATTTGCATGTGACCATGCGGCGCGATCGTAGCCCCGGCCTTTACCGACTCGATCCATTGATCCACGTGGTTGGCTTGGCATTCGTGGGTTCCTGGTGAGGGTGCCTGGTTCTTTCATACAGTAGTGTGCCTGGGTTCTGCATCTCAGGAATGTAGATCCAGAAGCAATATCGAGCACGTGCTCGCGTATCAATGATGCACCCCTACAGTTCACCACACGGTCCAACACAACCACCGTCATCCTCTGAGGCCTCTCTGCATAATGTGAGAATGGGATCCATGCAAGCGGCTTCCCAAGTTGCTTCTCTGTTTCATACCGGGAGGCACTTGCGCTCATGCTTGTCCAGGTGCGACTGCCGAACGCACTGGTGATGTCACCCTGAACACCCAGTGGAAATCGGCTCGAATTAGGACTGCGTATAGATGTAAATATCTGTAAAATAAGCGCTACATGTGAGAACCGCCACAAACCGAGAAATGGAACTATAACCGATATTTTGGTCGGCTGAGAGATGCACAGAGTCGCTGTGAGATGTATAGCGATGTTCTCACAGGTAGATAGCTGTAAGAAACATATATTTTCTGTCTGTGTACAGCTGCTGATACATGTATACACCCGATAACTAGTATCTGCATTCCACTGCTCTACACACCTCGGAACCGAATTCTTGTCCCCAGTTCTGTGCCCCTTTCAACCAATCTCCACAGGTAACCCATCGCCCTGCGCGCCTCTTTGATCCACCCCAAACCCCAGGCCGATGGCATTGGAAACAGGAAGATGGAGAAAGACAGGATCGAGTCTCGTGGTTGGGGCTGGATAGGGGAAAACAGTAAGGACGTGAGTTCGAGAGCTGCGGTGGGGAGAGCAGTCCACTGATTTCAGTATCAGTGAATAATCACAATGGGCGGCATACCTTGGCAACGGTGTGGACATCTCAGCTTCGGTATAGTATGCGGCAAGCTTTCTCAGGCGCATAGATTAGTCTCTAAAACAATGATTGTTGTGATATTGTTACTACACCTCAGGCCTCATTAAGCATTAATCGTTCTCTGAGCGCTGCTGGACGACCTGGAGCGAAGAACTGACTGGTTGAGATGGAGGTCGGGATCAAGAAGCATTTGATTATACAAGCACCTTCGAGTCCAGCTTGGCGAATATGAACTGGGTGCACGCGCAGAATCGGGAAATATGAGAGTGTGTGCAGGTGTAGAAAATTGAGTGGCAGAGCATCAGTATAAATCGAAAATGCACATACAAAAACGAGCGCGGGGAAACCTAATGTCTACAACCGTGTGGTCGATGAACACTGTGCGTGCAATTGCGCACGCATATTCGGAAAGAGAAAATTGAGTGCTTGTGCAGGGCAAATCGGTGTCGAGTGCAGAAACACGCAAGAATGGAAAAGGAAGTGACGAGTGCAGAATCAGTGCACGCGCAGACGCCCAGAAACGAGAAATCGGGTGGCAGTGGCGGACTGCAGATGCGAGTGTGTGTACAGACACGGAAAATAGAGTGCGAGTCCAGATGTGAGTGACAGAAATAAGAGAAGTGCATGGGCGAGTGCATTGATCAAGGATGTTGCCAAGCAGAAGCTTTCCTAGTTTCTTAGCGCTGCAAAAAGCGTTGACGGTCACAGCACGCGGGTATCGGTTGGTGGTGGTTCTGAACCGGAAGCAACTGAGTTTTGTAAAAAAGGATTTTCATGCATCGGTGCGTCACAGATACCTGCAGATTTAACCCCGACTTTCTATTTCAATACCGGTATTTACAGCTACGCGCAGCCCTAATTCGAGCCGATTTCCACTGGGCTGAACAGCTGACCGGAATGACTGAGAAACAATTTGAAAGAGGTGCGTCGGAATACAACAGACACGTGCTACTCACAACCCTTCATCGAAGCTTTCCAGCTCCATCCTTCCAGGTCCGTAAATAGAGGCATTGCCAGGATACGTTTTTAAACCGCACCCCTCCAGCGCCACCCCCGCCGCCTACGGCAAGCCTCCGCAAATGCGCCACCAACTGACCGGAGCACGAGCTCCGCACGGTGCGTCATCCCGCGACCTCGGGGCGGGACGGGGTTGGCAAGGCCGTCGGGAGCTCGCGACGTCGCGGTGGCGTGCGCAGAGGAATGGGAGCGATAGTGGCTTGCGAAGTCGCGCAGAATGTTGGAGTGTCCAGCAGAAAGAAGGTTGAAGCGGCAAAAGAAGCTCGGAAGAAGCGCGGAAGAAGCATACAGAAGCTGAAAGAACCTCATTAGTAAGCTCGTGCACGGCACCTCATCAACGCCAACGCACCTTGGTCAAGGGTATCTCCCCCGGCCGTCGTCGAGAGATTTTGTATTCCCGCATGCGCGCCGTATCCTGGACTATGGGCAGTGCGGTATGTGGGGAGAGCGTTGTGGAGTTGTGGGGCAACATGGGGTCCGGCGCTTAGGGAGCATGTGCGCGGGCGCCAAGCGGGTGCGCGCCGCGCGTAGAGCCCGATTAATCGGCGCGCTAAGTACGCACGCGTCACTGCAAGCTGTGCGCGCAACCATGGTTATAAACGCTTCGCCATGGCTCAATTTCCACACCGCATCTTATGAAACGTCCCCTGAAATGAGCGCTTCCATACCTATCCTGGCGGACCGCGTTGTCGTCGCGAGATGGGCATTGGGGAGGGCATCGCGTGGCGCTTTGCACAAGCTGGTGCCGAGGTTTGGATTGTGGGCCGAGATGAGGCGAACGGTGCGCTCCTGCACCTTGGTATGATGTATGCCTAGGCCATATTTTCCTGCCATCCAGCACCCGCCGTGCTGGCACGGCTGTAGGAAATCTCGTAGGAGAACAAGCTCGGTGCTGCCCCGGAGCACCACTTCATAAGGGCGTACTTGGGCCTCTTCGCAGAGGCCAAGCATGTTGCTCAGGACACCCGCACACGCGCAGACCCCGCGGGATCGACCACCTCGTCATGTATCAAGGTGCGCTCCCCACTCACGCTCAAGTCATGCCTGCTAGATGTGACGTCGGGTTTAGGTGCTCCGCCCATCGGGACGTATATATGAACTTATGAGGGGATCAAGCAGCATTTTGCAGTTCAGGTCCTGTCGCGGTTCGTGCTTGGGTATGCGGTTGCCGTGGACGCCGACCCTGTCGTCATGACTGTCATGAACCCTGGGTTCAGGTGGTCCGCGCTTGATATTGATGACATTGATATGGTATGGCATGCTAGCATGCTGCTCCTGTGACTCTCTCGTTATGGACACGTTTATAGATGCGGGTGTCGCTCTGCTACCTCTCTCGTACGCTAACCTCACCATGTTACGACTTTGACGCCGTACTCCCTCCTCAACGTTCACGCACGTCCAATCAAGTGTCGTGAAGACAGAGTTCGCAAGCAACGCCTCGCTTCCGTGGTATCTCTCTTTGTTCTTGAACGTAGGGATCGCTGTAATGGGCCAGACGCCTGCATCCTATGCCGAAGTCCCTTTCTACCTCCTGTGAACCCCGTGGGGTGCGCCGCCACCTCGAGCGTGCCCTTTTGTGACGAGAATGCGGACGCAATCCGGATCTTCAGGATGAGGGCACAAGAGCAGCAATTTGTGATTATTTGATGGAAAAGATGAATGCCGCGCTGTAACTAAGTATTTGAAGTGTCCTACATATTACTATTTGCTGTTCCAAAGCCTTCGCCACCATTTTGTGCGTCGTGGTTTCGCTGCGTCCGAGATGTGCCGTTCGTCCCGTGGGGTGTTGGCAGCGAGTCCGCTTTTCGCTTTTGTCCCAGTGGAAATGATTCCCAGCCAATTCCCTCTGCTGACAGGCCGACCCCTTTATGAACTTGACTAGTTACATTCCGTGCACTGGTGGATGGGGAGGCTAGGGCGGCGGGAGCTGGGTGAGTAGATGGGGGGCGTGTAGCAGAATAACTTCCGAAACCCCACCGGTTCCAGCCCAGTCCTTCATTAACCTGACTTGGGGAATTCTCTGAAGGCGGGTGCGTCATTAGCTTGTTCCTGTTGAGAGAGTTATTCACTAATAAGTTAGTGTTGGAGATACATCAGCAAAAAAACCGAATTGCGTGTAGCATTATATAGGCTACATACCAGGCATAGCACGGTAGACTCGTGCCAATTATGTTGTGCCCCATAACTCCCCGCGACGGTTCAGTACCGTGCCATAACGCCGTATAGCGCCATAGCTCCTCGGAGGGCAGCTCCGTAGCGCCCGCGGGGAGCTGCTCCATAGCACTGTAAAGTAGGGCTCGGCACCGTACCATATACAGGTACGGCCGTATGTCTTACGGCCACTTTATGGTGTAGTGTTCTCCGGGCCTGGGCTCAGGCCCGGGCTGAGCCCGAGCCCAGCCCTAAAAAGCCCGAGCCCGGCCCGGCCCAGGCCTCCAAAAGCCCTAGGAGGAGGGCCGGGCTTCGTTTTCAGAAGCCCTGAGCCCGGCCCTTAAGCCCGGGCTTTTGGGCGCCATTGTGGATCGTCATTTGCGAAGTCCAAAAGAGTGAACTGCAGTTACAAAAAAACTTTTGAATTAGCTGACAAATTTCTCAACTGTTTTTTCATCCCTCCACCTATCCTCACACTCTAAATCCCAATGCCTCACGTGGTCATCGACAGCTCCGAATATGAAATCAAAGCGCTCGACCCCATACCTTGATCAATGATTGACTCTGGGTGCTGCAAGTAGCATCACAGAGATTCAAATATTGAGGCTTGAACGCCGGTTCACCGATTCCGCGTTTCTGGCGGCCGCACAGGCATGCTGCTGCAATGCTTCCGTGTCCTGCAGGCCTGGGGCTTTAACTTTTCAGGCCACAGGGACGCGCCGGATGCAGAGGAGGTGCGTGCATTGGACGTTTAGTATAATTATGGCGGCTTGCCTGAGGCTTGGAGCCAGGGTGCGTTCAATTGCGCCGTCATTGCACCGCAGCCATGAGTGCGTGGGTCGTGCTGTTTCACCATGGCACCGGGGGACCTGTACATCTGCAGCCTGTGCTTCAGCCCCGACGGGTGCCCCTCGCCACAGTGACAGCGGCGGCGGATAAACAAATGGGGGTGAGTGGTGCGAGGCGACGCGGCGCATCACTGGGCACTGACTTTGCTTTCGGCGCTGACCGACTTTGCCTTTGGTTTTCTGCATTTTACCCGCGTCTCACGCATACCCTGCGCAGGCGCAGGACAAAGCGGGCGCGATCTCCTCGGACGGGCGGCTTGTCGCGGCAGACTCGCTCAACACCATCGTGCGCTTGTGTGACGTGCAGTCGAGGCAGCTCATTCCACTGCCTCGTGTGGCACAAGGACAGCGTATACAGCGTCGCGTTCAAGCCCAAGGGCAACGACGACTTCCCACACCAGCAGGCCCAGGCTTGGGCCCGAGCCCGACCAGGGCTCGGGCTCAGGGCCAGGCTTGGAATTCGATGGGCCTGAGCCCTTCCAGGCCCAGCCCAAGCCCGGCCCGAGCCCGGAAGACACTATTACGGTGTCACACGTACCATATCCGCTCCGTATCCTGGACCACCAGCATGCCACACGGTACGTGTACGGCCACCATACGGCCGTATACGGGCGTACGGGAGGTACGGGGCCATAGGGATAGTTGAATTTGTGTTTGAGTAGCTACATAGTCATCTGACATATTCCCTACATCCTTATTCGCTACCATTGCGAGCTAATTTCACTTTCTGCTTGACAATCATTAGAGTGCGGATTGTTTCCAGCTTCAAACTTGCCCGTCGCAGTGAGATTGTATCCCGACCCCGTGAGAAGATACGCTCGACAGCGACAGCAGAACCTGTCTGGTTTGAGTGTACTAGCAAAGCAATTGATAGAGTTAGCGTACCTGGTATAGTCATCATGTCGCGCACAACGCGACTCAAAGTTGGGAACTGTGCCCTGCAGGCCCCCCACCATTGCACCGGGTTGCACTTGAACCAGGACCCTCACAGACTGCCTTGTCCGACACTCGTGGTGGCTTCTGTGCGCTTGCCTTTGCTTTCGCATTCGCATCAGCGGCCTGTTCACGAAGGCGTATCAGCCGGCTTGGTTGATGAGTCCAGCGTGTTCTCCCCTGCGCAATAGTGACACTGTTTCCATCTCAAAGCTACATATCAGCCCCAGCGAGTTAGAAGCAGTGAATCTACATACCATCAATGTCCATCTCATCCCCCTTTGCACCAGCAGTGGCGGCAGCCCTGCACAATGCCTCGATCCAAAGTCTCACCGGACCAACAGCTGCCTTGTCGGATTGTTTACCTATTTCCTCCAAGCACCACCGGATCAGGGCGACCGTTTTTGCGAGTCCTGTCCCGCGCTCAGTGAGTATAATGCCACTGGATTTCTCACCAAAGGTGGCATGCATCGCTTTGTTGAAGGCCGGCCACACACCCTCGTCCTGCAAAAACATGAAGTCAATGGTTGGTGGCAGTTTGGAGTTGGATGGCGTCTCCGGAAGAGTTGGAGGGAGGCATTCGAAGAGGTGTACCATTTTGGCGCACTCATCCTGGATGAACGACGGCGAGGGACGTTAGAACGGTGGACCCGATATGTATAGCATAGACTAGACCACATACCATTATGGTCTATCGGACCACGATCGGTGGGGTCATCGATGACCGTGTCTGAGACAATTTTAAGTTGGAGGTCTTGGTATTTTCAGCAGATTCATAGATACATACCTCAGCCCATAGGCTGCGTAAATACGGCCGTATTGTGTACGGCTGCATATGGAGGTCACTACGGCCGTCACCATCGTACGGTCAAACGTGACTCAACAGGCGTCGGTTCAGTTACGTGCCCGTAATACGGATGCCGTATGAACGGCTTGTACGGGTACGGTGCCGAGCCCTACTGTAAAGGTCTATGGAGTTGTCTGTGAGGGGATATGGAGTACTAGGAACCCTTGGTGTTTCCTATCCTTGGTTTGCTAGTGCCAGTGCATGTCACTGAAGAACGGGCAGGAGATCACTGGCATCACGGTAGTATGAATATATTGAAAATGAAATAAGGTTTTTTTTTCATTAGTAACTTGAAAACTTGTATAAACTCTTATTCCAGCATCTCTTCCTCCCCTCCGGCAGTGGCTTCTCGCAGGGCGGCATTGAAAATGTCATGCAGAAGCTTCCGGACGACAGGGAGAGTTGTCTGCAAGTCTCCTGCCCCAGAGAGTGTCCTACAAAGAATAACAGAGTGCTGTTAGAGGTTTGACCTGAGACTGCGTCGTATGCGTACCTGGCTTTATCATGCAGATGCTTCTGCAGCCGGGCGAGTATATGCCTGCCTTGTGCATGGTCACCCCACGTCTCCAAATTTGTCAGGTAACTTTGATATTTCTCTCTGTATAACTTCTCTGTAAAATCAATAGAATGGAACCTCCCATCCTTCCACTCGTCAACACAGTTCTCGATCTGGGGAGCATTGGTCAGCGAGTGACAAATGCTGGCAAGGCATTAAGGCGTTGGCCTGTAAGGCCCCGATCCTGCGTCCAGTAGACGCAAGGTGCCCAGAGCCGATCTGGGTGATCACCGACAGGTCAAAAGCCGGTGTCGGTGCGGTCTATGGCCAAGGTCCTGACTGGAAAACCTGTCGACCTCCCGGCTTCTTGTCAAAGAAGTTCAGCGTTGCTCAGCAACACTACCGGACTCACGAGCACGAGACGATCGCTGTCAGGGGACACCATGTTTTCCATTTCCAGTTCCGACACCACACCCAGTTCCGATTCCATCTTCGCCTCCGCTTTCGGAAATGATTCCGCTTCTGGGAGAACTTCCACCAGTTCTGTTCGCCTTGCCAGTTCCACTCCAATTTCCGACTTCCACTCTCGGAACAGTGTCGGAAATCAAGCAACTCGCGTAATAGGTGGCATCAAGGGTCAATCAAGGGTCAGGTGGTCAAGGAGATGCAGGGTTGATGGTGTGTACCAAGTGTTGTCCCTGGCTGCGCAGCGTAGTATAATACGGGCTCGCTGACATTGGGGGTCCTTAGACTTTTCTCTTTGGATTTCCCCTTGTCAGGTGAGAATCCCCTCTCTTGTATACTCTGTTCATTTATACATACTTTGGATTTCCCCTTGTCAGTTGTGTGGTAGTGTGATCTCCACAACCAGCCAGGGTTGCCCTTACAATCGCGGTGCTCAAGGCTCTCATGAAATGGGAGGACAAACTGCTGGGGTGAAGGTTCACCCTCGTCACAGAACACAAAGGGCTCGAGTGCTTCGAGACCCAGAAGAGCCTATCTGACCGCCAGGTCAGATGGTGGGAGTTTCTCTCCCAGTTCAATTTCAACACTGTTCATGTTGACGGTGTAGAGAAGAAGGTAGCGGACTGCCTGTGGCGCTACTATGAGAACGACACGAGTGATGACAATCACCCAGACCACGTCTTCGTGAACGCAGATGCACATTTAGACCAGGACAGTGAGTTATTGCTCACCGACCGATATATCGAGCTGCGAACAGCGGCGACAAGACGCTCTAAACGCCTCGCTGAGAAGACAGAGGCGAGAGTAACGGAATCCGCCGCATTAAACAAGGGCTCACCAGAGCCCGCGAACGTCGCCAGGTCACGTGATGACGACGACGATGATGTCAGAGTCATAGCCACAGGAAATGACGTCAGAGTCATAGCCGCAGGAAATGATGGCAGGCCCCTGCGCCGGGTCGTCGAGCAAGGCGTAGAGACCTGTCTAAGGTCCTACGAGACACGTACCACAGGGACGCCATGTTCACAAAGATCATGGCGCACCCGGACACGCACTCGAGATTCAGGATCTGGGACGGGCTGATCTGGACTAAGAACCAGCTCAAAAGAGACGTCATTGCCATCCCCCGCTCTGTTCTTCAAGGGGGAAGGAAGCTGATCAAAATCATCATCGATCGGGCACATCAGATAGTCGGCCACTATGGCCATCTGAAGACTTCGAAATATGTTTGAAGATCATATTGGTGGCTGGGCATGAGCCCAGACATAGAAGCGTTCTGCACATCGTGCGCAAGGTGTCAGATGATGAAAACCGGACCACAACCGCCCAAAGGCCTACTACACAGCCTACCCATTCCAGATAGGCTGTGGCAGTCGATTGGCATCAACTTCATGGGGCCCCTGCCCAAATCCAACAACTGTGACTACCTGATGGTAGTCATCGACCGACTAACGTCGCTCGTACACCTCGTACCAACCACAACGAGCGTGTCAGCCAAGGGAGTAGCCTGGCTGTTTCTGAAGGAGGTCGTTCGACTCCATGGAGTTCCTGACTCCATTGTCTCGGACAGAGACTCGAAGTTCACGTCAATTTTCTGGCATGAACTACAGCGACTCATGGGGACTAAGCTCCTCATGTCAACTGCCTTCCATCCCCAAACGGATGGAGCCACCAAGCGGGCAAACTGCTCGATTGGCCAGATATTGTGTGCGGTCGTCAGAGATGATCAGAAGGATTGGGCATTGAAATGCCCAATGGTTGAGGTCGCGCTCAACAGCAATGTCAGCGCGACCTCAGGGTTCGCACCGTTCGAGCTGAACCACGGCTATATGCCGTGGATAGACCTCCCCATAGCCGTGGACACCCCGTTCAAGGGGGTAGCCCGGTTCGCACATCAGGCAAAATGGAACCTGATGGCGGCACACGATGCAATCATAGAGCATCGAGTGACACAAATGTTTCATGCAAACAAGAAACGTATGGCGAGCGACAGGTACGCGGCCAACGACCGCGTCTACCTTTCGACACAAAACCTAATTCTCCCAAAAGGAAGAGCCAGAAAACTAGTCCCGCGGTACATCGGACCGTACCGCGTCGTCAAGGCTCACAACGATGCCTCGACGGTGACCCTTGATCTTCCCGATGAGCTGAAAAGCCATCGCATTTTGCCGGTCTTCCATTCAAGTTTCGTACGGCGATATGAGGCTAACGACGATGAATTGTTCCCTCGTCGTGAGGCCAAGTCATTTTATGACTTTGGAGCGAATGACGACGAGGAGTGGCTCGTCGATGAGATTATCGCACATCGATGGATAAACTCGACGGACCTGGAGTTCCAGGTCCGTTGGACCCTAGGCGACGTGACATGGGAACCCATGTCATCCTGCAAGGACCTTGAAGCCCTAGATAGCTATCTAGAGCTTCGGGGGGTGAGCAAGCCACACGACCTCCCCAGAAACCGCTAGATGCATCTGTCATGTGCAGACCACGTGACGTGCCGGCCACGGCGCGGTTAAATTTTCACCTCGGATCTTTCCGAGGGCGCATCGCTTCTTGGAAGCCTACCACCATCATCCCCACAAAGATGATGCCCCCCAAAGAGGGGATGGATGTTGATCCGTCAACGTGCACAACGCGAGCAACGGCCCCGAGACAGGGGGCTGCAGATATTCTCCGTGCTCCAGTAGACCAGGAGCACTGGATGATCGTGGGATGGGAGGACGCCCTCGCCATCGTCCACCCGGACGATTGCGCAACGTGCGCAGACTACGCCGTGCACTTAAGGGCCGCGACAGGCACCCGCAAGGTCAAATTGCGGGATGAAGACATCGGCGATGCCGTCGATGCAGCCTGGGGATGGCTCCCAAGGGGTGTCGCACGTGATGCGTGAGAAGAGCTCCTCCGGGACATCCACGACCTCAAAAAAGAGGTCAAGGAGTTGGAACGCACGGTCGAAGACCGCAACGACGCGCTCGAAACCGAGCGCGCCAAGATCAAGGAACTGGAGCAGCAGCTGAGCTGTTACGATACAATCCGTCGTAAGGTTGACCGAGGTCAGGAGCGAAACCCGAGGTACGGTCCGAGGTTACGGGGCGAGGTTTGGGTGGGGAAGTCGGAGAGGGACTAGGCTTCAGCTTATGTGCTGCGCCGACCCTACGCACGAGTCCCAACTTCGGAGGCAAACGAATAAGAGGCGAGGTTTGGCTTAAGAGACGAGGCTTAGAAACTAACTAAGGATTGAAGTTATACGATAGTTGATTTTCCGACTGAGGAGTAGGAATGCATACAGGGGTTTATATACGGGGCGAGGGTACAAGTCAGGGGCGAACATATTAGTGGAGATCAGGGTGAGGCCAGGGCGAGGTAATATGTGAATGATGCGTGATGGAGCGGAATCGGTAACTAAGGGGATACAGGCATGGGATCAAGGTCGGATATGAGCTCTAGCTCGGGCTCGGGCTCGGAAGAAAGTTATACCGGTAAGTAACCGGCCAAAGGCCGGGTTCTTACAGTATCCCCTCCTTATGGCTGAGACCCTCGAGGCCATAATATGAACAAGGTTCGCCTATCCTCGAATCTAGATCCCAGCCCGATGTTAAGTCGCCGGAAAGGCGAAGCTTAATCGTAGCTGAGGTTAGATAAAAGGGTGGGTAGGAGGCAGCAAACCCAAGTGCCAACGAATATGGTGCGCCCCCAAGCTCTCTTTAACTCTGCTATCGACGAAAATAGCGCGAACAACACGTTCGACCAGACCTTGCTGTCTGAGGAGGACGGTCCCTCGGGCGAGGTTATGCCCGAGGTTCGACCCGACGTGGTCCCGCGGCCCATCGAGGATGCGGGGGCCATAGATATGTGGAAACCGTGGCAGGAAGGGCCCAATGGCAAGAAGGTGAGTAGCGTCGTTGTCTGGTCATGGACGTTGCTGACTTGTATAGTATAAACGCACGTTGTTCTCGTACCACCCCACCGACTTGTCCCTATACGGGTACAAGCTCGCCGACGGCGGACCTCGTGAGTGGCAACTCGCAACCAAGGCCGAGGCGAGGTGCGCGCGCTGCGAAGAGCGCGACTATACGTGCCTTCGGGCCGTTAGCCTCGACTTCAGCCTCGCCGACCAGGGTGCCTGCGTGTGGTGCAGGACACGCTCCTTGGGCTGTAGTATAGCCCATGGTCGTTGCAGCAAGGCGACCCCAGGAAAGGGTCAGGTGAGTGCCGTGGGCAAGAAGCGGGCGAGGAGCGAGGACACCGAGGACGGACCGAGGCCGAGGAATGAGGCCAAGGTTCGGGACGAGGTTGCAGAGGACGACGACTCAAGTGACTGGGTCGAGCGGAACCTTGAGATGAGGGTGGAGCGGATGGAAGCGAGGTTGAGCGAGGAGAAGGGTAAGGTCAGAGGGACCGAGGCAGAGTGAGGGGAAGGAAGGCGAGGTAGAGGAAGGCGAGGTGGAAGGTCGGAGGGCGAAGAAGGACAAGAAAACGAAAAGGTCGGAGCGAAGTGCGGAGATGAGGGAGTTGATAGCGGCAGTGAGGGATGTGGGGAAGAAAGTTGGTGAGGTTGGAGAGAGGGTGTGCGAGTTGCTGGGGGAGTTTAGGGCTGCGAATGACGGATGAACAGGGCGGATGTGGAGTTCATGAGGATAAGGAGGAGGCAGAATTACTTGAAGCGGATGCAGGGGGCGAGAGACTTGGCGGATTATGGGGGACATGGGGGTCTGGTGGAGCGAAGTAGCAGTAGTAATGAGGAGGAGTCAGGCGAGGGTAGCGAGGAGAGCGAGGGAGAGGATATGAGGATGTTGGAGTAAACTAGTAAATGGAATAATGGAATATTTCTTGGATTTTATTGATTTTTTGTGTTGTTCGATTGTGAGGGGATTTTGTTATCTAACTACTGGGTCATGGGGGTTAAACAAGAAATGATCATAGAGCAGTCAAGGGCCCGGCTTGCCCGGGTAAGATTCGTGGAAGTCAGTGACCAGCTCCGAGGCATGATCAAGCTCGGAAGCGAGGATCCACGAGGTTTCTTCATCGGTACCTTCATATCCAGTCCACCTAACAAGATAGAGCAGCTTGCAGCTCTTTCGTCTATTATCGATCTTCGAGTCGAGGATTTCGGAGACCTCGAACTCGGGCTCGCCGTCGATGACGACTGGGGGTGGAGGAGGCTGAACTCGGTTCGGGATGGTGTTGGGAGAGGCTGGTTCGAGCATGGATATGTGGAATACTGGATGGACTGAATGCATGTGTTCTGGAAGTCGAAGAGTGAAGGAGTGAGTACCCGCTCGGGAAATGATCTCAAAAGGACCCAAAAACTTCTCGGCGAGCTTCTTGGTAGGCCGAGTTGTTCAGAAGTACTGTGCCTTTACAAAGGTGAGGGATCCTACTTGGAAATCAGGAGCAGGTTTGCGGCGAACATCGGCCGAGGCTTGGTAGGTCTTCTGAGCCTCGAGGATGGGCGGCGAAGTTCTTGGTGCAGCTCGTCCAGGTCAACCACGAAGTCTCGAGCTTGTGCCGAAGCGAGGTCACGCTCGGGGTGGACTGCTAGGTTCGGGTGGTAACCCTTATTAACAAAGAATGGGGATATGCCGGTGGTTGCGCTAGGCGCATTGTTGTAAGCGAACTGAGCTAGGGGAAGGAGCGAAGCCCAATTGGACTGTTGGTAGTTGCAGTATATCCTGAGGTACTGCTCCAAGGTCTGGTTAGCACGCTTGGTTTGACCGTCACCCTCGGGATGATATCCTGAGGTAAAATGCAACCGCATGTCCAAAGCTTTCCCTAGAGAACGCCAGAAGTGCGAGATGAACTCGGAACCCCTGTCCGAGGTGACATGCAAGGTGACTCCATGCTTGGAAAAGACATGAAGGACGAAAAGGTGAGCGAGCTCTTGCGAGGTTATCTTGTCGGTGGTTGGAATGAAGATAACCTGCTTAGTGAAGCGGTCAACAATCACTAGTATGGAGGTGAACTTGGATGAAGGGGGAAGCTGCTCAATGAAATCCATAGAGATGGAATTCCAAGGCTTCTCGGGAATGGGAAGTTGTTTGAGGAGACCATAGGGCTTGTGACGTTGCGGCTTGCTTCACATACAAGTGGTACACGTCTTGCAATACTCCTTGACAAAGGATCTAATCCCTGGCCAAGTGTAGTCTCGTCGGATCAGCTCCAAGGTCTTGTTGACCCCGAAGTGTCCCGAGAGAATGTGATCATGCTTGTATTGCAGGATGCGAAGTCGAAGGTCTTGGGCCGCTGGAACATAGGTTCGGTTGTCCAGCTTGAGAAAACCCTCAGGGTCTGTGGTCCACCTCGGGTCATCAACCAAGCCAAGGTGCGACTTGGCTATGGGGTCCGAGGGGAGGTTCGCTAGTATGTCCGCTCGGATCTGCTCGGTATCAAGCATCGAAGCGGCTCGGAGTACGATGGGAGCGAGGTTAGTAGCTCTAAGGGACGATGCCAGCTGGTGTTGAGTAAACACTGGCCGTAGGTTCTGTGGGTTTATGGTGGCATAGTCGCTATTCCCCTCTTTAAGGTAGACGTCCCATCATCTAGTGGAGAGTCAGGCTTCGTTCCGAGGCGACCAGGTCGGAAATGAATGGCGAGGTTGAATTGGGAAAGGTATTCTGACCACCGACCTTGTCGACGCGGTGATAACGTCGACAGGGTCGCCAGAGCCCTCGAGGTAGTGTCGCCAGCGTTGAAACGCTTCAAAAATAGCTAGGAGCTCCTTGTCATGAACATCGTAGTTAAGCTCAGTAGAGGTGAATGTGCGGGAGTGAAAGGCGACGGGGTGAAGTTCGCCTTCCGCAGTTCGCAGTGATAAGATTGCCGCTAAGGCATAATCTGAAGCATCAGTCTCTACGATTAGTGGAAGGTCAGGAATCCAGTGGGTAAGGATAGGAGCGGTAGTGAACGCCCTCTTCAAAAGGTTGAAAGCCTGTCGACAATCCTCGGAAAAGTTCCAAGGGGTACCCTTGGGGGTGAGTCGGGTGAGAGGAATGGTGATGTCGGGTAGTTGTGAATGAAACGTCAGTAGAAGTTGGCGAAACCGAGGACAGACTGGATGTCGCGAACTTTGCGAGGTTCAGGCCAGTCTTGAATGTCCTTTACCTTGTCGTCCGCCATAGTGAGGCCCTCGGGAGAGAGTATGTAGCCGAGGAATTCAACCGAGTCGCAATGAAACTCGCATTTGTCTTCTTTGGCGAAGAGGTTGTTGAGTCGCAGTCGTCGCAAGACTTCCTTGACATGTTCAACATGTTTGGAGGGGTCACTGGAGTAGATTAGAATGTCATCCAAGTATACCACCACACAAACGTCCAAAAGGTCGGCGGAAATCTCGTTCATGAATCTCTGGAAAGCAGCAGGGCCGTTAGTGAGACCAAATGGCATGACCAACCATTCAAAAGACCCATAACGAGTCCTGAAGGCGGTTTTCCATTCGTCACCCTCGGCCACCCTTATGAGGTGGTAAGCGTGACAAAGGTCAATCTTCATATAGATGCGAGCATTCTTTGGAGCATCAAGTAAGTCAGCAATCAATGGTAATGGGTACTGATCTTTTTTCAAGATCTTGTTTAAACCTCGGAAGTCGAATCACAACCGAAGAGAGCCATCTTTTTTGCAGACAAACAATACCGGTGCACCATGAGGCGAGCGCGAAGGTCGGATGAAACCAATGTTCAAGTGCTCATCAATGAACTCGCGAAGTGCTTTGAGTTTGGAAGCTGAGAGAGAGTAGATGGGACCGATAGGCGGCGAGGTCCCTTCTTCAAGGTTGATCTTGATATCGTGCGGTCGGTGGGGTGCTAGAGTGTCGGCACGTGCTTTGCTGAAAACATCTGCAAATTCGTGATATACTTCGGGAACATGTTTTTTAACGTTCTCAGAAAGCTCGGGAGAGCTTTCTCCCGATGTTGCTCCTCGGGCGAGGAGCTCAGGCGAGGCCAGATTGAGCTGAAACACTTCGGACCCTTCCAATCTAGACGCACGCATGAAAGCGGGTGCATTGATTAGGGAAACAAGCAGTGCTTGCAACTTCAGAGGCGAGTTCTGAGGCGAGGTCGAAGGCGGGGGCGAAGATGCCGTAGGCGAGGTCGAAGTCGTAGCCGAAGCTGAGCAGGCTGACGTCGCCGTGGTCGCTGGAGTCGTAGTTAGGTCGATGGTCTTGAACGTAATACTGCCCAATACCCAGTCAATCGACGGATTGTAGCGGGTGAGCCAGTTGTGGCCAAGTACCACCGAGCAACTCAAGTCGAGCGAGGTTACGTAGAAGGTAACCCATTGTTGTTCGCCAGTCGGAAAGCAGATACAGAGGTCTAGAGCTTGGGTAATGGTAGTGTTAGTACTACCATCAAATAGTTTCAAGGGTATAGGAGAGACAGGATAAGCAGGCATAGAGTACTTCTGGACAAATCTGGATTCAATAAAACAGTCTGAGGACCCGCAGTCAACTAATGCAACAAAAGCGACGTTGGGAAGCGAAGGCGAGGTTAGATCTACATTAAGGGAATCTTTGGACAATGAATGAGAAGCGGCACTGAGTCTGAGCACACGGGTGAGGTTACCACAATCCTCGGATCGTGTGGTTCCGAGGTTGCTACCTATTTTTTCACCTCCGTAATGGAGGCCGAAGTCCCCTCGTTAGGGGTCTTCGCTGCCCGAGCTTTAGAACCGCTACCGCTGGTAGACTTGTTCTTCGGGCAGTCCTTGACGATGTGGCCTTTGGTGCCGCAAAGTAGACAAAGGCCTTGGTCGACCTGACATTGGCGTTCCTCGGGAAGTAGTTTGCCACCCTTCCCGAGCTTGCTCGATATGTCGGGCTGGCTCCTGTTGTTCAAACAGTTGTTGTTGGAACCCTTGCCATTGTTGTTAGTCTTGTTGCGGTTCTATTGTTGTTGGAACCGCTGGAAGACTGGTTGTTGTTAGTGGCATTGCTGCCGGACTGATTAGTGGCGCGTGCAGGCTGGGAGCTACGACCATTGATCATGGCGTCATATTCCTTACGCTCCCAGTAACGGCTGTCGCATTCCAGCGTGAAGTTCCTAAGCTCGGCGAGGCTGCGGAATCGAGGGAAGTGAAGTAAGTCGTCCTTGATTCGTTTGGCCAAGCCCTTGTAGGCGAAGTGTCGGAGGGCCGCGTCGTTCCACTGAGTCCGAGTTGAAGCTGGGCGAAGTCGATAAAGAATCGTGCAGCCTTGTGGTGCTCTTTCATAACGATCTTCTCGAGGTCAATCTCGGCTTGGGCAGCGTTGTCGTATGGGCCGAAGTTGAGCTCGAGCTCGGCCTTGAAGCTGTCCCAGTCCTCGAGCCAATCTGGCTCGGGTTGGACCTCGCCGAGGATCGCCGGCTCGAAATACTGTAGAGCTGAGCCGGACAGGTAAGAAATAGCATACTGCACCTTCGAGGCCCCAGTCTTGAAAGCTGTGGGAAGATCTCGGAAGTTGAGTACGCATGGAAGGAAGAAGGTGCAAAGCTTGGCTGGTCAGTACCATCATAACTATCCGGTTCCTTGACCTTGGCTCGTGCTTCGGACTCGCGAGGTTTCACGAGTTTGATGAACACTCAACGCATAAGTTCGTTGTCCTCGAGGTGCCCGAGGTCCTCGGGTGGCAGGTTGGGGAGGTCCCAATCGTTGTCAGAACCTCCAGAGCCATCACCTGGATCACCTGAAGGGTCACCGGGGTCAGCCCTACCTTTTCCTTTGTTACTATGCTCAGCGGGGTCTGCGAGGGGTATCCCCGGGGACGGTGGTGAATCGTCGGGGGCCTCCGAGAAATGTCGTTGTTCTGATATACCCCGAAGGGTGCGAGAACGAGTTATCATGGACATAGTGAAGAAAAGGGATATGTAGGGTGTAAGCAGTCTGAAAATACTGTTACGATACGATCCGTCGTAAGGTTGACCGAGGTCGGGAGCGAAACCCGAGGTACGGTCCGAGGTTACGGGGCGAGGTTTGGGTGGGGAAGTCGGAGAGGGACTAGGCTTCAGCTTATGTGCTGCGCCGACCCTATGCACGAGTCCCAACTTTGGAGGCAAATGAATAAGAAGCAAGGTTTGGCTTAAGAGACGAGGCTTAGAAACTAACTAAGGATCGAAGTTATACGATAGTTGATTTTCCGACTGAGGAGTAGGAATGCGTACAGGGGTTTATATACGGGGCGAGGGTACGAGTCAGGGGCGAGCATATTAGTGGAGATCAGGGTGAGGTCAGGGCGAGGTAATATATGAATGATGCGTGATGGAGCGGAATCAGTAACTAAGGGGATACGGGCATGGGATCAAGGTCGGATATGAGCTCTAGCTCGGGCTCGGGCGCAGGATAAGCATCATATGTACTCGGGCACGAGTATCACAAGGCTCGGGCTCGGAAGAAAGTTATACCAGTAAGTAACCGGCCAAAGGCCGGGTTCTTACATGAGCGCAGCCCAGCTCCAGGTTACCCTGGTCCATGCTGCCTCAAAAAGGCCATGACATGACCCGGCCACGGACCCAGTGGCCGCGCCATCATCACCTCATGCGACGGCGCCTTTGCAAGCACGCGCAACATCGGGGCTAGCATCCCGATTGTCGGCGCCGACCCCGACAACGACAACGAAGGAAGGGCATAGCGCGCCTTCCGACTCTGCGTACGGCGTCCCAGAAGGATGGGAGTCAGACTCGTCCGTCTGGAAGATGTACGACCCGGAAATGGCACAGCAGCTGGCAGAGCAGCCAAAGAAAAAGCGCAAGAAAAAGCGTGGCACCCCCAACACCGTCAATGGGCTAGCCATTGCGAGGGAAAGCGCAATTAGCGCTTACCTAGCGGCGTCATCATCGCACACTATCAACGACCCCACCCTTCAACCGCGGATAGCACAGGTCGAGGCCCAGTACATCGGGCCTGGCGTGGCCCTGCCTCCACCGGCGGGTACAGTTCACCCTCCCTACCCGGGGGAGGGGACGCTCATCCCACTCAGAGATCCACCGATCTCTGAGATGGGCCTCCTACCACGGCCGGTAGGGAAGGCCCAACAGCGTTCTACTCAATGGTACGATGTCTGCCCACTCAACGACCCACGCTTAGTCGAACTCCTATCGTGGGCAAAAGAAACGCCACAGCTTGCGCGTACGGGGAAGATGATCGGTGTATTTAAATGCATCGAGCACGAACAACGCGCTCGCAATCCCAAAAGGGATTGTCTCATGATAGCAGGCGGTACCCCGCACGATATTGCGACCATCCTAAAGGGTTGGATACACAACCCTGAAGGAATCCCATCAGCCAGCCGTGACAACGCAGATGGCACCTTCAACCTAGACGACATGGACATCTGGATGTGGTTGAAGGCCCTTGCGCCCCAGGGCAAAGGGGTCGCATCACCTCTCAGGGCGAGGCTACTCGACCTCCTCGGCTCGATAGACCAATGGTCGAGCCTCGTCGACGCCAGGGAAGTGCTGACGCCTCAGAGCACCACCCTGCAGCTCTCCATCACGGGCCCATTCCCCGTGGGGGGGCCGAGCCGGCCCCAACATCCCCCTTGCCGAGATCGCGAGATGGTTGGCCTGCTATGCGGGGGTCACTCACAAGCAAGTGGCACACATTGAACACTATGTTCAATGCAGCATCACTGGCGCGGCATTCAGTGCTGCCACCTGTGAGGGCCAACAAAAGGTCCTCGAGACCAGCCATGTGAGGGCCGTGGTGCTGCGACCCCTCACTCATGCTCAGCTCGACCAAGAGCTGGCGCGCTTCTGGCCCCCTCCTCAGACTGAGGACCCAGCCATTGAGGCCATGCTCCGCGAGGACACTGGCATCATCACCCAAGCAGATACCGCCACTAGTGGTGAGGCCAACCAGCCTCACCCAATCACCACCGATGACGCGGAGGTGCCCCTGGAGGAGTCACGCACTCCACTGGCCCCGTATGACGACGACGTCATCGTATCGGCCACTCTAGAGGACTCCATTATGGATGACCTCTAGGAGTTGTAGTTGACCCCTATAGTTGTCTATAGAGGGGGAGGGTGTAAATAACCTATGTATCCACATGTACAATAGTTATTACATAATCCCAGTGGGCCCCTTAGGGACCCACTGTATAGTTTATGTGTGTTATGTGTGGGAACAGGCCAGCGGTTCCCATCGCATCTTACTCTTACCTGTCACTACGTAGCATTCAGAATACCACTCATTGGTCAAGTTCTGCAGTGCCCTTGTGATACAAGGTCCTAAGATCGACATCTTTACACCAGCCCAGAATGGAATTGCAGAACGACTCAACCGGACCTTACTCAATCACACACGGGTGATGATATTCGCCAAAAACCTGCCAAAAATACTCTGGCCCAAGGCCGTGGCTTATGCGTGTTATATCAAAAATCAATCGCCCACGCGAGCGCTTGGAGATGACGCAACGCTGTTCCAGGCACTATTCGGCAAAAAGCTGAACATAGCACGTCTAGAGGAATTCGGGACAAACTGCTGGGTTATGGTGCCAGATCAACGTCGAGCTAAACTTGATCCAAAGGCAGAAGAACACATATTCGCCGGAGTAGCTGAACATGCAAAAGCCTGGAAGTATTACAATAAAGCATGTCCAAACCTCAAGAAATATCACATTCGACGAAAATGACAATAAACTCTATCCTATCCCAGATAACGACAATGACGACACCACTAATATGGCACCGCTCGAGGGGGAGCACTCACCACGTGAGCATGTGCCAGAACCGATCCCATCTACCCCACAGACGTCATCCCAGACGATGCCCGTTCCTGATCCACCTGAACAAGCGCCAGCTCCACAGATTCGACGGAGCGCACGTATCACTCAAAGGCCGGATTACCGGAAACTGAATGATTCAGGCCGCACCGAGAAGGCTTACATAACGAGAGAAATTGTTACAGAACCCGAGAATTACAGAGCGGCAATATCACGTGATGATGCGCCGATCTGGGAGAAAGCGATGGAAATTGAAATGGATCAACATAAGATGCTAGGAACATGGGAATTAACAGAACTACCACCTGGACGAGTAGCCATAGGTTGCCGATGGGTATACACTGTCAAAATGCAACCGGATGGACAATTAGATCAAGCTAAAGTGAGGGTTGTGGCTCAAGGGTTCACACAAAGGCCAGGGATGGATTACTATGAAATAACTTCATCCGTGGTCAAGTTCAACTCTCTATTCTATTAGCCATCGCAAATACACTCGATTGGGAAATCGAGATGATGGATGTCAAAGGCGCCTATCTCAATTCAACTATAGATGAAGAGATCTACATGCATCAGCCCGACAGTTTTGATGACGGGCCTGGACACGTTCTAAGAAGATACAGAGCGCTCTACCGACTCAAGCAATCGGGGCGAGCTTGGCATCAGCGCTTATGCAAATTACTACTCGATCTCGGCTTCCACCAAAGCACAGCCAATGAATGTGTCTATATCAGTCAAGATAAGGACTCAATCGAAGTCATATCAGTATATGTGGACGACTTCGGATTATTTGCTGATTCCAAAGGAGGGATGGTTAAGCTCAAGGGGGAGCTTCATGGAAAATTTCCTTTGACAGACTTAGGAGAAATGAAGAAAATCTTGGGAATTAGGGTTGAGAGGAATAGGGATGAGGGAGCACTGACTATGTCCCAAGGACATTACATCGACATCATACTCGATCGATTCAACATGGCGACAGCTCATTCCGTATCTACACCTCTACACAAAATGATCAAGCTCACAACATCAATGGACTCAATGGGTCCAACTACCGAAGTACCTTATGCTAAAGCAATTGGATCGCTGATGTATGCAGCACTCAGTACGTGACCCGATTTGGCTTTCACCGTGCAGCACCTAAGTCAATTCACTACTACTTATGGAGCCGAGCACTGGACGGCAATCAAGCATGCACTCAGGTACCTCAAGGGGTCACGTGACGACGGCATAACCTTCCGACGAGACGCTGGTCCCGACCTTGAAATATTCGTTGACTCCGACTATGCCAATAGAAACGATGCACTGTCTATTAGTGGCTATGTAGCTATACTAGGAGGGGGAGCCATCGCATGGAGCTAGAAGAAGCAGCGAACGATCGCGTTATCTACTACAGAGGCCGAATACATGGCACTCACCGAGGGTGCCAAGCAATTGATCTGGCTGAGGCGCTTCATCGAGGAACTAGGAATAGATAAAACCCAGCCCACGTCACTTCGATCAGACAATTTAGGCGCCATCACACTATCGCATGACGCAACATACCACGCGCGTACTAAACATATCAATGTCGCATATCATTTCATCTGTGAGAAAGTGGCCTCTCACAAGGCAATGCTTACATACGTACCGACGAAGGAGAACTGTCAGGGTTCACGCATTTCCTTCCATAAGTTTCTAATTCCTTCCATGAGTTTCCGTCACCTTCTGTCACATGTCACTTTCTGTCACATGTCACTTTCCATCACTTTCCGTAACCTTCTACAAGTTTCCATCTCCCCTATTATGTAAGCCTTGCCAGCGCTATAAGACTGTAGCCCGTGTGGTGGCGTTTCCTCAGCTTGATCTCTGAGGATACCCACTACACAGGCAAGTCCCCATGTATCTATCGTTGGTAGAGTTATAAACTGAGGATACCCACTACACAGTTGGTCATTGTCCTAGTATCGGCTCTTATCTCCTTGAGTATCTTTGGTTGTGGCTTCGTCATTAGTGTTGCCCTCACAGAAGATCAAGCTCATAGGACGACCCCACACACTTTTCTTAACCAGCCTTCATCTCAGCCTATGGCAGACCAACTCCCAGACGCATACTGGGACGCCCTGGGTGACCATGGGCCATTTCTTCGAGGCCTCCTTTCCAGCCAAGCACAGCAGTTGCAGCAACTTCAACTGCAGAATCAGGAACTGCACAATCAGATTGCTAACGTTCACGACCACTTAGCCAATGCTGCCACCAACGCTGCTGTTGCTGCTGCTCAAACCCTTGCGCCCTCGGTACCTCACAGTGTCCCTCCATCTACTCGCTCTATCAAAGCAGCAGAACTGGAGAAGTTCAATGGAGACCGTGTAGAGACTGAAGGGTTTATCAGGTCTATCAAGTTGTCCATCGCTGTCCAGCCAGCATCCTTCCCAGATGAACGCACAAAGATCCTATACGCTCTTTCCTTCATGACGGGAGGCTCTGCGGAGATATGGGCACACAACGAGACACAGGCTGTCATTGATGGCACCTCCTCTATATCCACTCTGGAGGGGTTTATTAAACGTGTGGAGGAGGCCTTTGGTGACCCAGATCGTGCCAGAACGGCTCGCACTAAGCTGCATGACCTTAGGATGGCGTCAGGAATGTCGGCAGATGAATACACGGCTCAATTTGAGATCCTGGCAGGCAGGACAGGCTTTAATGATGAGGCACTCGAGGATGCCTATGCTCGTGGCCTTCCAGCAGGTATCCTTGACAAGATCCACGCCCAGCCCTTTCTTCCATCCAACCTCAAAGCCTGGAAGGAAGCAGCCTGTCAGATTGACCGCAATCATCGCCGTCTGTTAGAGGTCAGGAAGGCACAGACACCTCATGTCCCTAATCGCCCTCCTCCTGCCCGACCACTCCACACTCCTGCTATGGCTCCTGTTGCCACAGCATCACCCAGTAACGCGACACCTATGGACATTGACTCATCCCGCCGCCGCACTGAAACACGAACCTGCTACAACTGTAAGAGACCTGGTCACATTTCACCAGACTGTCCTGAACCTCGCAAGCCACGAATCCGTGCAAACCTCACAGAGGCAGACATTGCAGCAATTGTCTCTAAATCTGTAGCAGCGGCGATAGAGGAACGCAAAGAGAAGGTGGAAGCCCCTGTCCAAGAGGAAGGAAAGGGTTTTTAGGCCAGTCAGCGGTGAAAGACATGCCCCGCTCGACGAATCGGTTTTCAGTTCTCGAAACATGTACAATAGGGATCACAGGCGATATGATGCATCCTTCTCCTATCCCTGATCGAACTGAAACCAAACCAGCCATGCCAAAAACCCAACCCATCGCTCCAGTTGCTAATGCAAACCTTCCAGTCCCTCTATATGTCCGTACTGCTGACCTCCGCCGATGCACCAAAGTACCTCTCAAAGTCCACTCCGTTGACACAGGGCATCCACTTGCAATTGACTCCCTCCTTGACAGTGGTGCTACAGGGATGTTCATCGATGTGGAGTTTGTGAGGGAACACAGGCTTCGGACCCGCCCCCTACCCCGTGCCATCCCCGTCTACAATATTGATGGTACCCCAAATGAGGCTGGCTCAATCAAGGAAGAAGTCGACCTCATTTGCACCTTTGGGGATCATACGGAACGTGCCACATTCTCTGTCACGAGCCTTGGACGACTTGCCATCATTCTTGGTCACACATGGCTTGTTGAACACAACCCAGAAGTTGACTGGCGTATAGGAGATGTGAAGATGACACGCTGTCCCAAGTCATGTGGGGGCAGACCTGTTGTCAGAGGGCCCACAGTCGAAACTGTTCCAGAAGAGAGTGTAAATCAAGAGGAGGTTCCCATACAGCACACCCGCTCCCTACTTGAGGAAGGAGACAGGACCTTTGTCATCTTTGTGAATAAGAGTCCTGAAATGATTGGCGCAGGCTGGACTGTCTCCCAACAGCTTGCTGAACGGGCCAGCAAGTCTGCACCAGTCAGATCCTTCGAGGACCTTGTCCCTAAACCATACCAGGAGTTCAAGGATGTGTTTTCTAAGGAGTCATTTGACCAACTGCCTCCTCGAAAGCCCTGGGACCATGCAATTGAGCTCACTCCAGGTGCACAACCCTTCAGCACAAAGGTTTACCCAATGTCACCGGTTGAGCAAAGGGAACTGGATAACTTCCTTGAGGAGAACCTGAAGAGCCATCGTATCCGTCCCTCCAAGTCACCTATGGCATCTCCAGTCTTCTTTGTGAAGAAAAAGGACGGCAGTCTTAGATTTGTGCAAGACTACCGGAAGCTCAATGATATAACAATCAAGAATGCCTATCCTTTGCCCCTTGTTCCAGACATCATGAATAAGATTGCTGCTGGAAGGGCTAAATACTTCACAAAGCTTGACATTCGCTGGGGATATAATAATGTACGCATAAAAGAGGGAGATGAGTGGAAGGCAGCCTTTCGGACAAATAGGGGCCTGTATGAACCTCTAGTCATGTTCTTTGGACTCACGAACAGCCCAGCAACCTTCCAGACGATGATGAATGACATCTTCAAGAGTCTCATTGATGAAGGGGTTGTGGTGGTGTTCATGGACGACATTCTCATCTTCACAGAGTCGCTTGAAGAACATCGTAGGATTGTACGACGTGTCCTTGAAATCCTCCGGGCCAACAACCTGTACCTCAAACCTGAAAAATGCCTATTTGAGCAACTAGAGGTGGAGTATCTCGGCCTCATCCTCTCTCAAGGACAGGTTGCCATGGACCCAGTCAAGGTTGCAGGGGTGCGGGACTGGCCAACACCACGTAACGTCACTGAAGTCAAATCATTCCTTGGTTTCATCAACTTCTACCGTAGATTTGTGGAAGACTTCTCACACATTGCAAAGCCCCTCAACCAGTTGACAAAACAGGATGCCCAATGGTCTTGGGATCCAAATGGCCCAGAGCAAGCATCCTTTGACAAGCTCAAACTCCTCATCACCTCAACACCGATCCTTGTCCTCCCTGATCAAGACAAACATTTCCGTCTTGAAACAGACGCCTCAGCCTATGCCACAGGAGCAGTACTGTCCCAGCTATGTGATGATGGCAAATGGCGGCCTGTGGGGTTTGTCTCCAAAAGCCTCAATGATGCTGAACGCAACTATGCCATCCATGACAAGGAGCTTCTTTCTGTGATTCGGGGATTAGAGGAATGGCGCCACATCTTAGAGGGAACGAAGCACAAGATTGAGATTCTCAATGACCATCAGAATCTCACCTACTTCCGCACTGCACAAAACCTGAACCGTCGTCAAGCACGCTGGTCACTCTACCTCTCTCGCTTTGATTTTGAGCTGATCCATCGTCCTGGTCGTCATTCAGCCAAGCCTGATGCACTCTCACGACGCATGGATCATAAGCGGGGGGAGGAAGACAACCAAAATCAAGTCTTACTTACCCCTGACTTGTTCCACATCAAGGCGAATCCCCCAGAGGCTGGTGCACAGTTAGTCCCAGGTGAAGGTGATGCTTTCCTCAATCGAGTAAGGAACTGTGTAGACCGGGATGAAAAGGTTGTCAAGGCTCTCAAACAACTGGGCTCCTCTGGCAATTTACGAGGAGAAGAGTGGTCTGAACAGGATGGGCTTGTCCTCTATCACAACAAAGTGTACGTGCCGCTTGATGCAAAACTACGACATGACATAGTGAAAGCGCACCATGACATGCCTCTCACCGGTCACCCTGGTCGTTGGAGAACCACTGAACTAGTTGCTCGGAGTTACTGGTGGCCTGGGATGGGACGTTACATTGCAAAATACGTGAAGGCCTGTGACCTGTGCAACCGGACAAAAACCTTCCCTGCTTCTCCCATTGGCAAGCTTCTACCAAACCGTATCCCAGACCGTAGATGGCAGGTTATGTCTGTTGACTTGATTGTAGAACTGCCTACCAGTCATGGCTATGATGCTCTCCTTGTTGTTGTCGATCGCCTCTCAAAGCGTGCACATGTCATTCCCACCACTTCAGATGTAACTTCAGTGGGAGTTGCCCGACTCTTCCGTGATCATGTTTGGAAACTTCATGGGCTCCCTGAAGAAATCATCAGTGATCGAGGCACACAGTTCATCTCCCAGTTCATGCGTGAACTGAACAAACTTCTTGGTGTCAAAGTCGCCGCCTCTACTGCTTATCACCCCCAAACTGATGGACAGACTGAAAGGGTTAATCAGGAGATTGAGCAATACCTTCGACTATTCATCAACCAGCGTCAGGATGATTGGTTCGAATGGATATCCTTGGCCGAGTTTGCCTATAACAACCGAATCCATGCCTCAACCCAGACTACACCCTTCATGTTGGACAGTGGCCAACATCCAAGGCTGGGACTGGAACCAGTCCGAGAAACTCGACTCGAGGCCCTGGATGAGTTCACAACGCGGATGGAAGCGGCCATGAGAGAAGCTCGTTCAGCCCTGTCCAAGGCAGCAGAGGACATGGCACGCTTCTATGACGTGCACCATAAAGCAGCCCCAGTTTATAAGCTTGGTGACAAGGTCTGGCTCAATGCACAAAACATCACAACCACTCGCCCAATGAAGAAGCTAGACCACAAGTGGCTAGGTCCCTACACGGTTAATAAGGTGGTCTCACGAAATGCCTATGGTCTAAATCTTCCTGCATCCTTTGGTCGCACACATCCAGTGTTCTCTGTCGTCCTGCTTCGGCCATATGAAGATGACCCAATTCTTGAACGTCATGCCCCTCCACCACCCCCCCCTGTCATACGGGATGGAGCCGAAGAATATGAAGTTGAAAGGATTCTAGACAGCAGGATGTTCCGTGGAAGGTTGGAGTATCTCGTGCGCTGGAAGGGCTATGGAGCTGCCGACGATCTCTGGCTACCAGCAAAAGATGTCTCTGGGGCAAAGCGACTCATTAAGGAATTTCACCGGCAGAACCCAGAGGCACCTCAGCGTATCTCAGCAGCCACATACATGTCCCTCCCTTTCCAGAGATTTCAGAACTTCACAGAACCTTCCAGGCAAACTCTCTTCGACTGGACAGCAGGCAGGGCTTCTACTCATAATGTCAAGGGTCCAGGACCCCAAAGATAAGCGATATCGGCCTCCGCCTAACCAATTCATTCCGATAAGCTATATATCCCCTCTCCACCTGTGACCGCTCGCTTCCACTGCATCGACCCCACCACATCCATCAACCATGTCCTCGCCCGCTATTGAGCTTGTCGCCCTCCCCAGCTTCACCCAAAACCTCTCCGACCTGCCAAACATGTCACGTGTCGATCCCACCCTCCTGCACTTCTCCGGCTTCTCGTCATCCAGAGCAGCCAGTGAAGCCAAGCTACAAAGGATGCTTGACTGCCGTGATCTCGACGTCGCATGGTCTTCAAAGTGGTCCGTCAGCTCTGAGGACCTCACACCAGCGAACAGTCAGGCGCCCACTCGCCCTGCACTCGCATTCCTCAGACCCCGACACAGACGAGAGAACACGTACTACATCGGCGACCCTGTCTTCCTCAACGATGGAACCCCCCCGTGTGGAACCCCCTACACTTTCGAAGGCTGGGTGGGGCGACGTTTCCGTAACATGGCAGGAGAGCGAATACGTCAAGCAAGGTTCCGAGGGCCGCACTTGCCCATGGACCCCAATCCCCCTGAGCTCATCATTGACCTGCGTTACCAGGAAGGGAAGGGTCAGGAGAGATGGTGGTCCCGCCTGTGGCATACTTGGAAACGATGTCTCGGTGGATGTTGGGGGCTAGGTGGCAGCTGTGCTTGTCGGGACGACAAGCATTGAGAGGGGGGTGATGTCAGGGTTCACGTGTTTCCTTCCATAAGTTTCTAATTCCTTCCATGAGTTTCCGTCACCTTCTGTCACATGTCACTTTCTGTCACATGTCACTTTCCATCACTTTCCGTAACCTTCTACAAGTTTCCATCTCCCCTATTATGTAAGCCTTGCCAGCGCTATAAGACTGTAGCCCGTGTGGTGGCGTTTCCTCAGCTTGATCTCTGAGGATACCCACTACACAGGCAAGTCCCCATGTATCTATCGTTGGTAGAGTTATAAACTGAGGATACCCACTACACAGTTGGTCATTGTCCTAGTATCGGCTCTTATCTCCTTGAGTATCTTTGGTTGTGGCTTCGTCATTAGTGTTGCCCTCACAAGAACGTAGCGGACATATTTACAAAGGGACTAGACTTACACCAACATAGGTATTTATTAGGGAAATTAGGATTTTGCAGAAGGGACTTCTCGCTGAGGGGGAGTGTTAGTAATTGGGACGATGATACGGCCGAGGCAGAGCCGGCACGCACTTAGCCGGAAGTTCGAGAACGCTCTCGACTCTGGGATGCTGGTGCACCGGCACGGCATCGGCACAGCATCAGCTCGAAGGATTGGTAACATAGGAGCATCATATTTAGTATATAAGGACAGACGATCTTGTGTAGATCGTAGAATAACAATTTATTATTACTCCTTCGTTCCACATTAATGAGGTTAATTCTGTCAGTTTCTGCATGCTTCTTGCGCACTTCTTCTGAGCTTCTCATTGCTCCCGCTCCTTTCCGCACGCCACCGCGATGTCGCGAGCTCCTGACAGCCTTGCCAACCGCGCCCGGCCCCGAGATCGCAGGATGACGCACCGTGCGGAGCTCGTGCTCCGGCCGGTTGGTGGCGCATTTGGGGAGGCTTGCTGTTGGTGGCGGGGGTGGCGCTGGAGGGGGGCGGTTTAAAAACATATCCTGGCAATGCCTCTATTTACGGACATGGAAGGATGGAGCTGCTGAGGACAGCTTCGATGAAGGGTTGTGAGTAGCACGTGTCTGGTGTATTCCGACGCACCTATTTCTCAGTCATGCCAGTCAGCTGTTCAGGGTGACATCGCCAGTACGTTCGGTAGTCAGACCTGGACAAGCACGAGCGCAAGTGCCTCCCGGTATGAGTCAGACAAGCAACTCGGGAAGCATCGCCGCTCGCATGAATCCCATTGTCCACATTATGCAGGCCTCAGAGCCTGATGGCGGTTGTGTCGGACCATGTGGTGAACTGTAGGTGTCTGTAAGAAGCTTGGTGCATCATTGATATTCGAGCACATGGTCGATATTGCTTCTGGATCTACATTCCTGAGATACAGAACCCAGGTGCACTACTGTATCAAAGCTCACAATGCCAAGCCAACCACGTGGATCAGGGGAGTTATACACGGTTCACAGGGGTTAGCGCCGCGTGGTGCTAAACGGTGGTAATCGCCGGTGCACAGCGCTGGCCACCAGTGTGCACCACCACGGGTTGGTACCCGGCCATGCTGACTGATGCTGTCCACAGCCAACCTGTACCTCACGGCCTCGAACACCAACGCAGGGCAGACACGCAACATGTGGCCAGTGGTGAGTACTACCCACCGCTGATAAACAGCGGATATCGCTGATTAACAGTACATGTCCCCGTTCCATCATGCCTCGCAGGGGGAAACGATCCACGCCAGGGAATCCGGCGGTGGCACCCAGGAAAGCTCAGACCACTGCAGGAAGAAAGGCACTTGTCATCAGTTCCGGAGGGACTGATAACAAGTGTCGAAACCATTGCGGACCAGTGCTCGGATACTGGTCCGCAGTGGCTTCAACGAAGCTGCGGCGAAGTTGGAAGACGCACACTGATGTGCAGTAAACAAAATGACTTTAAGTACAATTGGCACTGCTCATCAGTGTCCAATCACTGCTTAGAAGTTCAAATTATCAATATATAAGTCACTGGTATCAAGTGCTAGTATACACTGCTGTAGGAGCTGAAAAAAGGACACGGTCCGGACGGCGGGAACAAGGGCAAAGTTCGGTTGTACTCGAGGTAGCGAAAGGCACGAAGCAGAAGGTAGGACGTCGGGTACGCAGCCAAACACTGCGACAAGGGGCACCGTAAGTCTGAGTGAAGACGTGACTTGTGAAAATGAGATGAGGGCGGAATGGAGGACATTGAGACGTGCTGTAGGAGGATAAATATGAAGTGGCATTGGCAAAGGTTGGTTCGTCTGCATTGCCAGTCGGTGAGCCGGGGATTTCAATCGTCGTGAATTGGTCAGTATTAGTGAGAGATGCGCAGACCCAGCTTACGAAAAACCATGCAGGGAATGGGGGAAAGACACGCGCACCAAGTTAGTTTGATCTGCGATTCTCTTTCACTTGAGATGTTTTGCCAGCATTGCCAGTTGGCAAAACGCGGCTTTCTTTCAATCGTTGCCAGTGTTGGTGAGGGCAGCGTCGTGCTTACAATCAGACGCCACGGGACGGAGCACTAGCGCCACGATCGGGGGCTGGGCGTGGACGAAACAGGGTGGGGCGCAGATGGACACGCGAGTGTGCGGCGGGGCCGACAGCTGGTGAGTCTCAGCGCTGAATGTGATAACAGCGCTCACCTGAGAGTGGGAGCGAGTGGTGACGAGGTTCCTCGTGGAAGTCGACGGTGCACCAAGGGCCGCCACTTGGCGCTGGGTGCGAGCGACGTCCGATGGGACGTGTTGAACCACGGTGCCACGCGTTGTGTGACAACGCGCAGCAGCGTGCGGTCCCGATCGAGGGTGGGTGCGAGTGCTGCAAAGGGTAATTGCCACCGTGGATTGCCGAAAGTCAGTGGCCGGTGATGCCGGGCGGCCCCAGGCCCGATGAACCGTGTATTACTGGATCAGGGGATCGGGTCGGCAAAGGCCGGCGGGCGACCGCGCCGCATGGTCACATGCAAATTATCGACAACCTGGGTGACACCCAAGTTCCCGGTGCTTGGACTGCATCAAAGCGTTCGTATGTGAAAAACTGAAAAGCGGCGCTTATAGACGTGTGTGGGTCCAGCGACTCACCTTTGACTCCCAGTGGAAATCGGCTCGAATTAGGGCTGCGCGTAGCTGTAAATATCTGTAAAATAAGCGCTACATATGAGAACCGCCACAAACCGAGAAATGGAACTATAACCGATATTTTGTTCGGCTGAGAGATGCGCAGACTCGCTGTGAGATGTGTAGCGATGTTCTCCCCGGTAGATAGCAGAATAAAACCGATTTTTTTTGTATTGCCGTATGTGTACAACCGCTGGTACATGTACACAACCGATCCCTCCATGCTCTGCGTCCACCTGCACCGCGTGCCCCAGAACCGATTCCCGGTCCTCCACCTGTACCCCGCGCCCCAGCACCGATCCCTCCGCTCTGCATCCGCCTGCACCGCGCGCCCCAGCACCGATCCCTCCGCTCTGCATCCGCCTGCACCGCGCGTCCCGGAACCGATCCCTCCGCTCTGCGTCCACCCGTACCACGTCCAATGGCTAGAAAGAAAAGACTGAAACAAATGAGAAAGCAACACAATAAAATGAGAGATATACACACCAATGTAATGCGAAGTGAGTGTTTGATGGGCGATATCTTGCGTGACTTGTTCGTTTTGCTGAGTTCACTGTAGAACTGTACCTAGATGAGACACTGGCATAACAGAATAAGGCTTTTAACTCACCTCCTTCTCTGCTTCTGAGAGCTTTGTGAATGCTTCTTTGACGCCACCCCTCGTTGACCTGCCCTTCGCTTCCTGATTGGCAAGGCAATAGTTAATAGAGAACAAGTTCCTGAGCAGCCGAAAATGTCAAATAATCGTTATGCTTAGTAGATGAATGAATACTCCTTACTGCGGTGAATTGGATGTTTTGCTGGGGTAATACGTTGCATCATCGTTTTCTTTGCTGTATAGTTCGTTTCGGCTTGTAGTGGCGGTTAGCTGACCTTCGTTATCCAGCGAAGCGGCGTGGGAGATGGTGCTGGCATGGGAGGGGATTCGAGCCAAGAGTAGGGCATAAGATTTGCTGTGTATATGCGTGTGAGTTGACAGATTCTGGAGAAGTCATATATATCACCACTTACCCCAATGTTTGGAGTTGATATTCGACTGCAAGGAAAGCAGTGTTGCGTGATTCCACCAAGAGTTGTTGTGTAGCCATACCGACGATCTGCAGCAAACCGTTAGATGAGTCGAGTGGAGCAGGCGCGTTCAGGGACGCGGATCGACACTACAACAAGCGGTGAGGGCTGCAGGAGTCGGACAGCTGCACCCCTGACGTTGTGGGTGACGTGTCATGTCCTACGCTCGTTATCGACGCCCCCCGCCGCAGCTTCCGACCCCATGTAGGCGATTCCCAGCGCGCAGATCCCCCACGCGCGTTCGTGTCTACCCGCAGCGCCGCCTACGACTCGGAAAAGAGCGCGAAGCAGTGAGACGGACAGGGAACACATACACGCTCGTGTGACCCATGACGGAACCCAGCGACGGACGCGACGTACGCAAGCCGAAGGCACGGTCCGGATGGACGGTGGTTTGGTGCACAGGCCTGCGGCAAGGAACGGAGACACCGTCAGACAAGCGGGAGCAACAGCAGCGGTGTGGGGCCAAGGAGAGACGAAGCAATCCTCACGGATCAGTGGCACCTCCTTAACCGCCTCGCTTCTTGCCCTCCGCAGTCCGCGCCCACGCGTATTCTCATGGCCAATACGGACCGAAAATGCCCACGTCGCACACGCGGAGCTGACGACACGAAGGCGCCGCCAAGGATGCGTGTTGAAGAGGAAGACAGGGATAGGGCCGATGTGGTACCGGCCCCGTCTCCCCCGTCTACGCGCCTCAAAGCGCTATGGGGGGATGGACAGCGATGCCCCAGAAGTCGCGCATAGCAAGCACGTCGCACGCCCATCGCCGACGCCACCACAACCGCCGATCGCGCGTCCAGCCTCCCACTCAGGCCGGAAAAGCGGCAACGACTCAAATGTGCAATGGGAGATGTGCATCCACCCCTGGAAGCCCTCCCGATGGGTTCCAGGATTCCCTCAGGCGCTACGCCGGTCGCGCATCGCATCCGCACGCACCCGAGTCCTCGACGTGCACCACCATGGTCAGAGAGACAGACTCATCGCATGTCCTCCTCCCACGCCGAGACCGAGCGTGCACGCGCCCCCAGCACGTCGAGTCGCACGTACCGGCGTGAACTGAAACACGGGACCCCTTGGGAGACGTCTTCCAGTCGGTACAGGAACGTGGCCTGGTGAAGAGCAGCTGCCACGTTCAGGACCCGATGCGTATCTGCGTAGTCGAGCTACGCTACATCCGGAGCACCCTTCGCGGGTCCTGAACCCTCCCCGCACGCCTCTCCCTTCCTAACTCTTAAGAATAGCGTGGTAAGTCCAATAAATCGTTAGTCGAGCCGTAGGTCGACTTACGAATAAAACACGCTCGGGTGTGCGTGGAAGGTGGAGAGAGCGAATGTCGAAAAACCTGAAGAAAAAATAGCGCCGGCCACACGTCGCGTGTCTGTGCGTAGAAAAATAAAAGATTATGTGCGTTTGCAGAAAACGAAAAACGAAAAACTCGCACCCGAAATCATGGAAATGGAAAATCGTGCGTTGACGTGAACGCGCAGCAACTGGAAATCGGGTTAAAATGGCAGAATGCAGATGTGATTGCACGCGCAGATATGGGAAATGGAGTAACAACGAGATGCGAGTAGGTCCAGAAAAAGTTGAGCAAAGCTGTCAAGCAGATGTACCGGTATCGGTTGGTGGCGGTGCTGAACCGGAAGCAACTGAGTTTTGTAAAAAAGTATTTTCATGCATCGGTGCGTCACAGGTACCTGCAGATTTAACCCCGACTTTCTATTTCAATACCGGTATTTACAGCTACGCGCAGCCCTAATTCGAGCCGATTTCCACTGGGTTTGACTACCTACCTTCCAAAACCAAGCATCGCTATGTCCTTACGTAAGCGACGCTTTGCTCTGTAAATCAGGGTGGTAATAATCAGTCCACGCATCCTCAGTCAGCGATCCCTCAACACGTCAGATACAGTGTCCCATTCCCGAAGGACGGACTTGAAAGCCGGATGTCAAGTCACCCTGCTTCTGAAGCCGACTGCTACGAGACGACTCAAACCATCGCATGGTCATATGGCCCTGGCTGCGTTGATCATCGTACCAGCGACAGTATGACGCACCTCTTGTTCATGAATAGCGCAGCTATTTATGGCTTCTAGTATAGCCAACGGTTGAACGGCGGTGGCGCAAAGCGTTTGAGGGTTGTCTTATGTAAGCTTCTCACGCCACGTGTGGAAAAGCGCTGCCGCGCTGTCCACTGGCATTGTCCACCGAATCCTTGAGGCGGTACGTCTTTCAGCGCAAAAATGCAGACTGACTATGGGGCTCCATACTAGTCTTCGTCCGCACACACACCCATGCCAATCGCCACCAACACCAGCACCTCCCAAACGCTCTCGGAAGAACAAGTCATCGATAGGTTCCATATGTTTCTGCAGTCGGCCCTTACGCAGGCGAGGGTCCAGAGACTGCTCGATGCGGATACGCTGGCGAGTGCGGAGGCGGACCTTATGATATCAGGTCCGTGATCGTTGGCCAGGGCATGCCGGGGACATAGCTTCCGTCCACCCGTCCATCCGCCGGTGTGAGCACGAGATACGTCTCCGGTGTCTAGCATGTCCTGGCCCAGGCATTCCATTCCCGCGCGACACGTATACTCACCCCGCCCCGCCCCCCCGCAGGTCCCGCAATATGTCTCTTCTTCGGTGCCCTCCGCTCCAGCATCCACCCCCCTTCCGTGCCACTCCCCCGCAGCCGCTTCGACAGATCCAACCCCCACCCCCTCTCCCTCTCGCGCACAACATGCCCCCCCGCCTTCGCGTCGTTTATCCAGGTCTGGGCCGCGACCGTCCCCATCATCCAGGGGCTGCCCCCGCCGCACCTGCTCGACCTCGCGCGCGTCATCTGCGACCTCCCCGCCCGCACCACGCCCGCGCATGCCGGAATAAATCGCATCGCGGTGAATCTAAGGGCGGTGGCGATTGAGATTAGCCAGAGGCGCACCTTCCAGGAGCGCTATCGGGTGGATTTGCAGGCGGCGCTGGATGCGGGGCAGGTCGGGAGCTGGGGGAGGAGGCGAGAGGGGGCGACGGCGCAGTTTATGCCGCCGCCGATGTATGTGTATGATGAGAACGACGCGTCGTCCACTGGGTTGCGCACCCCCGAGCCAGAGCCAGACCAAGAGCCGCAAGCAGAGCGTGAGCGGGAGTCAGACCCGCCAGAAAAACCCGACGCCGCCGACCCACCTGATGTCGGCAGCACCCTCTCCCAAACCACCTCCGCCCTCACCCTCATCCGCGAAACCCTCTTCGCCGCGCTCGCCGACGTCATCTCCAGCACGCCCTCCCTCCACGCCCTCCTCTCCACCGACCCCGCGCGCGCCTACTTCTCCAGCGTCGCCCTCGCGATCCTGCGCGTCTCCCTCACCGCCCTCACCCCCGCCGGCGCCGTGCTCAGCGTGCTCGGGCGCGAGCTGACGCTGCAGGACTGCCTGGAGGCGCTGAGGCCGCTGATGCGTGAGCTCGCGGCGGTGGGCGCGGAAGCGAAAAGGTGCGCCGAGGACGATGAGGATGCGATACGGCTGGTGGGGGAGGGGAGGGTGGTGCCGCAGCCGCGGATGGAGCGCGTGGTTAGGATGCTGGAGAGCGGGGTGGGGTGGGACGAGCAGGAGTGCAGCCCTGATGCCGACGAGTATGCGAAGGATGTGTTTGAGGTCCTCCACGCATTAGGATGACTACACCTGAAGGACTCTGACTCCGCTTTTTTTTGCTTCATCTGATACTCTACAAGATATTATACCCCTGGCTGTGATATCCTGTATTCTATGTGATGCCAGCATGGATGTAGCCATTAGGAATTATTTCTATTTGCAAAAGAAAAACATCTTTTCGAGGTTCGTGCCCATTCCAAGTCCTTGAGTCTACAGTGGTCAGTGAGTGTTCAAGTCGATTCCTCTGCCCCAAGGCTCACACGGTGGACATCGCACGACTGGAGTACTGTCTTTGAAGGAATCTCCACAACGCAAATATACCAGCACATCCGAGTCGAAATATCCTTGAACAGGACGTTGTTCCTCAGGCTTCTGGTGGTTTGAGCGGGAGTTGTTTATCGACCGACTCGCGTATAGTATATAAACGATGGGCGGACGAGCCGATGTTTGAAGAAGGATGTGCACCCGCAAATGTGAAGGTCCAGTCTTGCACGGAGCAATTTACCAGCACATCGAAGGTGTAAACTTAGTATACTTCCACAGGACGCTGCTCCTGATCTGATGATTTGAGCCAAAGTTGTTTGTCGACCGACCCATGCAATGGGAGCGTCAGCCAATGTTTGAAGAATCACGGCCGTTCTGGCCCGGCGAATCACAAATCAATAACATACTACCAAGCAGAACGTGAGTCTGATCAGTTGCACGTACACATCACATGGTCCGTAATTAGTAGGGAGCAGCATCTCGGTGTCTAGGTGTCCAAGGGTTACATTGACCCTGGCAGCTATATGGTGCCTGAGTCTAGGACATAGGTGAAGTTATCGTCGTCGAGATTTTTCACGAGGAGTTGGGAAAGGAAATGCAACTCAGGCGAAGGCTCTAGTGGAAGATTTGAGACCAGGCCAGACGGCCACCGTGGGCGGGGGCCTGGGGAATGCAGGGAAGGTGGGGGTTGAATTTATGGGTTATGGTCAGCAGAAGGACTCGTACTGAGCGCTGAGCATTGAGAATTGAGAAGATCTCGTCAGTCAGCCTGAGTCGTTCTACTAACGCTGGAGAGAGCAGGACAGTTGCCGAAGTTCACGCACAGGACGCTGCTCACCGCTCCTGATCTGATGGTTTGGGCGAGAATTATTGATCGACCGACCCATGCAATGGGAGCGCCAGCCAATGATGACTTACAGCCGTACTAGCCCGGCGCATTCCAAATCGACTTGAACGAGAACTAACATGGAGAACGTGAGTTCGGCTGCAGTCGGGGATCGACTGCACTGTTGTGCTTCCATGGGTAGTTGTGCGATATTTACCATCGTACTCAAGTCCCTATTGCGCAAATTCTGCATGTATTTTTTTGCCGGTACGGAAAGAATGAGTGTAAGCGCAAGGGTGCCTTTCGGGTCAAATCGTCGATGAGAACCGTGGTATAAGTAGCCATCCGGAAGAGTCAAGTACGCACAGGAATTAAGGTCCCACAGGAATTGGTCGTGCTCCCGCAACGCGGGGCTTAAAGTAAGACGAACAAGTAGAGTCCAATCAGGTAATTCGTGTTGAATATGAGCAGTTTTGCATTAAGAGTATGCTGCACGGAGGGAGACGGAGTAAGCAGAGGTGAGATATCATGAACAGCCGACATCGGCGAAACCGGAAAAAACTTATAAGCACCTTATAACGGTTTATAAGCTATGTAATATATGTCAGGTATATAATTATTATATATGACCTTACGAGGCCTCGTAGACCACTCTTTTTCACACAAGGTTATATAATCCCTCGGGAAGCACGGATAAGGCTTTACAGGTCCTGTAAGGCTTACCGCCGCTGAGATATACTTATAAGCTTGGCTATCCACTACTTTCTCTGGGAGGCATTGCGGATCCAAATAGGCCTTACACTCGGTTGTAAGTATGGTGTAAGTTGTTTGCAAGACATACGGTATTTGTATAATCAACATGGCTATTAATAAAATACACGGATGTGCGGTATGGGAGAGCGTGATGTAAGGCAACCAAAGGCAAGTGATACAAAGACCAATGGCGGCAGCCATGTGGCAGGTTGAAGAGAGCCATCATAGCCAGAGAAAGTGGACAGAGCAGAGCATATGAGAGTGATGGGATGAAGAGTGTAGTGACAATGAGCATCAGATGGATGAAGGGAGAAATTTGGATGCATACTGCGAGAACGGCGAGGTCGTTGAGAGACGCACCTAATTCAACTATGCACGTGCACTCCGATCCCACCAGTAACAAACGTGATGTTTGGCATTGGTGGGGTCGGAGTGCTCGACGCTAGGCAATGAAGACGAGGAAGGGAGGGGCAGAGGTGGGGCAGACAATGTGGTGGCCGAGCAGGCATATGTGGGTAGTGTAGTGGTGGCTAGGAGGCAACGGCAGGTGGGCTAAACTCATCAACAAGTGTATATATACGGTGTGTCTCACGTGACTCTTGAACATCGCCGACAACAATATCGGGGGACCAAAAATAGCTGTAAGTCAGGATATTCAGTCGGATTTATACCAGTATCAATGCTTACTAAGACCATATTGTGGATGTGTCGCGCCGATCGCACCTGACTGCGATGAAAAGGCCGAAAAAGGTAAGGAAGAGTCTGAAGCCGAATCAAGCAGCAAGGCCGAAGTTGGAGAAGAAGATGGGGGAGACGAGGAGGAAGACGAGGATGGTGATGGTGATGAGGGAGGTGAGGGAGAAGGCCATGACTCTGCAGCATGAGCCTCTTCAAGTTGCCACTGGGAATAAGCGGCGAGGGTACTTCATCATTGTAAGTGGGATAAAGGCTAAACACGTACTTAAAAGGGCTCCACAATGCTTAATGTTGATTTGTGGGCCTGTGGAATGATTATGATATACTACAAGGAGCCTCAAGTATTACCTGAGGATTGTAGGGGTATGTAACGCCTGCAACACCTTGTACGGCCCAAGCGTGTATGAGGCGCTGGCATGATTACAAAATCGGCAAGCGCTTATACGGTGGTATTATCGAATTCCGGTTTCGCCGATGGAATTGGTCGAGATGCTGCCATAGGCTCTGAAGACTAGTGGTCTGGTGCAAACGAGTGCGATTACTCCAGTTTGCTTTAGGGATTTCGAGCATGCAAAAGCTGGGTACTGTATGGGTGAATCGGAGGCCAACGAGAATGCGTCACGCGTGCGGCGTGACACGAATGTCGGTCAACTTAAGCCGGCACCTTGTGATTTCAATCGCTCATCATATACGCTCCAGCAACACATTTTTGTCAGGTGCTCATATTTAGTACATGCTGATCCGTGCCTTCTGCCAGGACATATTGTTTTCACGTGAATCAACTTCTCTCGTTGATAAAGCTTGAAACCCTCATGTTCTTTTCCGGGACTTCCTGCCTTGCGATGGAAAGGCTTTTACTACCAAGCCTTCAATTGCCTTGTCATCGAGCCTTGGCTTGTCACCGATGCGCCCCTTGCAGGAATCCCTGAGGTGTTTCCACAGAGTATATCTCCGCATGTATGTCCTGGCCTGCCCGTGGAGCATGCAGCCCTCGGGGCACAGCACCTTTGTCTCTCCTTTTTCTGGGCCAGCTATGGCCGCCGACCCATCCTCAATCCGTGTTCCCCTCATGTTCGCAGTTACTCCGGAAGGCGAGTCGGGTACTGGATCCGGCTGCATAGCCCGGGATCCCGCCATCAAACTGGCAACATTTTTTGCTGCCGGTGGGGTGTCCGTGGTGGTCCACGCGTCCCCCTGGTTGTAATATGAATGTTTAGGTTGGATGGTGGGCCTGTAGCATGCGCCAGGGTTATATCTCTGTCTGTCGAACACACGCGAAGGCACGCACATGTTTGGCCCACCATCTGGGTAGTCATCGCCTCCGCTATCATAAGAGCAAGAGGTATTTGCCTGATACGCTGGTGCGCCATTGTCTCGGTACCACGCGTATTCTTGTGGTCGAGACATGCCCAGTGTCTTGAACGCTTATGAACTAGGTCAGATACTTCTGTCCCATTACACAAAAAATTCTCTGCCTACCTGAAGTAATCAATGAGAGCGGCGTATGACAGGGTTGTCCAGTCAATCTCCTCGCTGGGAGCCACACTGCATGACATCGACCCAAGTTCTTGGGCGACACCCTCAGGAGCGTTGTTGTTTGTGGACCGCTCTTGCGGTAGATGAGGCGGTCCAGTCTCCTGACACCTGATAAACAGGTCAGATATGTGCTGTTACACAGAAAAGGTCTTTGCATACCGCAGGTATTCCGCACCATTCCCAGCTGTCTGAGCACTCTGCGGGAAGTCCCGCCTCACAAAGTGATGATATTCTGACCTGTGTGTGGGCCAGTGAGTTTTTCTGCGCTCTGACAGAAACACGAAACGTACTGAGAAGGTTGGCCGAGGTTGTTGGGCCGGGCCGGGAAGGCCGAAGTGTCAGGTGACTACATTTGCCATCCGCTGTTCTGGACATTGCCTCTCCTGATCCATCCGGTGCTACGATACCGCAGCCTGCCAAAACATTGTTAGTGGCATACGCCCCAAGCTCGAGCATGAATGCTTACTCTTGTTTGCGGGAGGTAGGGTATATACATGCCAGGATGCTTGCTTGGGCCCGGAACTGATGGGTGTAGCCCATAAGGGTTTGGGGCAGTGTACTGATCATAGGTGCTAATGCATCGTGGTATCATATGTCAGCGTGCAGAGATACGGCATTGAATGGCAAGACTCACCTGCGCCCAGAGGTATTGCTGTAGTAGTGCATGGTATGGGAGAGTCAGAGTATGTTGCGACAGGGAAAGGAACGCATGTCCTTTATATATCTACTTGGGTCAACACACGAATAGTCATCCTAGTACACGCCTGCGTTGAGTCCGATACCCTGGGAACGGCATTATAGAGTTTACGTGTCAAAAACGTGGATACCTGACGGCATCCAGTCAAATGTAGACCAAGCTCAGATCGATCCTGTCGAGTCGCAATAATAGGGTGTCCCTGACACGATAACCCTAGCTTCTAGCGAAGAATATCTAAGCATGTTTTGGGCACTCACAGAAGCCGGAGAAAATATTCCACGTGAACAAGTGACATCGGGGTTTAGTAAAAATGTTTACCGGATGGCGTTGGACTTCGACCTGTGAAGCTTGAAGGCTTGTAAGAAGCACATGGCTGTTGTGTTCCGGCGCACCTATTTCAAAATGTTACAGCCGGAGCATGACTTTCTCGGAACCCCAATACTTTATCATCATGAATCGCCGGGTGATCGCCGTTCTCCAAGTTCATGGTGATTATCAGTGCACGTGAGCGCTCCCGTTTTCGCTGGAGTCCCATTGCAGTTGGAGCAGGCCTGATAGGTTGGCAATAGGGATACATATCTTACTGCTGCGTCAAAGGATGGGCCCAGTCGATCATGATACATATCCATGAGGTTTGTCCTTGTCATCCCACACTGCAGAAAGCACCGGCACCTAAAAATCAGATGAAACGGAACTTGAGTTTCAGTACAAAACCAGCTCAAAACCAGTGCTTGAGCACTGATTTTTAGCTCCTGAAGCGTTCTCGGCCCCTTTGACCATGAACTGATTTCTAGTAGTGAAAATGTCCCACTTTGCACTGTTTTTTTAGCTCAAAATGAACTGAATTCTAGCTTGTTTAGGACTAATAAACAGTACATTCAGAACTACTTTTTAAGTACAGACATCATTGCCTAGCGAGAGCTCGGGGTATGCATATCGCCAGAGTCAAACATAATTAGGAGCTCCGTGTCTGCCATAAAGTGCCCCAGACACATTCTGTATCATAATGTATCAGGCGATGTACCAGTCAGTGGGTGATAGATGTCTCGCAACGCACCATAGACCGAAACCGAAAGCGGTGAGGCATGGATCTGTGGTAAATATTAAGGGGGTACAAGGATGACGGCGGGTGCAAGGCGGCGCCGGCTAAGGAGGGGCCAGTAAGCAAGGGGAGTAAGACTTGGGTGGAGAGATGGGACGTACCAGCATATGCCATTGCAGCCATGTTCTGCACCATCTCCTTGTCGATCTTCGCGTCGGGGTGGAGGCTCTCATCGAGTAGAGTCGACGTGAACGACGGGAGGGCCATTCTTGCTGCCTGGTGACGTCAAGCGATCAGCACCAGGCAACATGTCTTGAAACCGCCTCCTCGTTGAGAAGCGCCCCAACAATGCTTCCTCACACTGTTCAAATGCAGTCTGCACGATGAGTGAGCCAGTCTCATGGCAGGCCAGTGAGACCCATTTACCTGCTAGTGACTTATTAACACTATAACAATTTACAATTGAGTGCAACCCAAGTGAAAAACATTCTAGAATACGACTTACTATGCGAAGATCGGAGGCGCCAGGAGAGCCCATATTATCTTGCTCCAAACATGCGCAGAATGCTTGTTGAGCAACGTTGAAAAGGGGTCGCCAAGGAGAAGTTCCGACACAATGAGGAGCTTGATGATGTGTGAACTGGGACGAAACCATACAGCAGCTATAGGAAAACTTACCCTAAACATCCTCCTCACAGTCCAGTGCTTTCTGCACAACATGGGTTCCGTAGCAATTCGTGGTAAGTTCAACGACTTGTCCCCTACATGGAAGATTGAGGTCGAAATAGAGGCATATAAGAGTAATTTTACAACCCTCATGCACCGTACAATTTTCATCCTATCGGCGAGCTCACAGGAGGTTCCAAACAGCGTTGCACAGCCCAGTTTCCAAACCCATTCGTCTATGGAGGTATAGACTTGAGCGGTGGGAAAAGTAGAGAAATAATGTATACCATAATCCCAACGCCCCTCTGACTGACAGCATCAACAACTTTCTTCCTCTCGGTAGCCTCTGCGATCTTGAGCTCCTGCTGGAAAAAAATGGACGCTTGCTGGTCGGATAATTTGACAATACGAGTTATAAACTGGGAGTATGGTGGCACTGCGGTTGGGGAGAACAGATGGATAGGCTGTCACAGAAAGGTGCTGACCGGTTCTGTTAGTTCTCAAAATACTAACGTACCTCATTGACATGCTTGTCGGAAATATTGGAGGAGGGATCGTTGATGTACGTGTTGTACACAGGGGATTGGTTGAGCGAACGCCCAACTCACCATCTTCCTTTTCACAGCCTCAATCGGTCTCTCTATCAAATTGCGCAACAGCTTCCACCACAAAGAACAGCTGGGACAGCTACCTGGGGTGGTGGTGGAGAACCTGGGATCACTCAGGTTGGGGCTGAGCGTGCAGGCGGTCCGGTAACTGTGCAGGAGGGATCAATCTCGCGTGTGCGGTCAGGCTGAGTTCAAGACTCTGCCCAACCAGGGCACGGGTGTAAGGAGGAGAGTGGGAGAAAAATACTATGTGCGCTACGACGAGGCGAGTTGAGGGGCTGACCGTGGTGGCGATGGCGAGAGCGAAGGATGAAGAGCGCGCATACATTCGTTCTTGCATTAGTCAGCCAGGTTGTACTCCGACTTGTCCTGTGCCTTTCGCCTTCCGTGAAATCAATTATCTTGCCTACTAGGTATTAGCGCAACTCGCGATCATACCCCAGACACTTGCACTAGTACTTAGTTGACTTCTGGAGATTGATCATGATTAGGTAATAATAAAAATCTCATTCATCATTTGGACTTTGCATTTTTTCCTGTACCTAAATTTCAGTACTTGGATAGTACTGATTTTTAGTGCTCTGTGAAATTATCTTTTGGGGACTAAATTTCAGTACAAGTCGCTTCTGTAATTTAGCTGTAGTGCAAGCGGAACTGAAATATAGTGCTTATTCTTTCTACAGTGCCCAGGTTAGGGCTTGGCGCCGTACCGTATACGTGTACAGCTGTACATTGTACGGCGACATTACGGCCCCATCTGTACCGTATGTTGGGCTGCTGGAACCCTGACGGTACAGATACGGCAGTCATACGGCCGTCGTATGGAAATACGGGGTTTCCAAGGTACTTAGGTGTATTTACAGACCTAGTAGTCACTCGTCAAATACTTCAACTCTCCCCGCAGCCAACCACAAGTTCTGCTCGACCATTATGACTCGGTATGTATTGTTTCTGCTTCAAACTCACGCGATGCAGTGATATTGTATCCCAAATACTCAGCAAGCCATCTTGTCAAATGGTAACGTCAATACAACCCATACGGCAAGAACGGGATTTCACACGCACTGCGGCATGTTGCTTGTGCCTGCTGAATATCTTGGAGGAAAACACCAGGTCCCCTGCGCCTAACTTTGATATTTTGAACTAGGACAACATTTCTCACTTATCTGACGGCAGGTCTGTCACTCAGCACGTTGACTTGACAGTGTCAATTACCCCCGGACACAGCCATACGCTGCAAGCCGTTGTTGCCACTATCCTAGGTATCAAAGCGACTGCGTTCAGAGTGCATCCCGCATTTGTTTCGAGAATATCATCATACACTTTGCAAGCCAGGAAATTTGATTCACAAGAAATTTAGGTCCTTTATCAAGTATGTATCTGTTAGCCATCCATGCATCTGACTGAGAGGAGACATTAAAACAAAAACAAAAAACCTCTATAATTTATTCGCGAGGGCCTTACAGAGTACTGGGAATCGAGGATGTTTGTGTATATCCTCGTGAGATAGAGCATCAAGTTCTGGCAGCAAAGGAACTGTGGGAAGCCTTTCATGACATGACCTCCGTCACAAAATGTATCTATAAGCGAGCCGCAGGTCCAGACAAGACATTTGTCGAAGCGTTGACTACGATCCCTTTACTCACATCATTTGAACTGGTGGACACGATTTTTCAAAGAACCCAGAACCCAGAATTTAATTGGATCACTGGCCTTACTCGAGTGGCATTCCACTTCAGCGATTATTGGCGTAATCACACCCCAAAGGCTCGCTGGGATCTTGCTGTGGTGCAGCATGAGGCATACTACCTCTTGGTATTACTGTCTGGCTCGGCGCCAACGTTGGAATATGTCGAGATACCTGGAGAAATCGCCTGCCCAGAGGAAATGTCAGAGTGTTATTGGCCTCGTCTATGACATCTTGTTCTGCACGGCGTGGTCCCAGATAGGCCATTAATCCCTCTACTTCGTCAGGCGCCATCATTATGCATACCAATAGAGATCAACGCATACAGCACCGTTGATGGTCACGCTCATGGCTCTCTGTCCACCCTCTCCGGCCCCTGCCAATATCTCGCCAGAGCGTCCATGCCAGGCGCACCCGTGGGGAGGATCTCCATGAGGAGCGTGTCCGTGCGGCACATGCAGAGGTACTCGAGGAGAGGGTGCAAGCGGTGGACGGTGGGAGGTGCGCGCGGTAGATGGCCAAGCGTGTGGTTGGAAGTATTTAGTAGCATGGACTTGGTGTACAGGTATTTATGCAGTATTAGGCAATGTTTGAGGGATAGTTACCTTACATAACTGCGTCACCCGTACACTGCGTATATACGGCCGTAAACGGCCATAAGTCGTACGGCCTTGTACGGTGGTCATATATGCCGTAACCGTAATACGGTCAGAACAGGCAAGTTGAACTTCGGTACGGGTACAGGTCCGTAATACGGCAGCCGTATATATGGCTCATACAGGGACGGTGCCGAGCCCTAGCCCAGGTGCCCCGTGGCTACTTGACATTACTAATCACCGCGTTTTACGGGTTAGTATTTGTAGTCCGAATACGTGCAAATAGCTCAGTTACTGCTGGCGTTCGGGAGTATTCTGAGTTCAACAACGGCGGGTAAACTGACGCCTCTAACGCGTGCAGTTTGGATTAGTCTGCGGATGCACAAAGAAATATAATTTTGATTGTCACTCCAAATTATATATATATTTTATAGTATGAATTCATGAACTCCTCATACTATGGGCCATACACCTATTCAGATCCAAGTTACAGCAAACCTATACATGCAAACATTATACTCACAATACAATTCACCGCGTTTTACGGGTTGGTATTTGTAGATCAAGTCCTCATGAACCCATAAGAATGTAGCGTTATGTACACGTAATTGAAGTTATTCTTACATAATCTCTGGTTCGAGTATCTCGGCACAGTTGGATGTCTGAATACCCCAGACCGAACCAGAATCCAACAGAACGTCGGTACTTGGGCCAGTGGATCGCATCGAGAATTCCCCATGAGGTCAGTCCTCTAAATATGTTTAAATCTCTCTAAATTAACCCAGTACTCATTACCGATCGGTCTTCGAGCACCCGGCCATTGCTTCAAACATGTGTAATCATCCAAAAGTAACACCACGCCAATATGACTAGAGATTGAGTGAGGTAAAATATTCTTAAGTCCTTTCGGATCCCGACGTTACATAATATTAAGAGTACAACGTACGCGTGTACACCTTCCTCTCTCACCCTCGACCACCGGCGTGATATGTCCCAAGCTCGCAAGGCCGCAGCCTCGGAGAGAGCGGTAAGTAATTCTTATGTGTATTAAGTCTGGTTCGCCTTCTAACTCGCAAATGCATGTTAGAGGCAAGCTGACCAACGACTCGTCCTGTGTACATGCCCGAGCTGCGAAGAAAGCCCGGAACAGCATGCACCTCCTGGCCGAATGATCACCTTGCGGCATATGGTGTCGATTTTATCAGTACGTGGGTTGGCTGGCTGCAATGACCGTAACAGCATGAAGCGTTAAAACACGATTTAGACAGGATCAATGGTTACTTGCCCGGGCGACCAAGTCGCGGATAGAGGGAAGGGAGACCACAGGCGCAAAGACAGCCACCTCGACTACATTTTCGTGTCCACGCATTTCTGCCTTCGTAGCGCCTGACTCCACGTCTAATATCCGTGCGGTCTGTGAAACTTGAGACCTTGATCCGATTGACCATATGTGACTTACATGATCATGAGAACATGTGAGAATCAATTTCCCATCTAAGCTCGACAAGGCGCAACGAATCCAATCTGTATGGGAGTTTAAAACTTTGATGCAGTGTCTGCGAGAGGAGGTCATGTGGGGACGCAAGTTTCTAAATCATGCATACGTCGATGCTATGCTCCATATCCTGACTGTCTGGTCCCTGCTTGCGCTCACAACACGATCATCGCCCGGCAGAAATCGGGCAGAGGAGACGGAATGTTCACGGATGGGGACAAGAATACATTGTATCATCTCTATTGTGCGCAATGCGCAACATGCAGCTGAGGAATAAGTTATGTTTCCCCGATATGAATAATCCCTCTCTGTACGTCCCTGGTCCCTCTAATCCTCCACATGCCCACTCTCATGATCTTCTTCTCCGTCATCAGCTCCATCACCAACTTGTTTCAGAACCTGCAGGATGTTGATCTCTTCGAAGTCGTCGAAATTGGGAGGGTTGTCGAACGAAGACCATGACTGTACGTACTCTCTGTGCTCACCTTCCTTCATCTCAAACCACCATGGCTCATTGATCATGAAGGGGTACGGAGCAGTTAAGGCAGGTTCGTGAGTGCTTCTACCCGACTTCTTGATGCGCTTATACTTGGAACTCTGACGCTCAGCCGAACTGAGGGAGAGATAGTGGATACGGCTGAGCTCGTGTAAGAGGCCGGATGCCTTTATTTCAAATGGTGTTATTCCATGATGATTTAGTCACGGTGCGCACTTACATAATCATTGCGCCATTCTGGTCTTACCACCTCCAGCAGAGCGAGATCGTCATGAAGCTTGATATCACCAGTGATTCCCAGACGATGCAGGCAGCTTGTCCGCCATGCCGTCATGAATTCTTGCCTCTCGTGCGCAGTCTCATGCTTGTTTATTCCTTCTGGCTCACTATCCTCATCCGACATCCAGTCGACATGCAGGACCGCTGTTGGATTGAAGCCGTAATTGGCTACAAATTGGGGAACTGCAGCAAGTCGCCATCCCATCTTCTGCAGGTCTATATGTGAGACATTCATTTCAGCTCCGAATGTCAGAGTCACTCATGTCCTCTCGCCTGCGCCTGTGATGGGAATTTTTTCGGTTAGTTTGTTCCATCTTTTTCTTGAAGCTATCTGTCTGTGCCTGATATTTTGTAACGTAGCCCCGGAACATTGTCTTAGCGAACTCGTAGAGCAAAGCCCGCTTGAACGGGACGGAAGAGTACAGGTCAAGGACAATGTCAGGTGGATTATCCTGACGTGAAGGTGAGCTAACACGACAGTGGTACTTGAGCTTATAACTTACATTTATTTCATGCACAGCGAGATCGGCTGTCTTGCCAAGTATGGCGCTATTAGTTTGGTGGTTTACATCTTCGGTGAAGTTGGGCGTCATTAGTTCCATTCCACTTTCATCTAACCGTGGATCAGCTCCAGGTTCAAGAGGATCTGGCAAAGGAATTGGATCGGCAATTTTTTTCTGCGTAACCCGTATTCCAGTGAGGTCCTTGAAGATCCTACGCACGATATTCTTCGGTAATGTTTATTCAATGTAACCAACTACGTTGTAAGAGTACTCACCTGCAACTCGCCCTTAAGCTCTTTTTCCTGCTTAGTTAGGTCCTTCAACTTCGTTTTGGCAAGAAGACGACATTTGTCATGATTCGATGTTGGCACCACCCCACCGCCCTTCCTGCCACTAACATGCTTGAAAGATCGTCCCCTTTGAGGCAACTGCGATCGCCTGCTTGTGGATCGCATTGGAGACCCCCCAGCTTCATCATTCGATTCATCTATGGGGTGCAACCAATTTATAAATACACATGCGTGTATTGGTGTGACGCACCTTCTCCCACTCCACCCGGTTTGCGTGCATGTCCCTTCAACGCTGCAGCAAGATCTATTTCCACCTGACCATGAGTACTAGGCATGGCCGGCGAGGTAAGCGGCCGTCATGCTTCTTTGATGATTCCGGGGCAACTCACTTTACAGGGAGTTCGTTCAAAGGGCCGTCAATACTATATGAGCAACTGTGAGTAATTGACACCAGACTGGGATGTCGTAGTCATGCTTACCGTCCCATCTTTGTAAGAATGTGATTGCTGTGTGCATCACCATCCCCTATGTCATTCGCAGCGCATGCATTTGGAGAAGCTAGAAATGATATTGACGAAGGTGAGTGAGGCCTTACCAGTGCCAGGATCTTACCAGACGTTATAGCATTATTTGCAGTTTTCTTAGCAGTCTTAGTAGAAGTGCTGCCGACTAAGAGAGGAGATGATAAGTGCGTCGTAATAATTTATTGACATTGGATCATGTGTCGCTTACCAGGTACGCTAGTGGGCTTAGAAGGGATGGGCCTCGGTCTTACAGTGTCTTCCTCCACCGGGGCGGCACGGGCAATTTTCGTCTGAAAGAGCTTAGAAGGGCTGGTTAGGCTAGAATCACTCTCAGGCTCGGTCTCAGATTCCTCTCCAGCAAGATGCTCCTTCCAGAATGCCTCACGCGCATCGGCCGTTAGCCTGCACCAGTCGCGGTGCAGTGCGGCACTTTTCAGGGTCGGCGGGGGCTTGCCGTATGGGTCAGGTGGGAAGGGGTTGCTCTCCTGCATGAGCTCTAGCGGTGGTACAGGTGCAGGTAGAGGAATGGTCTCTTGTGGCCGCGTTTGGATTTTTCTTTTCGATGACGCAGTGCATTTATATTACATGATGACGCTGCGCATGTGTATGTATGTGGGGAATTGGTGACATTTGTACTCTAATTAGTACATGCGCTTTCAATGGCATGAGCACATTCTGACTAGATAAAAAGGGCTGTGTCTATGTGTACTAAGGTAAATGGGTTATGAGTTAAATGTTTGTGTGCATAGGTTTGCTGTAACTTGGATCTGAATAGGTGTATGGCCCATAGGATGAGGAGTTCATGAATTAAAATATATATATAATTTGGAGTGACAATCAAAATCATATTTCTTTGTGCATCCGCAGACTAATCCAAACTGCACGCGTTAGAGGCGTCAGTTTACCCGCCGTTGTTGAACTCAGAATACCCCTGAACGCCCACAGTAACTCAGCTATTTGCACATATTCGGACTACAAATACTAACCCGTAAAACGCGGTGATTGCCACAGTACACATATACACAACCATTTTCATCATAGTCAGAATGTGCTCCTGCTATTGAAAGCTCATGTACTAATTAGAGTACAAATTCTCGCATACATACACACGCAATATAATATAAACACGCTGCGTCATCCAAAAAAAAGAAAAACACGTCCACAAGAAATTAATCCTTCACCTTGCACTGCACCTGCACCACCGCCACTAGAGCTCATGCAGGCGAGCCATCCCTTCCCACCCGACCCATACGGGCAGCCGCCACCATCCCTGAAGAGCTCTGAAACCGAGTCTGAGAGTAGTTGCAACCTAATCAGCTCTAAGCTTCTGAGAACTTCCAAATAAAGTACCCCACGCCGCCCCGGTGGAGGAAGAAACCACGAGTACGAAGCCCGTCCCTTCTAAGCCCACTAGTGTATCTGGTAAGTGACATATGATCCAATGAACTTATTATGACGCACTTGTTATCTCCTCTCTTAGTCGGCTTCGGCTAAGACCGCTAAGAGCTCAAAATCAGCCGATAATAAGTCCCAACGTAGGCCCTAATTTAATTGAAATACACTTACAGACTGGCTTTATAAATGGACGCCCCGAGATCAGAGTCATGGACTGAATGCTGTGTAACAACACACATATAGCCAACAGACCGAGTCCGAGAAACACGATGACACGGCACTTACACGGGCTCAAGTACCACCTCGCGCACGGCGTGTGCTGCTTTGCGCCGCACGGCCCTGTGGTGGAAGCACTGAGGAGGGCAAGTGGGAGCGCGTGGAAAGGTCGTGGATGTGTGCAGTGGACGGGGACGTCGATGGGGGAGAGCAGGAGGGGCGGGGAGGAGAAGAAAGGCTGCGAGAGGCGGTATAAGATTTTAACAGACTGCGTGAGTGGAACAGGGGAAGATGCAGACTCAATAGACTCAGGTGCAGCAGGTGCAGGACCCTCCACATCAGAGGCCCGGTGGGAACCGCAACTGCTTCCCGCACAAGCAGCGGCAGCACGCGGCCCCTGTGCTGTCCACGCTGTCGCCGTGGGCACATGCACCCGAACCCGGACACGGTGGCGCACACGCACACAGCCCCACACATGCACGCACCCGCGCCCTTCCCTGCGCCGTCGCCGCTCTCGCCATTCCCCCGCGCACTGTGGTTCGTGGACGTGTGGTGCGTGCGCGCTGCGGGGCACAAAAAGCGAAAAGCAGACATGTCCATGACCGTGATGTGTCTGCCCAGTGCTACTGGCCCACACGGGGCGAACGCATCACGGTCATGGTGGTGGTGGTGAGAGAGGAAGAACGAGTGTACTCTAATTACATAAGGTCGGGATCCGAAAGGACTTCAGAGAATACTAGTACTTAGCTTACTGTATTAAAACTTTGTTCTATATGTTGCAGGCATATAAGCCCTTGGAAGGGCATGGTGTTGCTTTAGGATGAATATATGTGCTCGCAGCAATGTTATGTTATTATGGGGTGTTCGAAGACCGATCTGTGATAAGTGCTTGGCTAATTTAGAGATATTTAGAGATATTTAGACGACTGACCTCGTTGGGGATTCTCGATGCGATCCACTGGCCCAAGTACCGACGTTCAGTCGGATTCTGGTTCGGTCTGGGGTATTCAGACGTTCAACTGTGCTGACATACTCAAACCAGAGACTATACAAGAATACCTTCAATTATGTGTAGATAATGCTACATTCTTATGGGTTCATGAGGACTTGATCTACAAATACTAACCCATAAAACGCGGTGAATTCCACTTCTCAAAGACCACATGTCACCGGCCGGCATTCCAAGTTTCCGATGCCACGCCTTGTTATACACTTACATACTGCAGCAGATCGCAGGTTTGTGCTGTGAGAACGTTTAGGTTCTCTCTAGCGTGCGGACTGGTAACTGGACATGGCATCTCAGTGGTTTTCCTCCATGCATGCTCGTTTGCTCTTGGTGGGTGTAGCTAAACACCTTGAACGTGTTTCATGTTGGGGTTATCGGGGATAAGCTAGAACACAGTCAGGGTGGAGGGGAGATCGGTCAGGGTGTTGTCTCATGTCAGTAGCCTCGGGCATATGCCCGAGGCCGTATATAGTGCAGAACCATAGTTAGCGGCACCTCAGTGAACTACCTCATTCACTGAGGTGCGTATCCTTTTCTATCGGCATCTAGATATAAAGCCACTCACTCTGTTGATAGCTTCTATATCTAGGTAGAGTACTAATACATACTCAGTGAACTACCTCGTTCACTGAGCTTCTATATCTAGACTACTGCGCATAACCTCCACAGGTTATGGGCCCCGCAGAGCCCACCATGCCATCCTCCACCTCGAAGTCGTTCGCCATCCCAAAGCTGGCTCGGGATGGCACGAATTGGGTAACGTGGAAAAGTCAGACACTAGCGACGACTCGAGGTGCCAGACGGCACCTAGAGGGGACCGATAGGATCCCCCCGACGCTCCCCACGTACCCAACTGGCCACACCTTGACGGAGAAGGAGGAGGAGGAATTAGAAGAGCTGGAAAAACGCTGGGACGACTATCACCAGCGCAAGGTGACTATCAAGGTGCAGATCTTCACCACGGTGCCCGATAGCGTCCTCATAGAGGTACGGAACCTGGACACCGCGAAGGAGGTCTGGGACGCCGTGTGCACGAAGCACGAGGCGAAGGCCCTCACTGTCAAGGTCGACATGCGCCGACGCATGTACGAAATGAAATGTGAGGACGACTCGAATGTCCGCACTCACCTAGAGTCGCTCATGAAAATGCATGAACAACTGGCAAGCATGAATGCGGCACTCACCGACGACAATCTAGTGACCATCATCCTCGGTTCGCTCCCGAAGTCCTATCGCCCACTGATAAACGCCATCACGATGTCTGCAACGCACACGAAGGCAAAATTGGAACCCGATCAGGTGGTGGAAACGCTGATTGACGAGTTTGAATGACTTACCATCGAAGAACATCAGCTCAAGGCCAGCGAGAACGCACTGGTAGCAGTGAAGGGCCACGGAAAACCACAGCCACGCAGCGGAACCTCCAGCAGCGCTAGGACTGACTTAGAATGTTGGAACTGCGGTAAAAAGGGGCATAAGAAGGCAGATTGCCGTTCTAAGGCCAAGAAGAAGGATAAAAAAGAGGGTGACACTGACAAGAAAGGCACCGACTCGGCAAACACAGCGACGGGAGGCGAGGAATTCGCCTTCACGACGACGTTCGCTGGGACCGCACTCGCACTAGGAACGAGTCCGATAACGGGCCACGAGGTCGACGTCTACGACTCAGGAGCGTCAGGGCACATGTCACCAGACCGGCACCGGTTAGTTACCTTCAAAGAGATTGCGCCAGGCGCGATCAACGCCGTGGACAAGACGATATTCCAGGCTATCGGGATAGGGAACATGAGGATAGGCATCCCCAACGGGAAGACAACGATGCACGTTACCTTGTGGGACGTGTTGTATTGCCCAGATCTGGCATTCACGTTGATATCCCTCACACACTGCGACACTGCCGGTTACTCGGTCCTCCTGAAGGACCGACAGTGCCTGATCCGAGACTCGAGAGGGGCGCTGATGGGGCAGATCCCACTCTCGAACGGACTCTACAAGGTAGAGCATAAGTCAGTGGCTGCGCCGGCAAATACAATAAGGAAAACGCTCACCATCGACGAGCTGCACCGGCGCATGGGCCATATATCCCCGCTGATCGCCCGGAAACTCGTCCGGGACGGTACCATAACAGGGCTAGACTTGGATGCATCAAGTCAGCCGAGTTTTTGTAAGGCATGCGCACAAGCTAAGCCTACGCGCAAGCCGGTCCTGCAGGCGAGGGATGGACCGCGAGCCTCCACATTCGGTGAAAAAGTCCACTCCAATGTCTGGGGACCGGCAAACCCCCAGAGCTACGATGGCAAGGAATATTTTGTCAGTTTCACTGATGACCACAATAGATGGACCTACCTCGTCCCGATGGCACGGAAAGCCAAGGCGTTCGGCTGCTACAAACAATACGAGGCGTGGGTCGAGACCCAGCATGGCGTGAAGGTAAAACGCCTGCAAACGGATCGCGGCGGTGAATATCTTTCGCAGGAATTCACTACGCACCTTAAGTCGAAGGGAACGGTATGGAGTCTCACCGTACATGATACGCCAGAGGAGAACGGGGTGTCGGAGCATCTGAATAGAACACTGTTAGAGCACGCGCGAGCTATGATCCTGACAGTGGACTTACCCAAGTTCCTGTGGACCGAGTCAGTGCAGCACGCGGTGTGGTTAAAAAATCATACCTCGACGCGCGCGCTCGACGGCAAAACGCCATACGAGCTGGTACATGGCACAAAACCCGATCTCACGGACCTACCTGAGTGGGGCACAACAGTATTTGTGCTGAGGGAACATTCCAGCAAGCTGGATGCAAAGTCGGACGAGGGCAGGTGGATGGGGTACAGCAACGAGAGTAAAGGGCACAGGGTTTACTGGCCCGGAAAATGCCGCATCACGGTCGAACATAACGTCACGTTCGACACCCCTATCCTTGTGACTCCTGCTGACGCACTGGCTGAGGGGGAGTCTGACCCTCAGGGCAGCCAGGGCGCCAGCAGCAGCATCCATCAGGCCCAAAGACCACCGCCGCTACCACCAGGACTCCCAGAACAGACCGCGCGGATCGACCCGCTCGAAGGGTTCGAGAGGACGGACACACCGCCAGACCCGCCGCAGGGCAGGGGCCAGCGCACGTGAAAGCCATCGGCGTACGTGCGAGGGATCGCGGACGGCGCAGGCAGCAGTACGGGCCGCGCAAACGCGCCCGCCTACCCGCGTGGATTGCCCTTACCCACAGACGGCACGGCCTTGGCTGTTCTGGCAGAGCTGGACAGTGGCATCGCCGCCGAGCCCGAGGGGGAGACGTGCTGCCCCTTCGAGTACTCGATGGCAGCAGCGGCACGCGACGCAGGGGATGACCCGGTCAGCGTGACTGACGCGCGTTCCCGCGACGACTGGCCGCTATGGGATGCCTCGATCAAGCGCGAGCTGCGCCAGCACGCAGATCTAGGTACTTGGGACTTGGTGGAACCACCGGATGGTGCGAGCATCGTGGGGAGCAAGCTTGTCTTCCACTACAAGCGCGACGCGAGCGGTCAGGTCGTAGCACACAAGACCAGACTCATCACGCAAGGGTTCTGACAGACCGAAGGGATTGACTACAACGAGACATTTTCCCCCACCGCCAAACTCTCCGCCATCCGTATTATAGCCGCCATAGCAGTCAGGAACGACTGGGAGCTGGAGCAAACCGATATCGACGGCGCGTACCTCAACGCGCCGATCACGGAAACGGTTTACATGCGTCAGCCCAAGGGCTATGAGGTCGCTGGCAGGGAAAACCACGTCTGCCGTCTTAACTGCGCGATCTACGGATAAAAGCAGTCGGGGAGGGAATGGTACGACATGTTGTGCGGAATTATGTACAGGTTCGGTTTCACGCGATGCGAGGCGGAACACGCTGTGTTCCACCAATACGCTGACCAGGATGCGCTCATTGTCGCCGTTGATGTCGACGACCTCACCATGGCAGGCAACTCGAGGGCCACGATCCGCAGATTCAAGGACGAGCTGCGCACCGTCCTCAAGATTAAGGACATGGGGGATCTACATTGGTTATTGGGGATCGAAGTCAAACGGGACCGTGAGCTGCGAACTCTCTCCCTCTCACAGCGCACTTACATCGAGAGGATTCTCGAGTGATTCAACCTACAGGATGCCAACCCCTTGACCACGCCACTCGACCCCCATCATAAGCTGTCCCTATCGCAATCCCCGTCCACACCCTGGCAACACGACGACATGCGCAACGCCCCCTACAGGGAGGCCATCGGTTCCCTAATGTACGCGGCGCTGGGCACGCGCCCCGACATATCCTTCCCCATCTCCTTCCTCGCGCAGTTCATGCAGAATCCGGGGAGGGCACATTGGGAGGCGGTAAAAAGGGTCTTTCGTTACCTGAAGGGAACGAAAGACACGTGCCTCATCATTGGAGGGACGGGACAGGGCCTAGAGGCGTTTTCAGACGCAGATTGGGCCTCACAGGAACACAGACACTCTATTTCTGGTTACATATTCACGATCGACGGAGGAGCGGTCTCCTGGAGCTCGAAGAAGCACCCTATCATCGCACTTTCGACGACGGAGGCTGAGTACATCGCGGCAACGCACGCTGCGAAGGAGGCTCTCTGGATTAGGACCTTTATCGCGGAAATCGCGCGACCACTCAAGGAGCCCGCCACGATTCACTTAGACAATATCTCTGCTATTTCTATCACGAAGAATGACGCCTACCACCCTCGTACCAAACATATTGATATTCGCTACCACTTCATACGGGACGCCGTTCGCAGGAAGCTCATACAGGTCGACTACGTCCCTACCGCTGACATGGCGGCGGACATGTTCACCAAACCCCTAGCCCGGCACAAGGTGGAGTACCTGAACTCGCTGGTAGGGATGCATTCCACTTAAGGGGGAGTGTTGGGGTTATCGGGGATAAGCTAGAACGCAGTCAGGGTGGAGGGGAGATCAGTCAGGGTGTTGTCTCATGTCAGTAGCCTCGGGCATATGCCCGAGGCCATATATAGTGCAGAACCATAGTTAGCGGCACCTCAGTGAACTACCTCGTTCACTGAGGTGCGTATCCTTTTCTATCGGCATCTAGATATAAAGCCACTCACTCTGTTGATAGCTTCTATATCTAGGTAGAGTACTAATACATACTCAGTGAACTACCTCGTTCACTGAGCTTCTATATCTAGACTACTGCGCATAACCTCCACATTTCGTACCCACCATTCCACATACCAATAGCTCTTCTTCAGTTCCGCCCTTGTTTGACCTATTCCCTTGTGTTGCGAGGAAGGCCTGTGGGAAGCTTCTTCTGCAAGCAAGACATCATTCATAAGTATCTGGAGAGGTGTGTAGACTTTGGAGGCGACGTTTGGTGCCTTCAGAATACGCTTCCAGCGGGAGGTCTGCATATTGTAATTTCGCTGCTGCGTCGCCGATATATGAGGTTTCCCGGTGGGCGCGGAGGCACGAAGGTGCGCAGGGGAAGATAATGCAGATGCGATACGGCTGGTTGGGGGCAGCCGCGGATGGAGTGCGTGGTTAGGATGCTGGAGAGCGGGTGGGGTGGGGTGGGAAGAGCCCCAGGGGGGCGGTGGCGGGCCGGAGGAGGAGCATGATGTGTGCAAGAGTGTGGAGGGCCGTGCTGTGCAGTTCGCGAATGTGAATAGGCTCCCGCTCACGATGACGTGGCATATACGAAGATGGGTTTGAGGTCCTGCGTGCATTAGGATGACTCCACTTGAAGGGCTTACTCCTCTTTTCTTTCTTTCTTTCTTTTTGCTTCATCTGATACGCTACGAGATTATACTCCCGGATGTGATGTCTTGTATTCTATGTAGTGTGAGGGTGGACGTAGCCATTTAATTTCCGGACAAATGGGATCTTGCCCTTGAGTCTGGCCGTCAGTCTGGCTGTGACTCTGACTATATCTTACTTAGTGGCGGCGGCGTTTCTCGTCTGAAAAAAAAATGTCATGCATTTAATTGAGAATTTGAGACTCAGTGTTCAGTGTTCACGTCACATGCTCTGGATGAGGCCTCAAGACCAGACGGTCACAGTGGGGGTCTTACAGCTAGAGTACTAGTACTGTCTTGCTTCCTGATCAGGGGATGTCCACTATTGGAATCTGTACCGACTGTACCGACTGGTTAGATCTAGGTACAGGTGTATCAATACATATGAAGAAGCGGCAACTAGGTGAGATCACATTACCTCAGTCTCACAGATGATTGTGATAGACTGAGGAAAGGATGTGAACTCCGACACGCGTCTCAAGTACCGCGCCAGCGGAGTTTGGTACACGTATAGGTCACGCTTGAACTCCAACACACACCCCTCAAGCGATGACCTCGCCATTCAATCTTCGGAGGCCTAACTTGTCGAACAGGTAGCTGAAGATCGGACGGCTCAGAGCTTTGGTAAGTATGTCCGCGGAGTTTTCTCTTGTTGGAACATGCGTAAAGCTGACCTCAGCGCACGTGACACGTTCACGGATGAAATGGTGAGCAACATCGATGTGCTTCATCCTGGCATGGAAAGTGGGATCCTTGGTCAGGATAATCACGCCCATATTGTCACATAAAATGTTAGTGGCCCCTTTTTGTTCAAAACCGACGAGTTTCAGTAACGATCTTAGCCATAGTGCTTCTTTGGTTCCGTATGAGCACGACATGTATTCGGCTTCGACACTGGATGTCGCTACGGTGGGTTGTTTCTTCGAGCTCCACGAGATTGGACCACCACCTAAGGAGTATAGGTAGCCGGCAGTAGATCTACGGTCATCCCGATCCGAAGCCCAGTCCGAGTCCACCCACCCAGATAGGAGAACATTCTTCCCACCTAGGACGAGCTCCACATCACGCGTCGTGTATAGGTAAGTGATGACTCTCTGGGCTTGCGTCCAATGTATGGGACCAGGGTTGACACTGAACTGACTCAGGTGGGAAACCGCGAACGATATGTCCGGCCACGTGCCCATCCCCACGTACATCATGGAACCAATAGCGGTGAGGTAGGGAATTTTCTGCATGCCCCTCACCTCATCCTCACTTTTAGGGCATAGGTCTTTGGACAGCACGACGGTGTGGTCGAGGGGGGTATACTTGGCATATGCATTCTGTAAGTTCAACCGTTTCGCGATCGTCTCGATGTAGGCACGCTGAGACAGGGAGATCGTCCTCGCAGCCCTGTCCCTTTTTATAGCCATGCTGAGGAGGTGATGAACCTCGCCAAGGTCCACTAGATCAAAGATCGCACCGACATCGGCCTTAACCCTCACCATTTCCGCCGTGGTACTCGCCGCCACACAAATGTCATCAACATGGATCGCGAGAATGGAGGTCCCATCTGCGGTGGTGCGTGTGTACACGCAGTGGTCAGCAGCGACTCTGGTAAAGCCCATCTCTTCCACCAGGGCTTTGTTAAGCCTAGCGTTCCACAACCGCGGTGACTGTACCAGACCGTAGAGAGTCTTCCTCAGCCGACAAACGTGAGTCTCCTTTCCTTTCACAACGCATCCTTCCAGTTGCTCCATATACACTGCATCGTCTAGCTCTCCATGCAAAAAGGCGGTTTTGATGTCCATCTGGTGGATCTCCCAATCCATTGCGGCACCAATGTGCAGTATTGCACGTACGGACTCCATCCTTGTAACAGGAGCGAAGGTGTCCGTGTAGTCGATACCGGCCCTTTGGACAAAACCTTTCGCCACCACACGGGACTTAAACCTCTTAGGAGTGCCGACGACATCCTTCTTCCTCAGGAACACCCATTTGGATGGGATGACACGACGACCGTCAGGGACTTCAGTCCGTGGGACAAGATCCCACACACCGTGTTTCGACAGTGAGTTCATCTCCTCGTTCATACTCGACTCCCACTGCAGGGCATCCGATCTCTTTAGGATTTCTCGATATGTCTTGGGGTCATCCACTTCACCGACACAACACCATTCATCCTCGGACTCAGCCACAAAGATGCCCACTTCCTCGCTATCTAACGGAGCACCCCCACGAGTTTGCGCTTTGATTTCTCTCATCTCCCTGAGCGTTCTGTCCATTACTGACTCATATGACAGACCTCGCATCGCGGCGCCCGCGGCAGACACCTTCGGTACACGGGTGGAGTGTCTCAGTAGTACCTCAGTGGGAGCATCGGTCGGTACACCGGTGTTGTCAGTACTGCGGGCAGGATCACTGACTATAGGGCAGGGCACGGGGGACAGATCCTCATCACGTTCAGGGTCAGGCTCCGGAATCGCGTCCGCATTCGCGATGACACCAGGGTGCAGCTTTCTGGGTCGGGAGTCCTGGCTTTCTGCGAAGACTACATTACGTGTGACATGGATCTTGCCAGAATGTCGCTCCAGACAACGGTAAGCCTTCGAAGTCTCCGAGTAACCAACCAGAACGCATTCAACAGACCAATTATAGATCTTTGGGTTTTCACCGGCGATGTGTACCCATGCCCGGCACCCGAGCTCGCGCAGATGTGAGATATCAGGTCTTACACCGAACCACATCTCATACGGCGTCAGTCCTCTAAGGGTCCTGGTATGTGTCCTGTTCTTCAGGTATGCAGCAGCCCTCACAGACTCAGCCCATAGGCTTGGAGGTAACTTCACATCAGATCTGATAGCACGGGCACGGTTCATCACGGTGCGGTGACACCTCTCCGCACGGCCATTCTCTGCCGAGGTGTAAGGGGCAGTTGTCTGGTGACGGATGCCTTCACGCTTCAGGTACGACTCGAATTCATCGGAGGTGTATTCACCCCCATTATCGGTGCGAAAGGTAAGTACCTTCTCATTGCTCTCCCTCTCAACTAGCGCAAGCCAATCCTTGAAGACAGCCGTAGCGTCCGATTTCTTCTTAAGCGGGAATAGCCAGGACATGCTTGTGTAGTCATCAATAAAGTTTAGAACATATCTGTCCCCAGTTGCGCTGCCAACGTCCTCAGGCCCAGTAATGTCCGAGAAGACCTTCTCAAGCTGCCTCTTCGCCCGCACCCCCTTCCTGAGTTTCGGAACAGGCGATTTTGTCTGTTTGCCGACGACACAGTGTTCACAAATGGGGGGGAGGGTGGACAGATCAACGGGCATACCTTCCACCATACCGGACTTGGCCATTTTGATAATCGAAGAGTAGTTCAAATGGCCGAGTCGTCTGTGCCAGGTCTCAAGGTCGGGAGCAGCACGCGCAATATTGGCTGATTCAGCAATAGCCTTGGGATCACCAGATATGTAATAGAGGTCAGTACCAATTTTAGCACCTTCTGCCATAATTTTGCCATTTCGGGTTTTGATAGCAACGCGGCCGTCACCGAAAGCAGCAAACAGGCCATCATCGTCTAGGCACACGATCGATATCAAGCGCAGCGTAGCCTCTGGGACGTAAAGGGCATTGTGGAGCGTCAATTTCCTCCCCTTTCCACAGCGCACACGAATGGTGCCGCTACCGATCGCAGCTATATATTGACCACCAACACCACGTATCCTTCCGTCGATGGGGACAAAGTCTGAGAAGTCGGACCGTATGGGAGATACGTGTGCGGTACAGCCAGAGTCAGCGCACCAGGGTGAGAGCTCAGTGACGAGGTGAGCACTATCATAAGGGAATTTGTTGACATTCTGGATATGCAGGGGATCGGGAGTGGAATCAGTCGGATCCTCTATGGCAGCACAGGAGTAATAGCCATCATTCAGACAGGATTCATCAGCGAGAGCACTGTTGACATCGACAGCGAGGTGTGCAGTCGCAGAATCGGAATCGGATGAGTCAGCGGCCACGTTCGATTTCTCAACCTTCTTCTTCTTGCCACCATCGGACTTCTTTTTCTGAGCCTCCTTGAACCAGTCTGGAGCTTGGTCTTCCGCGCCTCCACCCTTCTTCCAGCAGCGCTCAAAGGGGTGATTCTTCCCACAGTTCGTGCATTTCACCCTGTCCCGACGATCCCCCTTAGCAACATTCGCTTTCTCGAGGTGAGTCTTTTCACGCGTGCCCAGGTTTATCGTCTCGATAACATCCTTCTTGCTGGGGGGGGTCCTCGCGCTCGAGAAGGAAGCCAGGAGGTGTTTTCGAACCCAATCAAGCTGAGTGTTCTGTAGCGCGTTCATCAAGACAAGGATCGTGAATTCAGCCTGAGACGGCGCTCTGCCACCTTCATAGAGGTCAGAAATGAAATCCTCAATCTCCGAGATGGTTTGGGGAGTGCTGTTGAGGTCAGAGAACTTGGCAGACATGGCAGAGTTGATAGCATTGATCTTCGTGATCATTCCACCTTGGTGAGCTTCGGCTTTCAGTCTGTCCCAAGCTTCTTTTGCAGTCAGGGTGGGATCGAGGAGGCGGCGAAGGGCATTATCAACGTGTTTTCCAAGCGTGCCGACAATACGAACATTGATCTGTCTCCACTCAGACAGTTTCTTTGCATCGGTTGGCACATCGACGGTTCCATCGATGAAGCCCATGAAGCCGGATTCCATGAACGCAAACTCCATGTCCCTCGACCACTGCAGCCAGGTACCCTCTTTCAGCTTCTCGACGTCCTTGATTCTGACATTGTACTCAAGGACCATCGTGATGGCACGAGGGTGGTAGCGTGGGGGATTAGAGTGGATATGTGCGTTCAAAAAAAAAGGTCTCGATACGAATCGAAGAAGCGATATGTAGGCAAGTGTGATCTTCCAAGCGTAGTAGTGATTGACTAAAGCGAGGACGGAAGCCCCATAACCTATTGGAATCTGTACCGACTGTACCGACTGGTTAGATCTAGGTACAGGTGTATCAATACATATGAAAAAGCGGCAACTAGGTGAGATCACATTACCTCAGTCTCACAGATGATTGTGATAGACTGAGGAAAGGATGTGAACTCCGACACGCGTCTCAAGTACCGCGCCAGCGGAGTTTGGTACGCGTATAGGTCACGCTTGAACTCCAACATCCACAACAGCTTCTAGCTGAAGCGGAGCAAATTTGCCAGCACATCCCCAGGTAACCGGTAAATGAAGGTTTCACGTCTGGCGGGACTTCAATATCCTTGAATCTATATAGGGAGATGGCAGGACAGCGTTATAACCGCCGAAGTTCGTGCATCGTGCACAGGACGCTGCTCCTGATCTGACGCTTTGGGCGAGAGTTTATCGATCGACCCATATACGATGGGAGAACCAGCCGTAGTTGTGTTGTCTGTCGTTCACGTTGATTCGGAATTCGCTGGGCTCAGGCTGTGGGTATAATTCTCCAAAGCAGAATATGAGTCTGATCTGTTGCAGGGACACGTCACATGGCCCGTAATTAGGAGGAAGCATTGTCTCCGTGTCTAGGTGTCCAAGGTCTACTTCGACACTAGCAGCTGTACAAGGATATGGCCACGTCTAGGGCATAGAGGAAGGTATCGTCATCGGAGTTTGGCGCGAGGAGTTGGGAAATAGGAGTCAGGACGTACGACATAAGTTGAGGCCAGGTTGGACGGCGACCGTGAGCGCGGGCCCGGGGAATCGAGGGAAGGTTGGGGTTGAATTTATGTGCCCTGGACAGCACAAGGACTCGTACTGGGCGCTGAGCATTGAGAATTGAGAAGATCTCGTCAGTCAGTCCGAGTTGTTCTACTAAAGCTGGAGAGAGCAGGACAGTTGCCGAAGTTCACGCCCAGGACGCTGCTCCCCGCTCCTGATCTGATTGTTTGGGCAAGAATTGTTTATCGACCGACCCATGCAATGGGAGCGCTAGCCAATGTGTGAAGACTTACAGCCATACTAGCCCGGCGCATTCCAATTCGATTTGAGCGACAACTACCATGGAGACCGTGAGTTCGGCTGTAGTCGGGGAACGACTGCACTGTTGTGCTGCCATCTGTACTTGTGCGATATTTACCATCGTACTCAAGTCCCTATTGCGCAAATTCTGCGAGTATTTTTTGCCGGCACGGAAAGAATGAGTGTAAGCGCAAGGGTGCCTTTCGGGTCGAATCGTCGATGAGAACCGTGGTATAAGTAGACATCCGGAAGAGAGTCAAGTACGCACAGTAATTAAGGTCGCACAGGAATTGGTCGTGCTCCCGCAACGCGAGGCTTACAGTAAGACGGATAAGTAGAGTCCAATCAGATCATTCGTCAAATATGAGCAGTTTTCTACGGGATTAAGAGTATGCTGCACGGAGGCAGACGGAGTAAGCAGCGGGGAGATATCATGGACAGCCGAATTGGTCGAGATGCTGCCATAGACTCTGAAGGCGACCGGTCCTCAGCAGGAAGCGAGTGTAATTATTTTAGTTTGCTTTAAGGATTTCGAGCATGCAAAAGCTGGGTACTGTATGGGTGGATAATCAATCGGAGGCCAACGAGAATGCGTCACGGGTGACACGAATGTCGGTCAACTTAAGCCGGCACCTTGTGATTTCAATCGCTCATCATACGCTCCAGCAAGGCATTTGTATCAGGTGCTCATATTTTAACGAGTACATGCTGATCCGTGCCTTCTGCCAGGACATAATGTTCATTTCACGTGAATCAACTTGTCTCGTTGATAAACGTTGCAACTCTCATGTCCTTCTCCGGTACTTGCTGCCTGTCAATGGAAAGGCTTTTAATACCAAGGCATCGATTGCCTTGTTGTCGAGCCTTGGCTTGTCACCGATGCGCCCCTTGCAGGACTCCATGAGATGTTTCCGAAGAGTATCTCTCCGGACGTATGTCCTGGGATACCCGTTGCGCATGCAGCCCTCGGGGCACAGCACCTCCTGTTCGTCTGAAAGGTCATGCTCAGGCTTTGACTTGCCCTTTTTTTGTGTAGGAGGTATGTCCGCCGACCCATCCTCAAGCCGTGTTCGCCTCGTGTTCGCGGTTACTCTGGAAGGCGAGTCGGGTACTGGATCCGGCTGCATAGCCCGTGATCCCGCCATCAAACTGGCAACATTTTTTGCTGCCGGTGGGGTGGCCGTGGTGGTCCACGCGTCCCCCTGGTTGTAATAATAGTGTTCCGTTTCGATGGTGGGCCTGTAGCATGCGTCTGGGTTATATCTCTGTCTGTCGAATACACGCGAAGGCACGTACATGTTTGGCCCACCATCTGGGCACGCCTTACCTCCGCTATCATAAGAGCAAGAGATGTTTCCGTGATACGCTGGTGCGCCAAGAGACATATCCCTAGTCTCTTGAACGCTTATGAACTAGGTCAGATACTTATGTCCTATTACACAAAAAAACCTTTGCCTACCTGAAATATTCTAAGAATTCCGCATATGGCAGGGACGTCCAGTCTATCTCCCCGCTGGGAGCCACACTGCATGACATCGGCCCAAGTTCTTGGGCGACACCCTCAGGAGCGCTGTTTGTGGACGACTCTTGCGGTAAATAAGGCGGTCCAGTCTCCTGACACCTGATAAACAGGTCAGATGTGTGCTGTTACACAGAAAACGTCTTTGCATACCGCAGGTATTCCGCACCATTCCCAGCTTTCTGAGCACTCTGCGGAAAGTCCCGCCTCACAAAGTGATGATATTCTGACCTGTGTGGGGGCCAGTGAGTTTTTCTGCGCTCTGACAGAAACACGAAACGTACTGAGGAGGTTGGCCGAGGTTGTTGGTCCGGGCCGGGAAGGCCGAAGTGTCAGGTGACACATTTGCCATCCGCTGTTCTGGACATTGCCTCTCCTGATCCATCCGGTGCTCCGATATCGCAGCCTGCCAAAACATTGTTAGTGGTATACGCCGCAAGCTCGAGCATGAATGCTTACTCTTGTTTGCGGGAGGTAGGGTATATACATGCCAGGATGCTTGCTTGGGCCCGGAACTGATGGGTGTAGCCCATAAGGGTTTGGGGCAGTGTACTGATCATAGGTGCTAATGCATCGTGGTATCCTATGTCAGCGTGCAGAGATACGGCATTGAATGGCAAGACTCACCTGCGCCCAGAGGTATTGCTGTAGTAGTGCATGGTATGGGAGAGTCAGAGTATGTTGCGACAGGGAAAGGAACGCATGTCCTTTATATATCTACTTGGGTCAACACACGAATAGTCATCCTAGTACACGCCTGCGTTGAGTCCGATACCCTGGGAACGGCATTATAGAGTTTACGTGTCAAAAACGTGGATACCTGACGGCATCCAGTCAAATGTAGACCAAGCTCAGATCGATCCTGTCGAGTCGCAATAATAGGGTGTCCCTGACACGATAACGCTACCTTCTAGCGAAGAATATCTAAGCATGTTTTGGGCACTCACAGAAGCCGGAGAAAATATTCCACGTGAACAAGTGACATCGGGGCTTACATAAAAATGTTTACCGGATGGCGTTGGACTTCGACCTGTGAAGCTTGAAGGCTTGTAAGAAGCACATGGCTGTTGTGTTCCGACGCACCTATTTCAAAATGTTACAGCCGGAGCATGACTTTCTCGGAACCCCAATACTTTATCATCATGAATCGCCGGGTGATCGCCGTTCTCCAAGTTCATGGTGATTATCAGTGCACGTGAGCTCTCCCGTCTTCGCTGTAAACTCTGGAGTCCCATTGATTCGGAGCAGGCCTGATAGGTTGGGGATAGAGATACATATCTTACTGCTGCGTCAAAGGATGGGCCCAGTCAATCATGAGACATATCCATGAGGTTTGTCCTTGTCTTCCCAGGTGCGCCGTGGCTTCCTGGCATTATTAATTCCACGTTTCAAAAACCACATGTCACCGGCCGGCATTCCAAGTTTCCGATGCCACGCCTTGTTATACACTTACGTCCTGCAGCAGATCGCAGGCTTGTGCTGTGAGAACATTCTAGGTTCTCTCTAGCGTGCGGACTTGTAACTGGACGTAGCACCACAATGGCCTTCCTCCGTGTATAATTGTTTGCTCTTGGTGTGAGTAGCTAAACACCTTGAACGTGTTGCGTACGCCACCATTCCACATACCGATAGCTCGACTTCCATTCCGCCCCTTTTTGACCCTACGCCCTTGCGTTGCGAGGAAGGCCTACGGGAAGCTTATTCTGCAAGCAAGACGTCATTCATAAGTATCCGGAGAGGCGTGTAGACTTTGGAGGCGACGTTTGGTGCCTTCGGAATACGCTTCCAGCGGGAGGTCTGCATATTGTAATTTCGCTGCTGCGTCACCGGTATATGAGGTTTCCCGGTGGGCGCGGAGGCGCGAAGGTGCGCAGGGGAAGATAATGCGGATGCGATACGGCTGGTCGGGGGCAGCCGCGGATGGAGTGCGTGGTTAGGATGCTGGCGATCGGGTAGGGTGGGAAGAGCCCGAGGGGGCCGGAGGAGGAGCATGATGGGTGCAGGCGCGTGGAGGGCCGCGCTGTGCACTGTTCGCGAATGTGAATAGGCTCGCGCTCACGATGACGTGGCGTATACGAAGATGGGTTTGAGGTCCTGCGTGCATTAGGATCACTCCCTTTGAAGGGCTGACTCCGCTATTCTTTCTTTTTTTTTTGGCTTCATCTGATACTCTACGAGATTATACCCCCGGTTGTGATGTCTTGTATTATATTTTATGTAATGCGAGCGTGGACGTAGTCATTATATTATTCCTAATTTCCAGTAAAACGGAGGATCTTGCCGTGGAGTAGGTCTGGAGCTGGCCGTGCGGCGACGTTCCGCGTCTGAAAAAAAACATTCGTCCATTTAATTGAGATTCAGTGTTCAGTGTTCAGTGCTCAGTGTTGACGTCGCATGCTCTCCCTGAGACCTCAAGACCAGAAGGTCATGGTGTCGTACAGCTAGAGCACTTGTACTGTCTTGACTCCTGTTCAGGGGATGTCCACAACAGCTTCTAGCTGACGCGGAGCAAATTTACCAGCACATCGCCCTGTACCAGGTAAGTGAAGGTTTTACGTCTGGCGCGACCTCAATATCCTTGAATATATATAGACAGATCGCAGGACAGCGTTATAATCGCCGATGTTCGTTCATCGTGCACAGGATGCTGCTCCTGATCGGATGCCTTGGGCGAGAGTTTATCGACCGACCCATATACGATGGGAGGGCCAGCCGTAGTTGTGTTGTCTGTTCACGTTGATTCGGAATTCGCTGGGCTTGCAGGGACACGTCACACGGCCCGTAATTAGGAGGAAGCAGCATCTCAGTGTCTAGGTGTCCAAGGTCTACTTCGACACTAGCTGTTAGTAATCGGGACGATGACACCGCCGAGGCAGAGCCGGCACGCACTTAGCCGGAAGTTCGAGAACGCTCTCGACTCCGGGTTGCTGGTGCACCGGCATTGCATCGGCACAGCAGCTCGAAGATATTAGTAATATAATGGACATCGTATTTTGTATATAAAGGCAGGCGATCTCAAGTAGATTGTACAACAACAGATTATTATTTACTCCTTCGTTCCACACTAGCAGCTGTCCAAGGATATGGCCACGTCTAGGACATAGATGAAGGTATCGTCGTCGAAATTTGGCACGAGGAGTTGGGAAATATGTGTCAGGACGTACAGGATAATTTGAGACGAGGTTGCACGGCGACAGTGGGCGGGGGATCGAGGGATCGAGGGAAGGTGGGTGCGCTTGAATTTATCGGCTACTGCAGCACAAGGACTCGTACTGAGCGCTGAGCATTGAGCATTCAGAAGATCTCGTCAGTCGGTCGGTCGAGCAAGTGGTTGGCTTTAAGCGCGAGTGTCTTTGTAGCCGACGCGCTGGCTTAGGGCAGAGCTCGCTGACGCCGCCGCGAGGAGAACTTGGTTACGTTGAGATGTTTCGCCCTTCTCGAAGTCGTATCTGAAGCTTCAGAACCCGGATGTCTTCGTTTAGATCCTATAAACGATTCTGAACCGTTAAGTGTTTCTGTCCCCATTTCGAACTCCTAGGATGTGCCTGCGCAACACCCTGCATAATATTCGGCTCAGTCCAGGTTGGGACGGCGCACAGCGCAGAGCCGAGAGTTAGCTCGTATTCCCCATCGTGCTGCGGCGGTTACATGCTCGAAGTCAACTTTAATGCACATTTCGATGTACCCTCTGAGGCCGGTGCGCTTCTATCGTTATCGGGCAAGGTTTTGTAAAAAGAGGAGAACAGTAGCGGTGGAAGTCTTTCCTCTCCGCAGCTGCGAGAGGCAGTCCTCTGAGATTTCGGCCTCGGAAGGTCCAGCAATTTCAGAGGTATCTCCGTGAGATAGAGTGGTGCCGGTCGACTACCCATTGTCGGCCATAGATTGATATGATGACACACGAAGTGATAAAGGAAGCAAAAGAGCTAAAATCTAGGCTACGTGAAGTCAGCACGGGCAGGGATAGTGAGCTAGACTATTACTCCATCACTTGTGCGAATGTGGGAGTGCGACACAAGGGAGCGAGCGAACAGAAGACGCGAGGGGACAGATAAATAAGGCCGGAGTGAGCCTCTCATTGAGACACGATGACAATCTGTACGCAGATCCTGACGCGTCGAAGTGAGACTCAGGCCTTCATGAAGACACGTCCAACGGAACGAAAATCAGCAGAGGCGGGGCGTAAGCGCACCTTGGGAAGAAAAGACAAAGAAAAAGAAGCAAAGGCGAGGGCGACATGTAGGTGACCCGACAGCATGTATTGTTAGTGTTAGTAAGCAGAGAACGCACGGACCATGACGCTATTTTATAATCTCGCTAGAACATCATCGCACCTCAGTGAAACTGCCGTTCACTGAGGTGAGACTTACCTGTCGTTGGACAGACAGTTTACTTATCATATCCCCATAGATAACCTGTCTTAAGGTACTTTACTATATACACAGTGAAACTGCCGTTCACTGAGATAACCTGTCTTAAGACATTTTCAGGTTATGGGCCCCATTGATAGTACAGTACCTACCAGCGGCGCAAAGTCTTTCGCAGTTCCCAAGCTTGCCCGGGATGGGTCGAACTGGGTAACGTGGAAGATACAGATGAGGGCTACCCTTGCGGCAAACAAGGGTGTGCTACGACACCTCGATGGCACAGCTCGCTTACCAGCCCCGATCCCGACGTACCCTCCGAACCAGGTCCTGGATGAGGATGAGGAGGAGGCACTCGAGAGGGCAGAGAAGCGTTGGGATGAATATCACCAACGCGAGGCCTTAATTACTGCACAGGTTTTTACGATAATACCGGACTCACTCTTGATAGAGGTTCGGAAGCTCGGTTCAGTGAAGGAAATCTGGGACGCGATATGTGCAAAGCACGAGAGTAGAGCTCTCACGGTCAAGGTTGATATATGGCGCAGGATGTATGGGATGAAGTGTGAGGATGAGTTGAATGTTCGCACCCACCTCGAAGCTCTCATGAAAATGCAAGAGCAGTTAGCTGGAATGGATGCAGGCCTTACCGATGATGACCTCGTCACCGTGATTCTAGGATCGTTGCCAAAAGGGTACCGACCACTCATCAACGCTATCTCGTTGTCAGCTACGCACGCGTGAGTCGTGCTCACACCCGATACGGTCGTCCAGAGTCTACTCGACGAGTTCGAACGGCTCAAGATTGAGGAGCGGCAGCTTAAAGCTACCGAGCACGCACTCACAGTCGCAAAGGGTCGCAGAAAAGGCAGACGTACCGACAGCTCCAACAATGCTGGGAAATCAGACATTGAGTGCTGGAAATGCGGAAAAAAGGGGCATATAAAAGCTGATTGTAGATCAAAAGGGAAAAAGGAGAAGGACGGCGATAAAAAGAAGGGGAGCGAGTCAGTAAATGCTGTGACTGAAGACAGTGAGTGGGCCTTCACCACCACATTCGCCGGTCACATACTCTCTTGGGAGAGTAGCAAGCACAAAGGAACCGAAGTTGACGTTTACAACTTGGGAGCCTCGACTCACATGTCCCCGGATCGCCATCGGTTCACTACCTTCAAAGAAATCCCACCCCGTAGAATTGCCACAGCCGAACAGATGATCTTCACTGCGACCGGGGTTGGAGACATGCGTGTTGTCATCCCGAATGGGAAAACAAACGACTCACATAACGCTGAAGGACGTACTTTATTGCCAAGACTTGGCATTCACATTGATATCGCTAGTGCGATGTGATAAAGCTGGATTCGCCGTATTCTACGCGATCAGCATTGCAGGATCCGAGATGCGAAAGGCACAACTGTGGGCAAGATACCGCTCAGAGATGGACTGTACAAGGTGGAACATGGATCACCTACAGAATCAGCCAATGCCGTGCAGAAAATCCTCACCATTGACGAGCTCCATCGCTGGATGGGTCACATCTCCCCACACGCCATAAAAAGCCTCGTAGTTAGAGGCGTTATCACCAGCATTGAAGTAGACAAGAAGAGCATACCTACGTTCTGCACATCGTGCGCGCAAGGGAAGATGACACGCAAGCCCATCCCTAGGGAAAGAATAGGGCCGCGAGCTACAAAGCTCGGTGAAAAGATACACAGCGATGTATGGGGACCTACCACCCCTCAGAGCTACGACGGGAGGGAGTACTTCGTCAGTTTTACTGACGATTTCACTTGTTGGTCACGCGTCAAACCAATGAAAAGAAAAAGCGAAGTACTTACTTGCTACAAGCAGTACGAGGCTTGGATAGAGACACAGCATGGCGGGAAAGTCAAACGACTTCAAAGTGATCGAGGGGGAGAATACCTATCCGAGGAGTTCGATCAGCATCTGAAGTCGAAGGGAATAGTCCGAAGTCTTACCGTTCACGATACGCCAGAGCAGAACGGTGTAGCAGAACGTCTAAACCGCACCTTGATCGAGCACGCACGTGCCATGTACTACGCAGCCGACTTACCCAAGTTCCTATGGCCGGAGTCCGTTCAACACGTGGTCTGGCTCAAGAACCGCACATCCACTTACCTGTTGGACAGGAAAACCCCCTATGAGCTCATGTTCAACAAAAAACCGGATTTGTCAAACTTACCGGAATGGGGCGCCAAGGTCTGGGTGCTAAAGGAGGATCACGGGAAGCTAGATGCGAAAGCAGATGAAGGGCGCTGGGTTGGATACAGCAGAGAAAGCCAAGCTCACCGGATATACTGGCCGGGAAAACAGCGAGTGACAAACGAGCGCAATGTCGTGTTCGACAGCAATGTCACTGTTGGCTTGAGCGATATATCAGCTGAGAACGAAGGGGAGAGCATGCATGACAGTCAGCGCACTGCCCCAAACAAAGGCCACAATGTACCCTGAGAACATCCCAGTGATGAGCCAATCCTGCACCAGGCAGCACCTGAACACACCCATGACGATGCGCAAGCACTCCAAGCCGATCCACTTGAAGGTTTCGAGGCGCCTGAACCTGCAACGGGACCCGAGCAAGGGTGCAGACATAGACTACGCAAACCGTCAGCGTATGTCCGCGATATTGCGCAGGGCCAAGGCACTAGCTCTGGACGTGTGAACGCACCTGCGTATCCGCGTGGCATGCCGATCCCGCCCCAAAGCCCAAATGGGGACTCCAGGGAGACCGCTGCCATCGCAGCCCTCCATGATTCCGAGTACACTGTCGATTCAGACTGCGACGACGTCGAACTTGAGGGGGAGTATATGGAGTACATGATGATGGCAGCACAAAGTGCGGGAAATGACCTCAAGAACATTGAGGAAGCCCGGAGACTCGACGATTGGCTAGAATGGGACGTGTCAATAAAAAAAGAGCTAAAACAGCACGAAGAGGTGGGTACCTGGGAACTGGTAGAGCCACCTAAGGACGCGAACATCGTTGGAAGTCAGATCATTCTCCACTATAAGCACGATGCGAGCGACAACCTTGTCAGCCGCAAAAGCAGGGTCGTCGCCCAGGGGTTCACGCAAGTTGAAGGCATAGACTATAATGAGACCTTCGCGCCGACAGCGAAGCTCTCCCCTTTAGTTACAAGCAGTTTGTAAGGGCAACCCTGGCTGGTTGTGGAGATCACACTACCACACAACTGACAAGGGGAAATCCAAAGTATGTATAAATGAACAGAGTATACAAGAGAGGGGATTCTCACCTGACAAGGGGAAATCCAAAGAGAAAAGTCTAAGGACCCCCAATGTCAGCGAGCCCGTATTATACTACGCTGCGCAGCCAGGGACAACACTTGGCACCCGCCATCAACCCTGCATCCTCCTGACCTCCCTGACCCTTGATCGACCCTTGATGCCACCTATTACGTGAGTCGCTTGATTTCCGACACTGTTCTGAGAGTGGAAGTTGGAAATTGGAGTGAAACTGGCAAGGCAAACAGAACTGGTGGAAGTTCTCCCAGGAGCGGAATCATTTCCGAAAGCGGAGGCGTAGATGGAATTGGAACTGGAAGCGGAGTCAGAAATGGTGTCGGAACTGGGTGTGGTGTCGGAACTGGAAATGGAAAACAGGGTGTCCCCTGACACAGTTTTTCGACCCATCTGCTCACTATCTCGAACACCAGTAGTTACCACTAATATAGTATAAATAGCTACTACAAATGTATGAACGAAATCATCCAGAATCAACTGTTTCACCCCTTGAAGTCACCGTAGTCTTGTTTGATAGCTACAGGACTTAGATCTCGATAGTTTGCTCCAATTCTTCGTTGAGAGCTCACTATTACTGCTTACTCTAGACTACCTCAAAAGCGAATCCTTTTGACTTAGCTATCCCTTATATCGACACCATTCTCTTGTCAACACGGTCACGTGACCTCCATCCATCAGTGCCGGACGCCTCTCGAGAGGCTTAGTCAGCACACAGGAGAGGGACAGACATAGCGGTCCCAACTGCTAAGCAATAGAAATTGTTTGTTAAAGGCATCAAATAACATCTTAATCCAAAAAGCTTGGCAAGACACTGCCCATGTTGTGTGCAGCCAGCTGAGTGAAGGGAACAACATTGTGTGATGCTAGTCACATAGTGTTGCATCTAATTGGAAACATGACATTTTGAGCTGTGAAAGTGACCTCAATGCTAATGCTAAAATATTTATTTCTCAACCAAAATGCTTATAAGTCAGAAGAATTGTGTATTTGATTGATTCCAATTGGATTGTAAAAAAAACACTACAAAAAAAGCCTGAACATGAAATATGCAACACATATTTCACTTTGGTGTTGCAACTCGCAATACAAGACTGTAGATGACATGGGTCTCACCTGGCAGAGAGGGATCTAAAGAGGAAAAGCTAAGGATCCCCACTGCCAGCAAACTACCTGTATACCTCACACAACTGGACACCGCTGCCCACAGTCAGGGACTCTTGCTTCCCATCTGACATCAGCCCTGACTTGCCCTGTGATCCTGGGTCATGTACCACCGCTGATACCATTCCAGAATGGGTGCTGAAGCCAAAGGTTTGGGAACCTGGCCTCAGGACCAAGACATACATAGGGATGGCTCAGTGACTCAGGGTGTGCTTCGCAGTGTCCGGGGCTGACCACAAAAATGGTCTCAGAAGGGGCAGTCTTGGGAATACCCCTGGGTGAGGCTATCAGATAGTTATTACATGTACAATATTTATAATAGTGCATGTGAGTGGCTAATTGGATGCAGGAATGTTCTCAAAACCATCTGGAAGTCCAACCACTATGGTAGTAGGAGATGCAACATATCTGTGTGTCAATGAGTGATTCCCCTGGCAAAATCATGTTGCCTCTCTGCATCGCATCCATGATCTGCCATGCTCAAACCAGCTGAAATCAAGCTTTGTGGACCCCTTCGCAATGACAGCAGTGTTCGCCGGCCGCCAGAGGCCTACTTGTGACCAGGGTGGTATCCAGAATAAAAGTTCTGAGGGCGAGTTTAGTAACCAGCCATTTTCGAGCCTTGAGTCATTTCGAAACCCAGGCCCCGTAACTGTGCAAAGGATATTAGCAGATTTCGTCATGTTCCGACAAATCAAGATAACAGCTACTGGCTAGCCTCACCTGCAAATGGTGCTGAAATGACCTCCCCGGTGTCTGCATTCCACACACGGATCGTCTTGTCTTCAGACCCGGAGACGATCCGCTTGCCATCCTGCGAGAACGCCACCGACATGACCTTGCCCGTATGGCCTTCGAATGGCGCTGAAATGACCTCCCCGGTGTCTGCATTCCACACACGGATCGTCATGTCATCAGACCCAGAGACGATCCGCTCGCCATCCTGCGAGAATGCCACCGATGTGACCCAGAAGGTGTGGCCTTCAAATGGTGCTGAAATGACCTCCCCGGTGTCTGCATTCCACACACGGATCGTCCCGTCACGAGACCCGGAGACAATTCGCTTGCCGTCATGCGAGAAGGCGACCGACGTGACCGAGTCGGTGTGGCCTTCAAATGGTGTTGAAATGACCTCCCCGGTGTCTGCGTTCCACACACGGATCGTCATGTCATCAGACCCAGAGACGATCCGCTCGCCATCCTGCGAGAACGCCACCGACCCGACCCAGCAGGTGTGGCCTTCAAATGGTGCTGAAACGACCTCCCCGGTGTCTGAATTCCACACACGGATCGTCTTGTCTTCAGACCCGGTGACGATGCGCTTGCCATCGTGCGAGAACGCCACCGAGGTGACCCAGCCGGTGTGGCCTTCAAATGGTGCTGAAATGACCTCCTCGGTGTCTGCATTCCACACACGGATCGTCTTGTCTACAGACCCGGAGACAATGCGCTTGCCGTCCTGCGAGAACGCCACCGACCTGACCTCGCCCGTGTGACCTTCGAATGGTGCTGAAACGACCTCCCCGGTGTCTGAATTCCACACACGGATCGTCTTGTCTTCAGACCCGGTGACGATGCGCTTGCCATCGTGCGAGAACGCCACCGAGGTGACCCAGCCGGTGTGGCCTTCAAATGGTGCTGAAATGACCTCCTCGGTGTCTGCATTCCACACACGGATCGTCTTGTCTACAGACCCGGAGACAATGCGCTTGCCGTCCTGCGAGAACGCCACCGACCTGACCTCGCCCGTGTGACCTTCGAATGGTGCTGAAACGACCTCCCCGGTGTCTGCATTCCACACACGGATCATCTTGTCTTCAGACCCGGAGACGATCCGCTTGCCATCCTGCGAGAACGCCACCGACATGACGCAGTCGGTGTGGCCTTCGAATGGTGCTGAAACGACCTCCCCGGTGTCTGCATTCCACACACGGATCATCTTGTCATAAGACCCGGAGACGACCCGTTTGCCGTCCTGCGAGAACGCCACCGACATGACCCAGAAGATGTGACCTTCGAATGGTGCTGAAACGACCTCCCCGGTGTCTGCATTCCACACACGGATCGTCATGTCATAAGACCCGGAGACGATCCGCTTGCCGTCCTGCGAGAAGGCGACTGACATGACCCTGTCGGTGTGGCCTCCAAATGGTGCTGAAATGACCTCCCCGGTGTCTGCATTCCACACACGGATCGTCTTGTCTTCAGACCCGGAGACGATCCGCCTGCCGTCCTGCGAGAAGGCGACCGACATGACCCTATCGGTGTGGCCTCCAAATGGTGCTGAAATGACCTCCCCGGTGTCTGCATTCCACACACGGATCGTCTTGTCTTCAGACCCGGAGACGATCCGCTTGCCGTCCTGCGAGAAGGCGACCGACATGACCCAGCCGGTGTGTCCTTCGAATGGTGCTGAAATGACCTCCCCGGTGTCCGCATTCCACACACGGATCGTCTTGTCGTAAGACCCAGACACGATGCGCTTGCCGTCGGGAGAGAATGCTACCGATGAGACGCCGTGGTTGTGGCCTACCAAGACGTTTTCAATAGCTGACCACATCTTCAGTTTCCCTGTCTCTATGCGGAGTAGTCTTGGAAAGTCTGGGAGGTACGTCTGTGACACTATGGAAGTTTCAGGTGCAAACGGGAGTGCTGACACATAGAGATGAGGAGTGCTCTCCGAGATTACGCTCCAAAAAGTAGCTACAAACTTGCGGGTATCCCATACGAATGCTGTAGTGTCATCATCCTGAAGTTCATTAGACTCACGTGGGAGCTCATAACAACAACTTGGGCACTCACCTGACTCCAGTCCATTATTGATGAGAGCACTGCTGATGCATCGGGTACCTTCTTGATCAAACTTAAAACTTCTAGCCAATAGAGTAGCTTAGTCTCGAAGAACTCCTTGACCTTTGCACCTATTCCCGGCGTAAAGGTGGTGGCGTGAACATGGTCCGCCCCAAAACGGCAAGAGTATGAAAGTTGGGATGATATATACTTCTTGGTCCGTGTCGCCAAGTCGACAACGTCGTCGTTACGCAGATGTGAAGTTTCAAGCCGACAAATGTTGAAACAAAGTTCATCCTTCATCACGCGCAGGGACGAGGACGCAAGGACGTCATGGTGTAAAGATGTGTTGATGTAGTATGGTCCACTCCGGTCGCGATCTGTTAAGAAGTCACGAAAAGACGTGTGCAGCAGACGAATTGGTTCAGTTGTTTGGGTGACATTGCTCAACAGAGATCCCATTGGCCCAACTATCAGATCCACCGCATATCCCGATCCGTATTCATCGTGTAACTTCTGGAGGGCAGATATGGACAAGGGCTCTTTGGCTGCCAGTATGCAGCCCATGACCGATCGGAATCGACGCACAATGCTATCGTTATTCCCCGGCCCAAACAACTGCGTGAGTATCTTAAGATACAGCCCATCCAACAGGCTGAGGTGCGTGCTCTGCGATGCCAAAAGGGTATCAAGTTGCTCGACAGGATCTAAACCCTTCAAGCCATCTCCTTTGACAAATAGACAAGCAGTGGATGCCCATTGAAATAGGCCTTCCGATTTCTCGACTAATAATCTACACCAAGCTTTGTTGGGCCATTTCTGCTTGAGGGCCGGAACGTTCCCCAGTTGGGCTTGCACAAAGAGGGCACTGTCCTCATCAGGGTTGGGGTCAATCTCCTTTATGGACCTAGAAAGCACGTGCTTCTTCCCAAGAAGGGCGCCCTGGATGTCTTGTTCGGCACGGGAGGTGATGAGAATACGGAAGTTAGGCGGCAATTCTGCAGCTTCATTGCCAAGGACAGACAAGAGACCCTGGCGAGATTTCAGGTCTCCACTCTCATCCAATGCATCAATAACGATCACCGTTGGTCCGACGGTCGTTAGGTCCTTGGAGGGATCTAGAATGAACTTTTGGAACTGCTCGCGAGGTACGCGTGTGGTTCGAAGTGCTTTCCGCTCCCCGACCACTTTCAGCAACGATGCCCTTCGTGCTGGATCCTGATCAGCCAGGTCACGAGCAATCGTGCTAAAGACGTTGTCGGGGGATCGCTCTGCCTGAAGAGCGCGGTCAAAAAAGTACGACGACCCGAGACGTTCGAGCCTCTCAAATTGCTTAGCGACCTCGTGGGCGATGGCAGACTTGCCGGCCCCCGCAACGTCGTTCAAGAAAAATATGCGTGGGGTGTCCTCGCTCTCCTGGTTGGCCCACTCCCAGATCTCCGCAAGAACTGCCTCCCGAGTATCCCGAAGACATCCTTTTTCAGAATTGAACGTAGCACCGTCTGCGTAGGGCATGTCACCCAGCAGAACTCCCCCAGCTGGTTGCAAGGTGTATTAGGCTCGGGAAAGGCCTCAAACCAGAAAACTTACAGATGTCGCCGACGACATTCAGAACACGTAATACAGTGACCTCAACATGTTGTACAGTGGTTTCAACACGTTGCACAGTGATTTCAGTATGAATCGCGGCATGTTGTTGTAACTCCGACTTGAGTTTGTTGAAAGATTCCTGGTATTGTTTGACCTTGCTGTCGACATCCGATACTAGATTTTTCGCGGTTCTTTTCCCTGAACAAAGACCGTCAGCTGTGGCCACCTGACCGCGGGACCAACATACCAAAACCCTCTGTTTTTGCGTAGGCGCGGACAAAGTAGCTGCACTCTAACGTCTGTTGCGCCAAGGCTAAGATAATTGGCATCTGCGATTCAATTTTTTTTTTTTTCAACGGCTCTGCCAGATGGACGAATGCATAGGTGTCTCCAATCATTTTCGCCAGACCATGGATGCTATCGTCCCGGTCCATCTGAGCAATGATAACCTAAATAGAGTAAACCTCAGATGTCAGCTATATCTATCCGGTTGGTGTATGTCATAGATGTACCGTGAGCCAGAGACAGGATGGACCACGCCATTTTCGCATAAGGATGGACCTAGAATCAAGCACACCGTACCAATGAGATGACCTTGGGAGACTGCCGGCATTTGAACCATACCTGGGAGATCCCATCCACGATCTCGGTAAACAGCTTGATCTTGTTCAAGAGTGGATCCCAATCCGTCATTATCGGGATAGTATTATTGGTGGTGGAAAGGATGCCGTCGACCACATTCTCTGCATGAATAATTCCGGACGGCGCGGGGTTCATACTATCGACCACTTTCGCTTCGCCGACTGCTTCGTTCAGCTGGGCATCCCGCGCTTCGTCTGACGTCGCGAAAGACGTGAGGGTGAACTCTAGGGCAGTCAGAACCTCATGCATCTTTCCTGCCTTATCTGATTTTTGCAGTTTGCGAACAATGGCTGCTATGGTCGATGATTACGCGTGCATTCCGTCGATGAGCTACAAGGACTGACCTCCAGTTCCTCCTTCTGCAAGCAGCAACTCAATCCGTTCCTTCGCACCGCCTATGTAGTCATCACGTGTAAAGATACGGTGCCCGTAGACTTCGATTCCTAATACGGAAGATCCATGAAAGCCCTTGCTAGGCATGGATTTAAGTCGCGTGAAGATAAAAAAACACTGGAATTAAACGCACAAATAGAAGGACTCGTTCCACGAGGCAGTATTACGCCTCGCAGCTACCGCAGTCGTCTGGATATCCTTATCGACACAGAGTTTTACGTAGTAGTTACCAGGACGTTTGCAGAACAGTCCGACATTGGGAAGGTGATCGCATTTCAGGTCTGTTATCGATCCGCAAGAGTCAGTATGCAATAGGCAGCGCAAACGAAAGAGTCTTTCCTGCAAGTTTGATTGCTGCGGGAATACTTCGGGGTGGAGAGTGAACAGTTGGCTCACTAGGGAAGTGATCGTGAACTTACGCTACCGTGCCCGTATCGTTGCCCTTGACGTTGTTCATTGTCAGTGTTCGAGGTGGGTAGTAGGCGGAAAAAGACGACGAGATACGCCGTATGGCACTGCGTACTTCGGACCTATCATCGAAGACATGGCACTTCTTACATAAGCGCGCGTCGATCGTCACGTGCCATCGTACGTGCTCGTTCGCAAGTTCAGCTGGTCCACGGTGTCTGAGAGGTAACGCGGCGTGACTCGATCCGTGCACGGCCTGGGCAAGTTTCGTGGATCCGTTGCCTCGCCCTGTACATCCGCGCAAGTAAGTATTTCACCCACGCGGTCTATCCAGATCACACATACAGCTGCTGCTTTGTCGACCAGTTCCGACGTCCAGTGCCCAGGTACCCCCCCAAAGCAGTCCGCTACCAGACCTTCAAATGCGACACTTGTCCCTCCAGTCCGTCTCGCCTCCCCACTTTTCAAGCTTGCCTAGACCATCAATATACAATGCCCCACGTCCCGTTACAGCAGTACTCGCTCCGGATAGGCGTCAGACGCCGGTTGTATTTAGACCCTACAGCCGGCTGTAAAATACATTTGCTGAAGGATGGCATCTAGCCAGACACGTCGCAGTGACCGCCCGCTAGCTGCTCAAACCGTGGAGCCTTACTGTCTCCCGGCAGTCTTCGCAAAACAGCGACTCGGGTACCGTGTGGGTGGCCACGTCCGACTCACTACGGCAGCCGCAGCGAGTCGGGTGTAACCAGCCACACCCGACCCACTACTGCGAGCTACCGAGCCTGTCTCGGAAGGTCTACGTGACGCGAGACAGCAGCAACAGTGGTATAAGTATTTCCTCTATCAAGCTAGGACCCCCCAAGCGCTTTCCAGAGTACTTCTTTCTCATACTATATCTTCCTCATACTATATCTTCCTCATACTATATCTTCCTCATACTATATCTTCCTCATTGACAAACATTAGTTAACCATCTACAAAGATGTTCCAACTCTCCCAGACCCTTATCTCTTTGAAGCAGGTCGTTCGTGGTGTCGCGAGGCAAGCTGAAGGAAAGCTGTCCAAGGCCAAAGCGCGCATCGTCGAGCGGAAGAGGCCCCTGACGAGTGCTCCGTGGCTTGGGCTCGATCCCAAGGTATGGCCTTGTCAGGTCACTGACGAAAAGCCGGGAGTTAGCAGGGCTCCCGATGGTTCGACAGTGACCAGCAAGAGCTCGGACCCCCTGCCCTTTTCCTCCTCCCCCACCTCCCCCACCTCACCGGCCACACCGGCCATGTTCTCCGAGGACAATCCCTCGACCGCTGCGATGCTCAACATGCCGCCCCCTCGTATTCCCAACATTCTCATCTCAGATTATGACGCTGAGAAGGCTGATCGCCGCTCTGGCATAGAGCGGGAGTATAAGGATATAGTATGTCTCTTGAGAACATCACAAAGGTGGGTCAACGTTCTAACGTGCTGCTTCAGGAGGATCCCAAGACGTTGGGATTGTTAGCACCCCCTGGCGCCTTCCCGGTCTTGAAGAGGAAGAAAAGGGTTATTCGTGGGAACACCTGTCCTCTAGACGGAGCCCACATCATCGCGCGGAAGTGCCACTTGCCGAGTTCTCCGTGCGCGTTGGATCCCATAGTATTGTTGCCTTGTCGGCTCACCGACGAGAAGCGGGTAGTTAGCATGGCACCCAGTAGTTCGGCAGTGACCAGCAAGAGCTCGGACTTCCTGCCCTGTCCCTCCTCCTCCTCATCAGTCCTACCATCAATATTCTCCGGGGACAATTTCTCGACCGTTACGTTGCTCACCGTGCGGCCCCCTTCTATTCCCACCATTGTCGTCCAGTCCGAGCACCATCAGACTGGCGTGGTCCCCACCATCGCAGACTATGATGCCGAGAAGGCTGGTCGCCGCTCAAAACACAGCCGCGGACAAAAGTGACGTTTTCAGGAAAAGTTGTCAAATCCTGGCATGAGCATCTTCTATACGGTTGTCTGTCAGTGCTGTATCGTGGCGGTCGTCCTCATGCACGGGACTACTTCGCGCAGAAGTTTGGCGACCATAGTGGGCCACTTTGTGGATTTCAAGTGGCAGGCTCTCATTCTCTCCTCGGACCTTCGACTCTCTCTCTCTTGTGATATCCTCGGTCGTCGACTCTCTCTCAGCATCTGGACACTCAGGGTATCTCTCGGATTTGGCTTCGCTTAGACTTTGGCGTTTGATATTCTGACTGGAAGATGGAAGTACGACGCAGCGCTGATGAGCGAGCCCATAAAGCCCGCTCTTAACAAGGTTTCGAAAGCCTCCCACTCGCCTCTCAGTTCTCAGTGTGCACTCTTGGCACGCCCCGACCATCCCTCTAGTGCCAAGGAGACTACAAGAGTCACAGGCATTCTGGGGACGCTCACGAATAATCACATGGACATGGCAGGTACTCCTCACTTCCCACGTGTCACAGTCCATGAGTCCTCCTTTAAGCACTCTCTGTCCTAGCTCTTCTAGCCTCGTATTTACAGTGCACGCTGTCCGCCCTATAGCGCTGCATGTGCTGCCATTCAACTCTTTGAGTATATGTATCAGTCACAACCAGCGCTACTTTAGTCGCCGCAGGGGGAGTCCACTTGTTCACCGGCATGGCGCGCCAAAAGCCGTGTTGGGAACTAAGGATGGGGGCGGCATGGAACGTTCCGGCACTTGGGTGAGACAGGAATGGATATTATTAGATACGTCTCCATGTATTTAAGTGGGTCGCTGCTGGTCATCGAATCAATTATCGTGCACAGACTTGTTGACTGTAGACTCGGGCACTCTGGGGTGAGAGCTCGACGCTGAGGATGCTCTGCTCAAGGTCCGTGAGGACAAGGAAGGTGAGCCAGCGCTAGCTGAGCCCGGATGACGGTAGTTCATGGTTCAGCCCGCTGATAATCATCTGTGCGCACTGCACTTCGACCAGTCAGCATGCTGTCACTGTGAGCGCCATGGGTTTCAGTCAAGAAGCACTCCGAGCCTCCGCTGCTGTGTTTGTCGACCACGGACTCGATCTCGCGATCCGAGCTAGGGCGTACCGTAGAGAGAGGGGGGGGGGCTGACCGTGCACTGTTACCCATGCCAAACTCAGTGCTGAGTTTGGCATGGGTAGTTTTTTCTGATGTCAAGGCCGCTCGTATTACACCCAGGAGCCAGACGTTACGATTTTTCGAACAGAGTGCATGTTGTAGGATGCTGGACGCGATGTCTCTCGCCAATCTCTGTTCCAACGGGTCCTGTAGTACCCTGAAAGACCAATGGCCGCGATTGCTATTTTAGGGTGGAAATGCTGCTGCGAATCTGTTTTGAATGCCAAACACTCTATCAGCATTTGTATCAATTCACGGAACGAAAAATCTTCGGATCCAATGATCTACATCGGGTGTAGATCACTGGTTGCGGCGAGCAGTTACCGGGTGTCCCTCATGATTGTATATCCGTGAAATATTTAGTCTGAGCTCTCTAGTTGGATGCGGACACTTTCTTCATCCTTTCTTCACTCTGCATTGTCAGATTGCATCGCAGCCATGTTCTGCCGTATTAGAACCTATTGGTGCCCACCTACGGGTTCTTGCTATTATCTCCAACGGTTTCCCGGGCACGAAGCACGACCACTTCGGATGCGCTCCATGGAGGAACCCCACAGTTCAGGCACGACTGGCTCGTTTTCTTCGTTACCCAATTTATCGAGTGTTTCTCGTATTGACTGCAATGAGTTCTGTTTGGAAACTCTGTATCAACGAAGCAAGCTCAATTTCTCACCCGGGAGAGGGGGTTACACGCGTTTGTGATTGCGTTCGTGGATCCAGTTCCTCGGAGTAGTCGACATTGAGAAGTAGTTGTCTAGTATATCGAACTTTCTGGGAGGACGTAAGGCGTGAGATGGTCGTATTCATCAAAACGTTGGCCTACCTGAGCCATCCCTTCGGCCTTCACCCAGGCATCCTCTCCATATTGATATTGTTTGCCTCCCTCATCCCAGTTGCCATTTGAAATAACATTCTCTAGTCTCTGGATGATTCACTTCGATAGTTGCAGTGACCATCCCCTCACGCTTCTGGGCAAATTTTCCGGATGGGAGTCACTGGACGCCGGCTGTCTACACCGTAAGCCGCCCCTCCATACGGTGCCCCTGCACCATATCGCGCCCCTCAACACGATATAGAGGCACGGTATCCGCCCCCTCAGTACGGTGCAGAGTCACCGCACCCGGCCTGTCAGTACGGTGCACATGCACCATAGGCCACCTCAGTGCGGTCCAGGTGCACCATATCCCGCCTCTCACTACGGTCTGGGCCGTAGGGCGCCGCTCACTACGGTGCACGTGCATGAGGGCTATGAGCCTGGATGGACGTATTAGAGCGCGACTAGGATCTGCAAGACAGCTTACCCTCCTGTACATTTACCGCAGATCATGTCGAAACGTTCGCACGGAAGGGGGCATCGTTTCTCGCCCTTGAGCATCCGATGTACGCACAGACGGATATGGCATTGTGTTGGTAGAGTACCAAAATGGTTTGGCGCTCCCCGAAACGTACCTCAGGGATGTAAGTTAGAAGCACCAAACAGAGCACGCGCGTCACGAGTTGGTCACGTGATCACTAACTGACATCCGTGTAACGATCAAAAAGTGAATCAAAAAGTGAATCATCAATTCAAAAAGTGAATCATCAATTCCTATTCCTATAGGTGAAAGCAGCACGGTGGGAGGTTGTGGGCGCCGCTTACAAATAATATTACATAAAACTTATGTCAGCGGCGAGCGGCGCAGCCGCGAGCACCAACGCTGCGCAGCGGTCACGTGACCGGCAGACCGGCGTGAACCTGGAGCGCGAGCGGCGCACGGCTGCGCGGGCTCCAGCGCTCAACCCTGCGCTGGCAACGAACGCTGCGCAGCGGTCACGTGACCCGTTCGCGCGTGGTCCGTGCACGACGCGCGCGCACGGTATAAAGGCAGAACGGTAAGGATGGAATGGCAGGAATCTGCCCACCGGCAATTCCTCTTGCTGCTGTCTGCTCTGTTCCCTGTCTGCTCTGCTCTGTCTGCTGTCTGCTCTCTATGGTGTCTCCTCCTTTAGCTGGCTGGCTGTCTATTGCTTTGGCAGGCTAGCTATCTTTTGCTTGGCTTGGCTGGCTATCTATTGGCTTGGCTGGATTTCTATTGATAGGTAATATCTCTTTTTTAATGCATTGCCATGTATTTTATTTTATTTGTGTTTGTAATTTCATTGGTTCCTTGATTTTTTTTCATTATATTGTATTGTCACATGTGCTTTATATTTTTCTGAATTTTTTCGAAAATAGATTTAAATAACATCCCCAGACTGTGGTGAAAAAATTGTAGTGTAATATCTATATTTTTCAGGTTTTTTTTGAAAATAGACATCAATAAGTTTCCTCTAAAATTAATGACAATAGGTTCTGCTTTTAAATGTGGTTTGTTTTATTGTTTTATGGACTGTAAAGCTGCTTACCTATACTGGTGGCTGGCTTACTATGGCTCTGGGTTTCTCTGTCAGTCCCTGGGCTTCTCTGGCTTTGACTGGGCATTAATAACAGCTTCTGCTTCAATGTACTGTACTTTTTTGACATTTTTTCGCAAATAGATATCAATAAATTATCCTGACTTTGTGAAAATTGACAACAGCTCCAGGTTAAATGTACAGTGCATTTTTTTGACATTTTCGAAAAATAGATAACCCTAACTTTGCTAAAATTAATAACAGCTTCAGCTTACATGTACTGGACATTTTCTTGACATTTTTTCAAAAAATAGATAATCCTGACTTTGCTAAAAATTAATGACAGCTGCTTAAATATGGTTTCCTGGACTATTTTATTTATGTCTGTATATGTCACAAAATAGATATTGATACATGTCCCTGAGCTTGCTAAAAGTTAATAAGTAGTAACAGCCTCTGCTTGCTTCACTTTGAGGCCCTTGGGGATATGCTACACATGCCATTGGGACATGCTATGCATGCTATACTTGAGGGGCATGCTACACACACTATGCATGGGGACACGCATGTTATGCATGGAGACATGCATGTTATGCGTGGGGACACGCACGCTATGCTTGGGGACACGCATGCTATGTGTGGAGACACTCATGGTATGCATGGAGACACGAATGTTATGCGTGGGGACACGCACGCTATGCTTGGGGACATGCACGCTATGCTTGGGGACACGCACGCTATGCATGGGGATGTGCACACTATATGTGGGGACACACTATGCTTGGGGGACATGGTACAAACAAGGGACACACTACAGGGGAAAACACTACAAACAAGGGACATTCTACACATGCTATACTTGGGGGACACGCTACAAACAAAGGACATGCTATGCACACTATACTTGGGGGACATGTTATGCATCGGGGACACACTTTGCACACTATACTTGAGGGAGATGCTACACACACTACATGTAGGGACATGCTACACATGTGGACACGCTATGCATGGGGGACACACATGCTATAATTTAGGGACACGCTATGTTTGGGGACATGCTACAAACCAGGGACATACTATGCATGTGAGACACGCCATGCACACTGTACTTGGGGACATGCTACATGTGGAGACACACTATGCATGGAGGACATGCTACACACACTATACTTGGGGACATGTTATGTGTGGGGTCATGTTACAAACCAGGGACACAATAAGCATGCTATATTCGAGGCTATGCATGGAGGACATGCTATGCACGCTATACTTGGGCACATGCAGACATGTGTAGAGACATTACCTATCTTGATGTGTTACTTATAGCTACTTTCAATTGCAATGAGATGTGTTTTACTTATCCCAAGTTTGATTTACCCAATGCATTTGACCTACACCCCCGTGTGAAGCATGGGTATCCACCTAGAGGTAAGGGGTCAAGAATTGAGTTAAGTTGGATATCAGAAATCGAGTTGGAAGGCAGAGGTCAGAGAGACAGAGGCCTTGCAAGTACTTGCTGTGGTAAGAATAGGAAACAGTGCAAAGGGAGTCACATATCAAAGTCAATTATCTGATTGCAGAATAGAGGCACACATGACTGGGTTTTATACAAAGAGCTGAGACAACATGTCAGAAGGTAGAGGTAAGCAATTCCAGTGCAAGCAAAAGTAACTAGGATAAATGGAGTAAGTAACTAATACGGAACAAGAGGAACTACAAGGGGGTGCCGGGTAGAACTAAGAACAATCAATAGGCAAAAGAACAAGGAGAATGTGGGTCTAATTGATTGTTATGTATTGGAATTCCCAGAGGTCGGAACTGGAAAGGACAACGGCTTCAACTTATGTGTTGCGCCCCTGATGAACTACCGTCCTAAGTATTTCAGGATTGACTTGCGGATATCGGAGAAGGCAGAAGTCGGGAACAGAGTACTGAGAGTCGAGGTTCGAGGGTCGGAGAACAAAGGTCAGAAGAGGCGGAAGAGGCGGAGGACAGAGGGTTGAGAGCGGAAGGAGACAAGACTAGCAAAACCCATTGTGCTAAGAACAGGAGACAATGCGAAGGGAATCACGTATCGAAGTTGATTATCTGATTGCAGGAACAGAGACATACATGAGGGGGGTTTATACAAAGAGCTGAAGCAACAGGTAATGTTATGGTACTAAGCAAATTCCGGAGAGTGCAAGAATCGGATAGACATATGGGGCAAGTAACTAATGCGGAACAATGGGATGACAAGGGGGGTGCAGGGTAGGGTAAGTACAATGGCAAAGAACAAGGCGAGTAAGTACAATAGGCCTCGGAAGAAACGGAATTACGGAAATGGTATCTTGCTGTATTCAGGGTCGAGTACGGGGGCCGGTATCTGGAGGTGGCCAGGGGTACTGAAATCACAAGGGTCGAGGTAGAGGGTTGCGGATGGTGTGGAGGATATGCGGATATGGTGGAGATGGTTGAGCAGAACAGTCGTAACATTGATAGTGGCACAAATGGATCTCCTGATGCTCCGGACTTGCTATGCTAAGGGTCAAGTAGGGAAGGCCGGTGAATAGAGTCAAAAGGGGAAGTATGTGAATAGTAAAGAACAAGGGGATCAAAAGGTCAAAGTGTGGACATTGCGGAATAGAGCCAGAGGAGGCATGGAGGTACCAGAGTTGGTCAAGCAGCATGGTCATAACATTACCTACCTTGACCTGTTACTTAGAGCTACTTTCAATCAATAAGATGTGTTTTACTTATCTGAATGAAATTTTCTTATCCAAATGTGTTTGACTTATCCCAAGTTTGATTTACCCAAGGTGTTTGACCTTACCGATGCGTTTGACTTGCACCCCCGCGCGAAGCGCGGGTATCCACCTAGTCTAAGAGTTAAACGCGCTCAGTGGGTTGTGGGCGCTGCTGACCAATGCTTGGTCACCAGTTTGTCAGCGGAGCGCGCGAGCGGCGCAGCCGCGAGCCCCTGGGCCCTACCGGCGGTTTGCGCCACTCTGCCGGCTCCAGCGCTGCGCAGCGTTCTGGAGCGTGCGAGCGGCGCAGCCGCGAGCGGTTTACGCCGGTCTGCCGGCTCAGGCGCTCAAAGCAGCGCTGCGCTGGCAGATCGCTGCGCAGCCAGCCGCTTTGCGCACTCCACCACCACCCTCCTCTCCTCTCCTCTCTGCCCACTACTAGATAGAATAAAAATTGCGTGAGACTGAATTAATAGTGTAGTACACAAAAGATCTCTTCCCAGGGAGGTCTCTGCAGTGAACTATTGGGGTTGACCCCTTCATTGGGGCAGCTTTTTCTCTGCTAAGGAGCCAGGTAGTCATCCCAGGCTGCCTTAGAGGGAGCCACAATTGCATTGCAGTTCTTTCAGTGTTGACTTGCACTACTGGTGGCTGAAGAAGACATCTCCCCAGGACCAGGACCAGGACCAGGACCTTTTACTGGAAGAATTCTTCCAGTTGGATAGCCGAAGAAGACTTGGATATTTTCATCAAAAAAATTCCCCATCCCTTCCTTGGTACATATATTTCTCTGTGGTCTGGTGTGAGCCATCTGACAGTTTTTTTTTTTCTTTTAAATAGAAATTATTAAATTCCCTTGACTTTGCCTAACAAACAGACTCCCCATCCCTTCCTTGGTATGTATGTATTTCTCTGTGGTCTGGTGTGAGCTGTCTGACATTTATTTAATTAGAAATTAATAAATTCCCCTGACTTTGCCCAAGAAAAATTAACAACAACAGCATCTGCTTGCAAATGTAAGTTGAAGTGGGGTAGCTTGATTGTTCCTCTAAGCTTATGCCTGCATTTCTCAGGGATCCATCTACTCCAGAGAGAAATCGTCAGCAGGAGCGTGAAAGGGCGAGGGAGGAGCAGGAGGGTCGTATGACGTCGCCTACTGATCGGAGAGCGCGTGCCCTTGCTGTGGCTGCTGCCAGAGCTCGGAACCAGCCACCCCCTCCACCACCTCCTTTTGCCATCCCTCACCCTCCTCCTAGAAGCAATGCGGCTGATCCTTTTCAACAACCTGCTGCAGGGCCATTACGTCCTCCTGATCCCAGTCCTGGACAGCAGGTGGCTGCCCTTCGTGCTCAGTTAGCAGCAATCCCAGCAGCACAGCCCGTGAGAAGATACAGGCAGGCGCCTATACAGCCACCTCCCAATCTTCCTGTGGTTGGTTCTGCAGGAATTGCACAGTTGCGTGCTCAGGCTGCTGAGCAGTCTGCTATATTGCAGCAATTTGGAAGAGGTAGACAGGCAGCTAATCCTCCTGTAGTAGGTTCTGCAGGAGTGGCAGCATTGCGTGCTCAGGCCAATGCAATAAGACCAATGCCTCCGCTACTCCCTGCGCTTCTGCGGCCTCTTCAGCGACTCCCTGCACCTCCTCAGCCTCCTCTGCCACTCCCTGCACCTCCACAGCCTCTTCTGCCACACCCTGCACCTCCTCAGCCTCCTCTGCCACTCCCTGCACCTCCACAGCCTCTTCTGCCACACCCTGTACCTCGGCAGTGTCCTCAGCGACTTCCTCCTTTTATTCCACTCGGTCGCTCTAGAATAATCGAGGCAGATGTGCTGCGTCATGATCTGGGTCCCATGGTTGTTGCCTGCCCTGACTGTGGAGCATTACACTGGATGGCAGAACGCCTGCTGAGATCCTCAAATCGGCGGCCCAGATTTGGTGATTGCTGTTTAGAAGGCAAGGTGCAGCTTCCAGAGCTGCCAGTGCTCCCTCAGCCATTGAGACGGCTCTTAGAGGGCCAGGACCCTGAGGCCAAACAGTTTCGCAAGAACATCAGGCAGTACAATGCTGCATTTGCATTCACTTCCTTGGGAGCCGACTTTGACCAAGATTTGCTTCGGGAGGGTCGTGGTCCATATGTCCTCAAGCTGCAGGGCGAACTGTATCATATTCATGGCTCTCTCATCCCTAACCCTGGGAGGCGGATACAGTATGCCCAACTTTATATATATGATCCAGCATTGGCTTTGGCACAGAGGAACACCCGTAACCCAGGTCTGTCTCCAACTATCATGGGAGACTTGCAGGAAATGCTCCTCTTATGCAATCCTCATGTTCCCATATATAGACAAGCGGCTGAGAGGCTCAGAGCTCAGGGACAGAATGGTGAGATCCGGGCTAGGCTCACGTACAGGGAACACAGGGATCCTAGGAGGTATAATATCCCTACTGCGGATGAGATTGCGGTGGTTCTTCCTGGAGATGGCATCAACCCTGAACCTAGGGATGTTATTGTCCAGCTCAAAGGTGGACGCTTTCAAAGGGTATCCGATATGAATCCAAACTATGCCTCTCTTCACTATGTCTTGCTCTTTCCCAGGGGAGAGTTGGGGTGGCAACCTGGTATTCGCTATCGCCAATTACCAGACGGGCGTGAGCGAAGTGGGCGTGTCACTCAAATTCAGTTCCATTCCTATCGTCTCTTCCAGAGAACAGAAGAACCTACAACACTCCTGCGCGCTGGCAAATTATTCCAGCAGTACATTGTAGACTCTTGGGCCGCTGCAGAGCAAAGCAGGCTGTGGTGGATCAGGACAAATCAACACACTCTCCGTGCTGAGATGTATAACCAGATGATGGATGCCTTTCATCGCAATGACAATGACAGAGATCCAAACAACTTGGGCATAAGATCCATTCTGCCAGCCACATTTCAGGGGGGGACACGGGACATGCAGGAAAACCTGCAGAACTCTCTGGCCATTTCAAGGAAGTATGGTGTGGCAGATCTCTTTATTACCATGACTGCCAATCCCAACTGGCAGGAGGTATTGGATGCATTGTTGCCCGGACAAACTCCTCAGGACAGGCCTGACCTGGTGTCGCGGGTGTTCCAGCTCAAAAAGAAATACCTCATTGACTTGATCGTCAAGGAAAAGATTTTTGGGGAAACCGTCGCTCGCGTGCACACCATTGAATTCCAGAAAAGGGGACTCCCACACATGCATATTCTTATCTGGTTTGAAAGAGATTCCAAGATCAGACATGCACATGAGGTGGATTCAATGATTTCGGCAGAGTTCCCTGATCCAGAGACTCATCCTGTCCTCTACCGGTTGGTCTGTGAGCTGATGACACATGGTCCCTGTGGACAAATGAAACCAAACGCACCCTGCATGGAAAATGGCAAGTGCAAGAAAAACTTCCCAAAGCCATTCTGTGAGGAAACCAGTCTGAATGAGGATGGATATCCAAAATATCGTCGTCGCAATGATGGAAGGCTGCACAATGTCAGAGGTGACATGCTGGACAACAGATGGGTTGTGCCATACTCTGCTCTGCTCTTGCTCAAATTCTGGTGTCACATCAACCCTGAGCTCACCATCAATGTGAGGTGTATCAAGTATATCCACAAGTATCTCTACAAGGGCCATGATTGGACCACCATGGAGTTTGGTCGCACCCAGGATGAAATTAAGCAGTACCTGGACGCTCGCTATGTCAGTGCTCATGAGGCCTGTTGGAGGTTGCTGGAGCGGGAAATCCACACCCAGGTGCCTGCAGTCATGGCACTGCCAGTCCATGAAAAGGACCATCACACAATCATCTTTGATCCCAACCAGGATGTGGACAACATCCTGGAAAGGGCTGAGGCGAAAAAGACACCGCTCATGGCTTACTTTGAGGCCAATGATATCTACCCTGAAGCACGTGATCTGCTCTATGTGGAGTTTCCTGAGCATTTTACCTGGCACTCACAGGACAAGGTATGGACACCACGCCAAGGAGGTTATAGCATCGGTCGCCTTCACTTTGCAAACCCTAGATCAGGAGAGAGATTTTTTGTGCGCACTCTCCTCACAGTGGTCAAGGGGGCTAGATCCTTTGAGGAGCTTAGGTCGGTGGATGGCATACAATATGCTACTTACAAGGAGGCCTGTCGTGCAAGGGGACTTCTGGATGATGATCAGGAGTTGAGGTTGTGTCTCCAGGAAGCCAGTGGCATGAAAACAGGTGCTCAGCTCAGACATCTCTTTGCCACCATCCTTGGCCATTGCAATCCATCGGGCCCCGGCAGACTATGGGATGGCTTCAGGGAGCACATATGTGATGATCTCAGACATCAGCTCCAAATCAGACATGGTATGCAGGATCCACAGGACGATCAGGTTTATGATTTTGGCCTCTTTCTCTTGGAAAAAATCCTCCAGCAGGGTGGAATGTCCTTGAGCAGCTTTGATGATATGCCTCGGGTGGCAGGCGAGTGGGAGGCCCTCATTGGAAACAGGTTCATAGCTGAGCAGAGGGACTATGACCGTGTTGAAGAGAGGAACATAGCTGATGAGGAGGTTCCCAGGCTGAATGAGGGGCAAAGGTCCACGCATGATCAGATATTACGGTCGGCACTGACCAGAGATGCTCATGGGAAACCTGATGGACAAATGTTTTTTGTCACTGGCTCAGGTGGCGCTGGGAAATCATTCACATGGAACACTCTAATCCACTCCTGTAGAGCGGAGAGCCTCATTGTGATCGCAGTAGCCTCATCTGCAATGGCTGCACTTATCCTGACTAAGGGTACAACCTCTCATAGCATGCTTGGAATTCCCATTCCTGTCCATGAGCGCTCTTTCTCCTCCATCAAAAGAACTCTGACAAGGCTGACATGCTGAGACAGGCCAGTCTCCTCATCTGGGATGAGGCTGCAATGCAGCATCGCCATGCCATAGAGGCCATTGACAGGACACTGAGGGATTTCCTTGACCAGCCTGATAGACCCTTTGGTGGCATCACAGTCGCCTTTGGAGGTGACTTTCAGCAGACTCTCCCAATTGTCCCTAAAGGCTCCAAGGAGGATATCGTGGGAGCTACCCTTCAGAAGTCATATCTGTGGCCAAAGATCAATGTCCTCCACCTGACAGAGAACATGCGGGTGAGAAATGACCCTGACCGAGCCAGGTTTGCAGAATGGCTGCAGAATGTGGGTCAGGGAAAGGATCTCCCACTAGATCATACGTTCTCACTCCCTCCTCACATGGTTTGTGGCCCTGGAATTGAAGATCTGATCCAGGAAATATATCCTGGCATTGGCAATCATGTCCCTGCCCAGGACAATTACTTTTTGGAGCGTGCCATCCTCTGTGCCAGAAACACTGAGGTCAATGAGATCAATTCCATGGTGTTTAGGGAGTTTCCAGGTGATGCTCAGGTCTTGCACTGCGCAAATTCCATTGAAGAATCCGACGATGCAGATCGGTATCCTGTGGAGTATCTGAATTCCATAGAGATGGGCTGTCTTCCTCCTGCTCGCTTGGAAGTCAAGCCTGGAGTGCCTCTGATGCTGTTGCGCAATTTGGATCAGAAGCAAGGACTATGCAATGGGACAAGGTTGCGGTTGGTGAGGATAAGCATTACAGTGTTGGAGGTCAGGATCATCTCAGGTCCACGTGCAGGCAATATTGCTTTCATCCCCAGGATCATCATTAAGCCATCAGAGGGAGAGTTGCCATTTGTGCTGCAAAGGAGGCAGTTTCCAGTGCGTTTGGCATTTGCAATGACTATCAACAAGTCTCAGGGACAGTCTTTGGGTACGGTTGGGCTGGACCTGAGATATCCAGTGTTTGGACATGGTCAGTTGTATGTTGGTGTATCAAGAGGGACCAACTGGAACAGAGTCAAGGTCTTGCTTGAGGAGGGTTTGGACACAACCAACATTGTATATAAAGATGTATTACTTAGAGCTCCTTGATTTTTTTATATCCACTTCTCTTGATATGATTATGTGTTTTACTTCATTGTACTTGATGCAAATTGATACTTTGATTTTCCCCAATGTACTTGACCTTACTGATATGTTAGACTTACTGATGCATTTGACCCTACCGAGGCGTTTGACCTACACCCCGCGCGAAGCGCGGGTACCCACCTAGTCTAAGAGTTAAACGCGCTCAGTGGGTTGTGGGCGTTGAGGCTGACTAATAATATACAAATAATGTTACGTAGAATTAGGTCAGCGGAGCGAGCGGCGCAGCCGCGAGCCCTAGGCCCAGGCCCAGCGCAGACCTTGCCGGTACAGCGCTGGGTGACCTGGCAGACGCTGCGCAGCCGGTCCCCTCTGCCCCTTCTACCATCATCCCATCCCATCCCATCCCTCCCACCACCTGCATCCTTCTATTAACTTCCTATCTAGGTTCTTTCTGGTGAGTTTGATGCACTGAAACTGCCTTTTTTTATGTTTGTTATTTATAATTTCGCTTTTTTGGCCTTTTTTAGGACTTTTCAAGTGAATTTGTCCTGTCACTGCTGCACCTGCTACCTGGCTGTTTCTGGTGAGTGTATGTATTGTATCTGCCTTTTCTTGATGCTTATTATGTTCTTTTTTGCTATAATTTCGCTTTTTTGGCTTTTTTAGGCACTGCTCAAGTGATATTTGTCCTGTCACTGCTGCACCTGCTATCTGGCTGTTTCTGGTAGTGCTATGGTATTGTACTGCCTTTTCTTGATGCTTATTATGTTCTTTTTGCTATAATTTCGCCTTTTTTGGCT